>CM040928.1:26754390-27354390 GCA_023029165.1 Gobiocypris rarus
TAAAACTACCCCAAAGAGAGGCACTTATGAAAACAGGACCAATCAATGCTCCCATTTGAAGTAATCTTAATGTGTAGAACTTTTTGATTAAAATGGCATTTGGTTGGAGAATGCAGTGTGGAGTTCCAGAAAGCAGTTGTCTCTTGAAGTACTGATCACTTGAAACTACCCCAACAAATAGCACTTACCAAATACAAAAGACGAGTCAGTGCCATTGTGAGGGTACCGAGAGTGAGAGTAGTAGTAGCAGCGAATCTTGTCCAATTGATAGCCGGAAACTCTAGAGGACCGGACGAGATCCATGGAGCATGTTGCCTGCTTTTAGCAAGAGCTGGTCTGAGCCTTGTGGTTTACCAGCACCCAATTTAAGTGTGTCCATGCCCCCTTGGCTGTGCCTTGGTCGTTGACACTCTGCATTTCTGTAAAGCCCATCAAGTTTTGATTGCCCAGTTTACATCTTTGGAACGACTCAGCATTTTTTCCAGCACGAGTGGACTTTTCACACATTTGAAGCAATTCATGCAAATGCAAAAATTATGAACATGCCCCCCTGAATTTAGAAGAGAGTCATTTTTAAATGATAGGCCTACACTAAATACAAAAACAGGAAGTGGCAGACCAAACCTCTAGGTAAAACAGCTCCTCTAATGTTTAAACTGGGTATACTGCAATCATGCTAAAGACTAGCATGTATCCGTACATAGAATCAGGAATGCTTCTCTTTGTAGTCATCTAAAAGGGATCAGAAAAAAAAACATGGACACAGGGAGGCAGTCAGCAAATATTTACCCCAACTTGATAGCACTTTCTACTTTGGATGAAAAGAAGCATGCTAAAGTTAGAGTAGATATCAACTGATTTTAGACCTAGCCTCTAGGTAAAACAGCACACTCTAGTGTTTATACTGGGTGTGCCCTTGTCATGATGGCGGTGAAAGGGCCACATCATGAACAGACACCAACAGGACTGTCCACAAGAGAAGCACTTATTCTTACATAGGAATACTCATCTTTGTAATTATCTAGAGTAGCTCTTTAAATGTAAGGTATTCTAATTAAAACATGGACTCAGGGGAGTAATTCAATAAATATTTACCCCAACTTGATAGCACTTTCTACTTTTTTTGAAAAGAAAGACGCTAGAGTTAGAGTAGATATCAACATATTTTCAGTCAAGGGGGAAAAGAAATAAAAATGGCTTTACCTGTTATCACTTAAAAGTTAGAGGGATAGGTTGAAGGGTTTACTATATTAGGTTTACTGAAAAATGTAATACTATTGAACAGAGGCTGAGTCTTGTCTGTAGCTCAATTCCACATTAACTACCCCAAAGAGAAGCACTTATGAACACAGGACCACTCAATGCTCCCATTTGAAGTAATCTTAATGTGTATAACTTTTTGATTAAAATGGCATTTGGTTGGAGAATGCAATGTGGAGTGCCAGAAGGCAGTTGTCTCTTGAAGTACTGATCACTTGAAACTACCCCAACAAATAGCACTTACCAAATACAAAAGACGAGTCAGTGCCATTGTGAGGGTACAGAGAGTGAGAGTAGTAGTAGCAGCGAATCTTGTCCAATTGATAGCCGGAAACTCTGTAGGACCGGACGAGATCCATGGAGCATGTTGCCTGCTTTTAGGAAGAGCTGGTCTGAGCCTTGTGGTTTACCAGCACCCAATTTAAGTGTGTCCATGCCCCTTGGCTGTGCCTTGGTCGTTGACACTCTGCATTTCTGTAAAGCCCATCAAGTTTTGATTGCCCAGTTTACATCTTTGGAACGACTCAGCATTTTTTCCAGCACGAGTGGACTTTTCACACATTTGAAGCAATTCATGCAAATGCAACACTTATGAACATGCCCCCCTAAATTTAGAAGAGAGTCGTTTTTAAATCATAGGCCTACACTAAATACAAAAACAGGAAATGGCAGACCAAACCTCAAGGTAAAACAGCACCCTCTAATGTTTAAACTAGGTATAGTGCAATCATGCTAAAGAGAAGCACTTATCCTTACATAGAATCAGAAATGCTTCTCTTTGTAGTCATCTAAAAGGGATCAGAAAAAAAAAACATGGACACAGGGAGGCAGTCAGCAAATATTTACCCCAACTTGATAGCACTTTCTACTTTGGATGAAAAGAAGCATGCTAAAGTTAGAGTACATATCGACTGATTTTCATTCGATAGGGCAGGTAAATGAAAAATAACTGCAGAGGAGGATGCAAAAGTGTCCAAATGTTGCCCCAGGTTGATAGTTCTTCAATGATACAAGTTGGAAGTAAAGACATTCACTAAATACTAAAACAGAGTGGCAGAACTGTGCCTTAGTCGTTGACACTCTGCATTTCTGTAAAGCCCATCAAGTTTTGATTGCCCAGTTTACATCTTTGGAACGACTCAGCATTTTTTCCAGCACGAGTGGACTTTTCACACATTTGAAGCAATTCATGCAAATGCAAAACTTATGAACATGCCCCCCTAAATTTAGAAGAGAGTCGTTTTTAAATCATAGGCCTACACTAAATACAAAAACAGGAAATGGCAGACCAAACCTCAAGGTAAAACAGCACCCTCTAATGTTTAAACTAGGTATAGTGCAATCATGCTAAAGAGAAGCACTTATCCTTACATAGAATCAGAAATGCTTCTCTTTGTAGTCATCTAAAAGGGATCAGAAAAAAAGAAGAAGAAAAAAAGTTAGAGTAGATATCAACTGATTTTAGACCTAGCCTCTAGGTAAAACAGCACACTCTAGTGTTTATACTGGGTGTGCCCCATGATGGCAGTGAAAGGGCCACATCATGAACAGACACCAACAGGACTGTCCACAAGAGAAGCACTTATTCTTACATAGGAATACTCATCTTTGTAATTATCTAGAGTAGCTCTTTAAATGTAAGGGATTAAAATTAAAACATGGACTCATGGGAGTCATTCAGTAAATATTTACCCCAACTTGATAGCACTTTCTACTTTGTTTGAAAAGAAAGATGCTAGAGTTAGAGTAGATATCAACATATTTTCAGTCAAGGGGGAAAGGAAATAAAAATGGCTTTAACTGTTATCACTTAAAAGTTAGAGGGATAGGTAGAAGGGTTTACTATATTAGGTTTACAGAAAAATGGAATACTATTGAACAGAGACTGAGTCTTGTTTGTAGCTCAATTCCTCATTAAAACTACCCCAAAGAGAAGCACTTATGAACACAGGACCAATCAATGCTCCCATTTGAAGTAATCTTAATGTGTAGAACTTTTTGATTAAAATGGCATTTGGTTGGAGAATGCAGTGTGGAGTTCCAGAAGGCAGTTGTCTCTTGAAGTACTGATCACTTGAAACTACCCGACAAATAGCACTTACCAAATACAAAAGACGAGTCAGTGCCATTGTGAGGGTACAGAGAGTGAGAGTAATAGTAGCAGCGAATCTTGTCCAATTGATAGCCGGAAACTCTGTAGGACCGGACGAGATCCATGGAGCATGTTGCCTGCTTTTAGCAAGAGCTGGTCTGAGCCTTGTGGTTTACCAGCACCCAATTTAAGTGTGTCCATTCCCTTGGCTGTGCCTTGGTCGTTGACACTCTGCATTTCTGTAAAGCCCATCAAGTTTTGATTGCCCAGTTTACATCTTTGGAACGACTCAGCATTTTTTCCAGCACGAGTGGACTTTTCACACATTTGAAGCAATTCATGCAAATGCAACACTTATGAACATGCCCCCCTGAATTTAGAAGAGAGTCGTTTTTAAATCATAGGCCTACACTAAATACAAAAACAGGAAGTGGCAGACCAAACCTCAAGGTAAAACAGCACCCTCTAATGTTTAAACTGGGTATACTGCAATCATGCTAAAGAGAAGCACTTATCCGTACATAGAATCAGGAATGCTTCTCTTTGTAGTCATCTAAAAGGGATCAGAAAAAAAAACATGGACACAGGGAGGCAGTCAGCAAATATTTACCCCAACTTGATAGCACTTTCTACTTTGGATGAAAAGAAGCATGCTAAAGTTAGAGTAGATATCGACTGATTTTCATTCGATAGGGCAGGTAAATAAAAAATAACTGCAGAGGAGGATGCAAAACAGTGTCCAAATGTTGCCCCAGGTTGATAGTTCTTCAATGATACAAGTTGGAAGTAAAGACATTCACTAAATACTAAAACAGAGTGGCAGACCAATCCTCTAGGTAAAACAGCACCATCTAATGTTTAAACTGGGTATACTGCAATCATGCTAAAGAGAAGCACTTATCCGTACATAGAATCAGGAATGCTTCTCTTTGTAGTCATCTAAAAGGGATCAGAAAAACATGGACACAGGAGGCAGTCAGCAAATATTTACCCCAACTTGATAGCACTTTCTACTTTGGATGAAAAGAAGCATGCTAAAGTTAGAGTAGATATCAACTGATTTTCATTCGACAGGGCAGGTAAATGAAAAATAACTGCAGAGGAGGATGCAAAACAGTGTCCAATGTTGCCCCAGGTTTATAGTACTTCAACAATACAAGTTCAAGTAAAGACATTCACTAAATACAAAAACAGAGTGGCAGCCCAAGGCTCTAGGTAAAACAGCACACTCTAGTGTTTATAATGGTGTGCCTTTGTCATGATGGCGGTGAAAGGGCCACATCATGAACAAACACCAACAGGACTGTCCACAAGAGAAGCACTTATTCTTACATAGGAATACTCATCTTTGTAATTATCTAGAGTGGCTCTTTAAATGTAAGGGATTCAAATTAAAACATGGACTCAGGGAGTAATTCAGTAAATATTTACTAGCTTGATAGCACTTTCTACTTTGTTTGAAAAGAAAGATGCTAGAGTTAGAGTAGATATCAACATATTTTCAGTCAAGGGGGAAAGGAAATAAAAATGGCTTTAACTGTTATCACTTAAAAGTTAGAGGATAGGTTGACGGGTTTACTATATTAGGTTTACTGAAAAATGTAATACTATTGAACAGAGGCTGAGTCTTGTCTGTAGCTCAATTCCACATTAAAACTACCCCAAAGAGAGGCACTTATGAAAACAGCACCCTCTAATGTTTAAACTGGGTATACTGCAATCATGCTAAAGAGAAGCACTTATCCGTACATAGAATCAGGAATGCTTCTCTTTGTAGTCATCTAAAAGGGATCAGAAAAAAACATGGACACAGGGAGGCAGTCAGCAAATATTTACCCCAACTTGATAGCACTTTCTACTTTGGATGAAAAGAAGCATGCTAAAGTTAGAGTAGATATCAACTGATTTTCATTCGACAGGGCAGGTAAATGAAAAATAACTGCAGAGGAGGGTGCAAAACAGTGTCCAAATGTTGCCCCAGGTTGATAGTACTTTAAAGATACAAGTTGGAAGTAAAGACATTCACTAAATACAAAAACAGAGTGGCAGACCAAGCCTCTAGGTAAAACAGCACGGTCTAGTGTTTATACTGGGTGTGCCTTTGTCATGAAGGTGGTGAAAGGGCAACATCATGAACAAACACCAACAGGACTGTCCACAAGAGAAGCACTTATTCTTACATAGGAATAATCATCTTTGTAATTATCTAGAGTGGCTCTTTAAATGTAAGGGATTCGAATTAAAACATGGACTCAGGGGAGTCATTCAGTAAATATTTACCCCAACTTGATAGCACTTTCTACTTTGTTTGAAAAGAAAGATGCTAGAGTTAGAGTAGATATCAACATATTTTCAGTCAAGGGGGAAAGGAAATAAAAATGGTTTTAACTGTTATCACTTAAAAGTTAGAGGGATAGGTAGAAGGGTTTACTATATTAGGTTTCCAGAAAAATGGAATACTATTGAACAGAGACTGAGTCTTGTATGTAGCTCAATTCCTCATTAAAACTACCCCAAAGAGAAGCACTTATGAACACAGGACCAATCAATGCTCCCATTTGAAGTAATCTTAATGTGTAGAAGTTTTTGATTAAAATGGCATTTGGTTGGAGAATGCAGTGTGGAGTTCCAGAAGGCAGTTGTCTCTTGAAGTACTGATCACTTGAAACTACCCCAACAAATAGCACTTACCAAATACAAAAGACGAGTCAGTGCCATTGTGAGGGTACCGAGAGTGAGAGTAGTAGTAGCAGCGAATCTTGTCCAATTGATAGCCGGAAACTCTGTAGGACCGGACGAGATCCATGGAGCATGTTGCCTGCTTTTAGGAAGAGCTGGTCTGAGCCTTGTGGTTTACCAGCACCCAATTTAAGTGTGTCCATGCCCCCTTGGCTGTGCCTTGGTCGTTGACACTCTGCATTTCTGTAAAGCCCATCAAGTTTTGATTGCCCAGTTTACATCTTTGGAACGACTCAGCATTTTTCGAGCACGTGGACTTTTCACACATTTGAAGCAATTCATGCAAATGCAACACTTATGAACATGCCCCCTGAATTTAGAAGAGAGTCATTTTTAAATGATAGGCCTACACTAAATACAAAAACAGGAAGTGGCAGACCAAACCTCTAGGTAAAACAGCACCCTCTAATGTTTAAACTGGGTATACTGCAATCATGCTAAAGAGAAGCACTTATCCATGCATAGTGTCATGAATAACGCTTCTCCGGTTCATCCTCCGGACCGCGGAGGGAGCCATCACCGAATACTGAGGCACGATCATTGGACTCCAACTCCCATGGGCCCTCATTCCTAGGACTGATTACACTCACACCTGCACTGCATCACACACCTATTTAAGACACACACATGCATCACACCATTGCGAAGTCTTGATTTGCTACGGTTGTCATTTCTGAGCGTTTCCTGTGTACTGATATCTTGTTGTTACCTGGACTGTTTATCATCTGTGACCCTCTGCTGCCCGCCCTGAACCTTGCCTGTACTTTGGATTGTGATTGTTTGCCTGTCTTGACCCTTGCCTGTGACCCGTCTCTGATCCTTGCTGCCTGCCTCGACCATTGCCTGTTCCGGTTTACGGTACTGCTTTGTCCCTGTCTGTTTCTCTGCTCTCAAAATAAAGCTGCAAATGGATCCACTTCCTGTTGACCCTTCATTACAGAAGACTTCGCCATCCAGTGATCCAGCAGCTTGGTCGCAGATTTCCAACGAGTTGTCCGCACAGGCCAATCAGCTAGCGATGCATCACCACCAACTGAACCGCCTAACATCTCTCACAGAAGAACAGTGAAGGCAGACTTACAAGACCGACCTACGTCCAACCTGCTGAAACCGCCATGCCACCGCCCACTGCACCTGCCATGCCTGCATCTTCTGCCTCACCAGTGGTGAATCCCGTCTGGCCCTGCCAGAGAAGTTCGATGGCACTCCAACCAAGTGTAAGGGATTTCTCCTTCAATGTTCCCTGTATGTTAATCAACAGCCCTCTCTGTACCCCACTGAGACTAGTCGCATTTCCTTTGTCTGCTCACTGCTTACCGGCAAAGCGCTGGATTGGGCCACTGCTGTCTGGAGAGATGATAACTCAATATTTCCCTCATTCGCGGTGTTTCTACAACGATTCCGAGAGGTATTTGAACACCCCGCCGGGGGCCAAAGTCCAGGCGATCAGCTGCTCTCTCTCACTCAAAGCAAATCAACAGCAGCTGAATATGCTCTACAGTTTCGCACGTTGGCAGCACAAACCAACTGGGTGGAGGATACGTTGAAACTACTGTTTACGAGGTTTAAACATGGAATTGCAAGCAGAACTCGCCTGCCGGGACGAAGGTAGCTCACTGAACTCATTCATCGAACTTTCCATTCACCTTGACAATCTCATCCGCTCTAGACGCTTCACCCGCGTTACCAATTCCCCCAGCTCAAGTTCCGAACCCATGCAGCTGGGTTACACTCTCCAGCCAGAAGAGAGAGAAAGGAGACGTCGAATGCACCTGTGTCTATACTGCGGTCAGGCTGGTCACTTCAGAAATCAATGTCCTGTTCGTCCTACACCCACCAGCTCCAAAACGGTGAGTTCCTTCACTCACTCGGATTACTCACCCTCCTGTCTCAAGATTCCCGTTCTAATTACTCTTAATAAACAAATGGTCACCACACAGGCTCTTCTAGACTCTGGTGCGGCTGGGAATTTCATTTCTGACACTTTTATTAATGAACATAACATTCCCTAACAGACTGTCATTTTCCACTAACAGTGGAGGCGTTAGATGGAAAACCTATTGGAGGAGGAAGAGTGGTCCACATCACCAAGGAACTCGGACTACAAATAGGAATTCTTCACCATGAACGCATTCAATTTTATGTCATTCACTCACCCAACAACCCCATCATCCTTGGTCTGCCATGGTTCCGTATCCATAATCCACATATCTCCTGGAGGAAGGGACAGATTCTGCAGTGGGATGCCTCCTGCCATAAGAACTGCCTACAACAAGTAATTCCCCTGCCTATCCAAACAGTCAAGCTGGACCAGGTCGGTCCAGAGAAATCTAATATCCCGGCCGAATATGCTGATTTAGCGGTGGCCTTCAGCAAACAAGGGTCGACTGAATTACCTCCTCATCGCCCAGGTGATTGTGCCATTGAATTACTTCCAGGTACCACACCCCCCAAGGGCAGAATCTTTCCACTGTCACAGCCAGAATCCGCCTATGAAGAATTACATTGAAGAGGAGTTAGCCAAGGGGTTCATCCGACCATCCACATCACCTGCCGCATCAGGGTTTTTCTTTGTAAAGAAAAAAGATGGGGGACTACGACCCTGTATCGACTATCGGGCTTGAATGACATTACCGTCAAGTTCCGTTACCCTCTGCCTCTGGTACCCGCTGCCCTCGAACAGTTAAGAGAGGCTGAATATTTCACCAAACTAGATCTCCGCTGTGCATATAATCTCATCCGCATAAGGGAGGGGCGAGTGGAAGACTGCGTTCTCCACCACCACTGGCCACTCTGAGACCCTCGTCATGCCATTCGGGCTCTCCAACAGTCCATCCGTCTTCCAATCCTACATCAACGACGTGTTCAGAGAAATGCTGAATCGCTGGGTCATAATATATCGACGATATTCTCATATACTCCAGGTCATTGGAGGAACACATCCAGCATGTCCGGGCTGTTCTGCAGAGACTTATTCAGCATCAGTTATATGCAAAAGCTGAGAAATGTGAGTTTCACCAAACCTCTACTTCCTTCCTGGGGTGCGTGATCAGTCGAGAAGGGGTCGCTATGGATGATAACAAAGTTAAAGCAGTCCTGGACTGGCCCAGACCGCGCACGCGCTCAAGGAACTACAGAGGTTTTTGGGCTGCGAACTTCTACAGGCGGTTTATACGCAGCTTCAGCAGTGTGGCAGCTCCGCTAACTTCCATGACAAAACGCCAAACCTCTCGTCTTCACTGGTCCCCGGAGGCCGAGGAGGCCTTCAAGGAGCTTAAGGAACAGTTCACCACGGCACCAATTCTCCATCACCCAGACCCTGAGAGACCCTTCATAGTGGAGGTAGATGCCTCTAGCACGGGCATCGGAGCCATTCTATCTCAGCGCCAAGGTACCTGAGAAAATGTTTCCCTGCGCCTTCTATTCCAGGAAGTTATCTGCAGCAGAACGAAATTATGATGTGGGCGATCGAGAATTACTGGCGATGAAGGCAGCGCTGGAGGAATGGCGCCATTGGCTGGAGGAGCCCAACATCCCTTCACCGTACTCACAGATCACAAGAACTTAGAATATCTCCGCTCTGCCAAACGCTTGAATCCTCGACAGGCCCGATGGGCTATGTTCTTTACTCGCTTTCAGTTCAAAGTGACTTACAGACCTGGGTCTAAGAACATCAAGGCCGACGCGTTATCCCGACAGACTGACCAGGTAGAAAGATCAGACACAGAGGAACCTATAATCCCTAATTCACCTCCTAGCACCAGTTCAATGGGATGTGATGTCCGAGATTACGCAGGCCAACGAACAGTCCGCTCCACCAGCAGCATGCCCACCGAATCGAACGTTTGTACCAGCTCCTCTAAGGGAGAAACTGTTACATCACGTCCACGACTTACCCAGTTCCGGTCATCCAGGCATCACCGCCACTCATAACCTCCTACAGAACCGGTTCTGGTGGAACTCCATGTTCACGGATGTAACCCAATTTATCCACAACTGCAACGCCTGCCAAACCTCCAAGACCCCTCATCTGTCTCCGGCAGGTCTACTACATCCATTACCCATTCCACAACGTCCCTGGTCACACATCGCTATAGACTTTGTCACCGATCTCCCGGTATCTCAGGGCAACACCACCATTCTCACTGTCATAGACCGCTTCTCAAAGCCTGTCGTCTCATTCCGCTGCCCAAGCTCCCACTGCATTTGAGACTGCTGAGTTACTCTGCAATTTTGTATTCAGGTTTTATGGATTACCTGAGGACATAGTGTCGGACAGAGGCCCACAATTCACTTCTCGAGTCTGGTCAGCGTTCTTCAAGAAATTGAACATCAACGTCAGTCTCACGTCTGGCTATCACCCAGAGTCCAACGGACAGACAGAGCGGATGAACCAAGAACTCACACGCTTCCTCCGCACATACTGCCAAAGAAACCAGACTGAATGGGGTCGATATCTGATGTGGGCCGAATACGCTCAAAACTCCCTCAGAAAACCAGCCACAGGGATGACACCTTTCCAGTGTGTTTTAGGCTATCAACCCCTCTGTTCCGTGGTCAGGCGAACCCTCGGAACTACCAGCGGTAAACGAATGGCTGCGCAGGAGCGAGGAGACTTGGGAGCTGGCTCATCATCATCTCCAACGCGCGGTCAGAAGACAAGAGGTTCAGGCCAACCGACGTCGGCGACCGAATCCCCAGTACACTGAGGGTCAGTGGGTCTGGCTATCCACCAGGGACCTACGTCTACGACTTCCATGCAAGAAACTCAGTCCCAGGTTTGTAGGGCCTTTTCAAATCATAAAACAAATTACACCTGTCTCTTTTCGGTTGAATCTGCCTGCTAATTATCGTGTATCTCCCACTTTTCATGTTTCGCTGCTGAAACCCTCCGGGGGTCCGAGAGGGGAACCGGAGGGAACCGAGGGCCGATATCCCCCACCACTGACGATTGAGGCGAGAGGCCTATCAAGTCCGAGAACTGCTCGACTCAGGCGTCGGGTCGGAGACTACAGTATCTGGTCGATTGGGAGAGTACGGTCCAGAGGAGCGATCCTGGGTCAACAGGGATGATATCCTGGACCCTACACTCATGGAGGAATTCCATCGGATGCACCCGGAGAGACCGGCCCTCGACCACGTGGTAGACCCCGGCGTCTGTCTCCTCGCGTCAGGAGCCGCTCGCAGGGTGGGGGCTCTGTCATGAATAACGCTTCTCCGGTTCATCCTCCGGACCGCCGGAGGAGCCATCACCGAATACTGAGGCACGATCATTGGGACTCCAACTCCCATGGGCCCTCATTCCTAGGACTGATTACACTCACACCTGCACTGCATCACACACCCTATTTAAGACACACACATGCATCACACCATTGCGAAGTCTTGATTTGCTACGGTTGTCATTTCTGAGCGTTTCCCTGTGTACTGATATCTTGTTGTTACCTGGACTGTTTATCATCTGTGACCCTCTGCTGCCCGCCCTGAACCTTGCCTGTACTTTGGATTGTGATTGTTTGCCGCCTGTCTTGACCCTTGCCTGTGACCCGTCTCTGATCCTTGCTGCCTGCCTCGACCATTGCCTGTTCCGGTTTACGGTACTGCTTTGTCCCTGTCTGTTTCTCTGCTCTCAAAATAAAGCTGCAAATGGATCCACTTCCTGTTGACCCTTCATTACACATAGAATCAGGAATGCTTCTCTTTGTAGTCATCTAAAAGGGATAAAAAGAAAAGAAAAAAACATGGACACAGGAGGCAGTCAGCAAATATTTACCCCAACTTGATAGCACTTTCTACTTTGGATGAAAAGAAGCATGCTAAAGTTAGAGTAGATATTGACTGATTTTCATTCGATAGGGCAGGTAAATGAAAAATAACTGCAGAGGAGGATGCAAAACAGTGTCCAAATGTTGCCCCAGGTTGATAGTTCTTCAATGATACAAGTTGGAAGTAAAGACATTCACTAAATACTAAAACAGAGTGGCAGACCAATCCTCTAGGTAAAACAGCACCCTCTAATGTTTAAACTGGGTATACTGCAATCATGCTAAAGAGAAGCACTTATCCGTACATAGAATCAGGAATGCTTCTCTTTGTAGTCATCTAAAAGGGATCAGAAAAAACATGGACACAGGGAGGCAGTCAGCAAATATTTACCCCAACTTGATAGCACTTTCTACTTTGGATGAAAAGAAGCATGCTAAAGTTAGAGTAGATATCAACTGATTTTCATTCGACAGGGCAGGTAAATGAAAAATAACTGCAGAGGAGGATGCAAAACAGTGTCCAATGTTGCCCCAGGTTTATAGTACTTCAACGATACAAGTTGGAAGTAAAGACATTCACTAAATACAAAAACAGAGTGGCAGCCCAAGGCTCTAGGTAAAACAGCACACTCTAGTGTTTATAATGGGTGTGCCTTTGTCATGATGGCGGTGAAAGGGCCACATCATGAACAAACACCAACAGGACTGTCCACAAGAGAAGCACTTATTCTTACATAGGAATACTCATCTTTGTAATTATCTAGAGTAGCTCTTTAAATGTAAGGTATTCTATTTAAAACATGGACTCAGGGAGTAATTCAGTAAATATTTACCCCAACTTGATAGCACTTTCTACTTTGTTTGAAAAGAAAGATGCTAGAGTTAGAGTAGATATCAACATATTTTCAGTCAAGGGGAAAGGAAATAAAATGGCTTTACCTGTTATCACTTAAAAGTTTGAGGGATAGGTTGACGGGTTTACTATATTAGGTTTACTGAAAAATGTAATACTATTGAACAGAGGCTGAGTCTTGTCTGTAGCTCAATTCCACATTAAAACTACCCCAAAGAGAGGCACTTATGAAAACAGCACCCTCTAATGTTTAAACTGGGTATACTGCAATCATGCTAAAGAGAAGCACTTATCCGTACATAGAATCAGGAATGCTTCTCTTTGTAGTCATCTAAAAGGGATCAGAAAAAAACATGGACACAGGGAGGCAGTCAGCAAATATTTACCCCAACTTGATAGCACTTTCTACTTTGGATGAAAAGAAGCATGCTAAAGTTAGAGTAGATATCAACTGATTTTCATTCGACAGGGCAGGTAAATGAAAAATAACTGCAGAGGAGGGTGCAAAACAGTGTCCAAATGTTGCCCCAGGTTGATAGTACTTTAAAGATACAAATTGGAAGTAAAGACATTCACTAAATACAATAACAGAGTTGCAGACCAAGCCTCTAGGTAAAACAGCACGGTCTAGTGTTTATACTGGGTGTGCCTTTGTCATGATGGCGGTGAAAGGGCCACATCATGAACAAACACCAACAGGTCTGTCCACAAGAGAAGCACTTATTCTTACATAGGAATACTCATCTTTGTAAGTATCTAGAGTGGCTCTTTAAATGTAAGGGATTCGAATTAAAACATGGACTCAGGGGAGTCATTCAGTAAATATTTACCCCAACTTGATAGCACTTTCTACTTTGTTTGAAAAGAAAGATGCTAGAGTTAGAGTAGATATCAACATATTTTCAGTCAAGGGGGAAAGGAAATAAAAATGGCTTTAACTGTTATCACTTAAAAGTTAGAGGGATAGGTAGAAGGGTTTACTATATTAGGTTTACAGAAAAATGGAATACTATTGAACAGAGACTGAGTCTTGTATGTAGCTCAATTCCTCATTAAAACTACCCCAAAGAGAAGCACTTATGAACACAGGACCAATCAATGCTCCCATTTGAAGTAATCTTAATGTGTAGAACTTTTTGATTAAAATGGCATTTGGTTGGAGAATGCAGTGTGGAGTTCCAGAAGGCAGTTGTCTCTTGAAGTACTGATCACTTGAAACTACCCCAACAAATAGCACTTACCAAATACAAAAGGCGAGTCAGTGCCATTGTGAGTACCGAGAGTGAGTAGTAGTAGAAGCGAATCTTGTCAATTGATGGCGGAAACTCTGTAGGACCGGACAAGATCCATGGAGCATGTTGCCTGCTTTTAGGAAGAGCTGGTCTGAGCCTTGTGGTTTACCAGCACCCAATTTAAGTGTGTCCATGCCCCCTTGGCTGTGCCGTGTCGTTGACACCAGAGGTGTCAAAAGTACTGCATTCATTACTCAAGTAGTATAGATACTAGGGTTTAAAAAAAATACTTCTAAAGAACACTTTGAAGTATCAACTCAAAGTACTTTTTAAAACTACTTAAAGTATAAAAGTAAAAGTAATGTAAGGAGAACAAATGCCATCTAAGGTAAAACAGCACCCTCTAATGTTTAAACTGGGTATACTGCAATCATGCTAAAGAGAAGCATTTTCTAAAGGCCATAATTACTATAATGTTGTAATAAAATATTAATGTTGAAAAATTTGGGATGCACTAGGCTACCTGTTCAGGCCAGCATATATACCCATTGAAAATGAATGCATTTTAGTACAATGCAAATATACCATATATGTGTACTGCTGAGCATTAACATGTGTTTCATCAAGCGGAAGATATGATGACTAGTTACCTATATGTATTGTAATGGTGCAAAACATTAAACTTAGGGCATGTTATCAATTACCTTTTTGGAATGTAAATGTAGGCTACATGTGTAACAGAGTGGCAGACCAAGGCCTCTAGGTAAAACAGCACCCTCTAATGTTTATAAACTGGGTATACTGTCTCGATCACTAAGAAAGAGAAGCATCATAGACAAACACCAGCAGGATTAGGAATGCTTCTCTTTGTAGAATCATCTAGGGATCAGAAAAAAAATTATCTAGAGTGTGCTGCGCTGGTGGAAACAGCATGAGACCATGATACTTTCACATATTAATTTACATGGAATACTCATTGAACATCTTTCGTAAGTTGCTAGTAGAATTCCTCCCATTTTTCATTCTACTTTGTTTGAAAAAGAAAACCAATTCAGAAGGTGGTCTACAAAACATTTCAGACAAAACTGGACAAGTATAAATGCATCTGGTTGTTTAAACCACATATGTAAATTTCACTCCTGGCAAATTGTTAAGATAAGCGAGTGAGAGCGTGTTATAGGCTTTTTGTAGCCAGATCCGGCGTTACTGCAACATGCGTCGCCACAAATGAGTAGCCTACACTCAACACTCAAACGGCCATAGTGAAACTAAAAATAAGTCTTAGATGCTCAAAACACATGGCGTGTGTCTCAATCAGCTCCCTAGTTCAGTAGTCAGGGCACTGATCAGGACATAAGTCAATAGGCTGATCCCAGATCAGTGCCTGACTACTGAACTAGGAGCAGATTGAGACACACTCATAATCATCTTCAATAAAATGAATGAGACTAAATGATCTTACCAGTAGCACCCATCGCTTTGTCATATTGCGGTGCGCCATGCCCCTTGGCTTGAAATGAGATGATTATGAATAAAATGCAAGCTCATATCTTTTGGTGAACTCGCGCATCGATTTATAGCTATTCATTTCCCGGAGAGGTGTAAGGTAAGACAACCAGCATGTTTTATTTTTATTTTATTTGTTTAGATTGTGTAACTCACTGTCGACCGCTAACTGCTTGATTGTCACTTTAAAAAAATAAAAACTTTAATTTAAAAACTAAAAAATATTCAAACATTTTTCTAAATGAACTTAATAAAGAAACTAAACGAAATATAACTACTTTGACATTAAAAACAAAGCTGAACTGTTTCAATGACTGCAGCAGTGTGTCATAAGGAGGATTAAAAAAACAAACTAAACACAGGCTCAGTCGGACTCGGGCTAGGGCCTAGAACTGAAAACCCGTGCAGGCTCAAAGCTCACCAAAATCAGCCGCTCAAAAAAAAAAAAAAAACTTTAACTGGGAAAATAATGTAATATCATTGAATTAGCCACTTTAAGTGCAAAAAGTGCCTAATATAAAAGATCGGAAAAAGCACCGTAATTGACAGGCATTTCACGTTATTAACACACCACCTGAAAAGGACTATCCACGCAAGAAGAACTTATCCGTACATATAATCAGGGAATGCTTCTCTTTGTGATCATCTAAACAGTGTCAAATGTACCCCCCAGGTTGATAGTACTTTAAGGAGGCAGTCAGCAAATATTTACCCCAACAGTAACCTCTTTCAGCAGCTGTTGGGGTTGCAGATGTCCTGAGTGTGTATATGATGATGGACAGGAGTCATGATTATATTTATACAGAGTCTTGAGTCACAGGTGTAATCCTCGTTTGAGAGTTGGTTCACTCTCCCTTTACTGTAGATACAGCTTACTGTAGCCTACTTATATATATATATGCCACTTTAGAGGATGAAGGTAGAACGCAACTATATTAGGTCTGTCCACAAGGCTTATTCTTACATAGGAGACAGGGCTGCTGATCGCTGATTGGCTGAACGCGTGCTCATCCGCTGAACCCGCCCAATCTAGCAACCGTGAGTGATTTGTGCTCTGAACCATTTGCGGGCGCGATGGATCTCAATAGGGTGTTGGAATGGTATATGTTTACACTTCTTCTCATCCAACCACAGTCAAATTCACACTATCCGGATGGCGATTTATCTGCATAGTTTTTTTAACAAACAAGCTAAAAAAAAAAAGAATAGAGGCTATTTAAAAAAAGTAAGGAGTAGAAAGTACAGATAATTGCGCAAAAATGTAAGGAGTAGAAGTAAAAAGTAGGCTGAAAAATAATTACTCCAATAAAGTATAGATACCCAAAATTTCTACTTAAGTAAAGGTAGGTTATATTTGTACTTTACTTACACCTCCTCTCGTAAAGCCCATCAAGTTTTGATTGCCCAGTTTACATCTTTGGAAGCGACTCAGCATTTTTCCAGCACGAGTGGACTTTTCACACATTTGAAGCAATTCATGCAAATGCAACACTTATGAACATGCCCCCCTGAATTTAGAAGAGTCATTTTTAAATGATAGGCCTACACTAAATACAAAAACAGGAAGTGGCAGACCAAACCTCTAGGTAAAACAGCACCCTCTAATGTTTAAACTGGGTATACTGCAATCATGCTAAAGAGAAGCACTTATCCGTACATAGAATCAGGAATGCTTCTCTTTGTAGTCATCTAAAGGGATTAGAAAAAAAAACATGGACACAGGAGGCAGTCAGCAAATATTTACCCCAACTTGATAGCACTTTCTACTTTGGATGAAAAGAAGCATGCTAAAGTTAGAGTAGATATTGACTGATTTTCATTCGATAGGGCAGGTAAATGAAAAATAACTGCAGAGGAGGATGCAAAACAGTGTCCAAATGTTGCCCCAGGTTGATAGTACTTCAATGATACAAGTTGGAAGTAAAGACATTCACTAAATACTAAAACAGAGTGGCAGACCAAGCCTCTAGGTAAAACAGCAGCACCTCTAATGTTTAAACTGGGTATACTGCAATCATGCTAAAGAGAAGCACTTATCCGTACATAGAATTAGGAATGCTTCTCTTTGTAGTCATTTAAAGGGATCAGAAAAAAAACATGGACACAGGGAGGCAGTCAGCAAATATTTACCCCAACTTGATAGCACTTTCTACTTTGGATGAAAAGAAGCATGCTAAAGTTAGAGTAGATATCAACTGATTTTCATTCGACAGGGCAGGTAAATGAAAAATAACTGCAGAGGAGGATGCAAAACAGTGTCCAAATGTTGCCCCAGGTTGATAGTACTTCAAAGATACAAGTTGGAAGTAAAGACATTCACTAAATACAAAACCAGAGTGGCAGACCAAGCCTCTAGGTAAAACAGCACACTCTAGTGTTTATACTGGTGTGCCTTTGTCATGATGGCGTGAAAGGGCAACATCATGAACACACACCAAAAGGACTGTCCACAAGAGAAGCACTTATTCTTACATAGGAATACTCATCTTTGTAATTATCTAGAGTGGCTCTTTAAATGTAAGGGATTCAAATTAAAACATGGACTCAGGGGAGTCTTTCAGTAAATATTTACTCAACTTGATAGCACTTTCTACTTTGTTTGAAAAGAAAGATGCTAGAGTTAGAGTAGATATCAACATATTTTCAGTCAAGGGGGAAAGGAAATAAAAATGGTTTTAACTGTTATCACTTAAAAGTTAGAGGGATAGGTAGAAGGGTTTACTATATTAGGTTTACAGAAAAATGGAATACTATTGAACAGAGACTGAGTCTTGTATGTAGCTCAATTCCTCATTAAAACTACCCCAAAGAGAAGCACTTATGAACACAGGACCAATCAATGCTCCCATTTGAAGTAATCTTAATGTGTAGAACTTTTTGATTAAAATGGCATTTGGTTGAGAATGCAGTGTGGAGTTCCAGAAGGCAGTTGTCTTGAAGTACTGATCACTTGAAACTACCCCCAACAAATAGCACTTACCAAATACAAAAGACGAGTCAGTGCCATTGTGAGGGTACCGAGAGTGAGAGTAGTAGTAGAAGCAAATCTTGTCCAATTGATAGCAGGAAACTCTGTAGGACCGGACGAGATCCATGGAGCATGTTGCCTGCTTTTAGGAAGAGCTGGTCTGAGCCTTGTGGTTTACCAGCACCCAATTTAAGTGTGTCCATGCCCCCTTGGCTGTGCCTTGGTCGTTGACACTCTGCATTTCTGTAAAGCCCATCAAGTTTTGATTGCCCAGTTTACATCTTTGGAACGACTCAGCATTTTTTCCAGCACGAGTGGACTTTTCACACATTTGAAGCAATTCATGCAAATGCAACACTTATGAACATGCCCCCCTGAATTTAGAAGAGAGTCATTTTTAAATGATAGGCCTACACTAAATACAAAAACAGGAAGTGGCAGACCAAACCTCTAGGTAAAACAGCACCCTCTAATGTTTAAACTGGGTATACTGCAATCATGCTAAAGAGAAGCACTTATCCGTACATAGAATCAGGAATGCTTCTCTTTGTAGTCATCTAAAAGGGATCAGAAAAAAAAAAACATGGACACAGGGAGGCAGTCAGCAAATATTTACCCCAACTTGATAGCACTTTCTACTTTGGATGAAAAGAAGCATGCTAAAGTTAGAGTAGATATTGACTGATTTTCATTCGATAGGGCAGGTAAATGAAAAATAACTGCAGAGGAGGATGCAAAACAGTGTCCAAATGTTGCCCCAGGTTGATAGTACTTCAATGATACAAGTTGGAAGTAAAGACATTCACTAAATACTAAAAGAGTGGCAGACCAAGCCTCTAGGTAAAACAGCACCATCTAATGTTTAAACTGGGTATACTGCAATCATGCTAAAGAGAAGCACTTATCCGCATAGAATTAGGAATGCTTCTCTTTGTAGTCATCTAAAAGGGATCAGAAAAAAACATGGACACAGGGAGGCAGTCAGCAAATATTTACCCCAACTTGATAGCACTTTCTACTTTGGATGAAAAGAAGCATGCTAAAGTTAGAGTAGATATCAACTGATTTTCATTCGACAGGGCAGGTAAATGAAAATAACTGCAGAGGAGGATGCAAAACAGTGTCCAATGTTGCCCCAGGTTTATAGTACTTCAACGATACAAGTTGGAAGTAAAGACATTCACTAAATACAAAAACAGAGTGGCAGCCCAAGGCTCTAGGTAAAACAGCACACTCTAGTGTTTATACTGGGTGTGCCTTTGTCATGATGGCGTGAAAGGGCCACATCATGAACAAACACCAACAGGACTGTCCACAAGAGAAGCACTTATTCTTACATAGGAATACTCATCTTTGTAATTATCTAGAGTGGCTCTTTAAATGTAAGGGATTCAAATTAAAACATGGACTCAGGGGAGTCTTTCAGTAAATATTTACCCCAACTTGATAGCACTTTCTACTTTGTTTGAAAAGAAAGATGCTAGAGTTAGAGTAGATATCAACATATTTTCAGTCAAGGGGGAAAGGAAATAAAAATGGTTTTAACTGTTATCACTTAAAAGTTAGAGGGATAGGTAGAAGGGTTTACTATATTAGGTTTACAGAAAAATGGAATACTATTGAACAGAGACTGAGTCTTGTATGTAGCTCAATTCCTCATTAAAACTACCCCAAAGAGAAGCACTTATGAACACAGGACCAATCAATGCTCCCATTTGAAGTAATCTTAATGTGTAGAACTTTTTGATTAAAGTGGCATTTGGTTAGAGAATGCAGTGTGGAGTTCCAGAAGGCAGTTGTCTCTGAAGTACTGATCACTTGAAACTACCCCAACAAATAGCACTTACCAAATACAAAAGACGAGTCAGTGCCATTGTGAGGGTACCGAGAGTGAGAGTAGTAGTAGTAGAAGCGAATCTTGTCCAATTGATAGCCGGAAACTCTGTAGGACCGGACGAGATCCATGGAGCATGTTGCCTGCTTTTAGGAAGAGCTGGTCTGAGCCTTGTGGTTTACCAGCACCCAATTTAAGTGTGTCCATGCCCCCTTGGCTGTGCCTTGGTCGTTGACACTCTGCATTTCTGTAAAGCCCATCAAGTTTTGATTGCCCAGTTTACATCTTTGGAACGACTCAGCATTTTTTCCAGCACGAGTGGACTTTTCACACATTTGAAGCAATTCATGCAAATGCAACACTTATGAAAATGCCCCCTTGAATTTAGAAGAGAGTCATTTTTAAATGATAGGCCTACACTAAATACAAAAACAGGAAGTGGCAGACCAAACCTCTAGGTAAAACAGCACCCTCTAATGTTTAAACTGGGTATACTGCAATCATGCTAAAGAGAAGCACTTATCCGTACATAGAATTAGGAATGCTTCTCTTTGTAGTCATCTAAAAGGGATCAAAAAAAAAAAAAAAAACATGGACACAGGGAGGCAGTCAGCAAATATTTACCCCAACTTGATAGCACTTTCTACTTTGGATGAAAAGAAGCATGCTAAAGTTAGAGTAGATATCAACTGATTTTCATTCGACAGGGCAGGTAAATGAAAAATAACTGCAGAGGAGGATGCAAAACAGTGTCCAAATGTTGCCCCAGGTTGATAGTACTTTAAAGATACAAATTGGAAGTAAAGACATTCACTAAATACAAAAACAGAGTGGCAGCCCAAGGCTCTAGGTAAAACAGCACACTCTAGTGTTTATACTGGGTGTGCCTTTGTCATGATGGCGGTGAAAGGGCCACATCATGAACAAACACCAACAGGACTGTCCACAAGAGAAGCACTTATTCTTACATAGGAATACTCATCTTTGTAATTATCTAGAGTGGCTCTTTAAATGTAAGGGATTCAAATTAAAACATGGACTCAGGGGAGTCTTTCAGTAAATATTTACCCCAACTTGATAGCACTTTCTACTTTGTTTGAAAAGAAAGATGCTAGAGTTAGAGTAGATATCAACATATTTTCAGTCAAGGGGGAAAGGAAATAAAAATGGTTTTAACTGTTATCACTTAAAAGTTAGAGGGATAGGTAGAAGGGTTTACTATATTAGGTTTATAGAAATTTGAATACTATTGAACAGAGACTGAGTCTTGTATGTAGCTCAATTCCTCATTAAAACTACCCCAAAGAGAAGCACTTATGAACACAGGACCAATCAATGCTCCCATTTGAAGTAATCTTAATGTGTATAACTTTTTGATTAAAATGGCATTTGGTTGGAGAATGCAGTGTGGAGTTCCAGAAGGCAGTTGTCTCTTGAAGTACTGATCACTTGAAACTACCCCAACAAATAGCACTTACCAAATACAAAAGACGAGTCAGTGCCATTGTGAGGGTACCGAGAGTGAGAGTAGTAGTAGTAATCTTGTCCAATTGATAGCCGGAAACTCTGTAGGACCGACAAGATCCATGGAGCATGTTGCCTGCTTTTAGGAAGAGCTGGTCTGAGCCTTGTGGTTTACCAGCACCCAATTTAAGTGTGTCCATGCCCCCTTGGCTGTGCCTTGGTCGTTGACACTCTGCATTTCTGTAAAGCCCATCAAGTTTTGATTGCCCAGTTTACATCTTTGGAACGACTCAGCATTTTTTCCAGCACGAGTGGACTTTTCACACATTTGAAGCAATTCATGCAAATGCAACACTTATGAACATGCCCCCCTGAATTTAGAAGAGAGTCATTTTTAAATGATAGGCCTACACTAAATACAAAAACAGGAAGTGGCAGACCAAACCTCTAGGTAAAACAGCACCCTCTAATGTTTAAACTGGGTATACTGCAATCATGCTAAAGAGAAGCACTTATCCGTACATAGAATCAGGAATGCTTCTCTTTGTAGTCATCTAAAAGGGATCAGAAAAAAAAAAAACATGGACACAGGGAGGCAGTCAGCAAATATTTACCCCAACTTGATAGCACTTTCTACTTTGGATGAAAAGAAGCATGCTAAAGTTAGAGTAGATATTTACTGATTTTCATTCGATAGGGCAGGTAAATGAAAAATAACTGCAGAGGAGGATGCAAAACAGTGTCCAAATGTTGCCCCAGGTTGATAGTACTTCAATGATACAAGTTGGAAGTAAAGACATTCACTAAATACTAAAACAGAGTGGCAGACCAAGCCTCTAGGTAAAACAGCACCCTCTAATGTTTAAACTGGGTATACTGCAATCATGCTAAAGAGAAGCACTTATCCGTACATAGAATTAGGAATGCTTCTCTTTGTAGTCATCTAAAAGGGATCAGAAAAAAAACATGGACACAGGGAGGCAGTCAGCAAATATTTACCCCAACTTGATAGCACTTTCTACTTTGGATGAAAAGAAGCATGCTAAAGTTAGAGTAGATATCAACTGATTTTCATTCGACAGGGCAGGTAAATGAAAAATAACTGCAGAGGAGGATGCAAAACAGTGTCCAATGTTGCCCCAGGTTTATAGTACTTCAACGATACAAGTTGGAAGTAAAGACATTCACTAAATACAAAAACAGAGTGGCAGCCCAAGGCTCTAGGTAAAACAGCACACTCTAGTGTTTATACTGGGTGTGCCTTTGTCATGATGGCGTGAAAGGGCCACATCATGAACAAACACCAACAGGACTGTCCACAAGAGAAGCACTTATTCTTACATAGGAATACTCATCTTTGTAATTATCTAGAGTGGCTCTTTAAATGTAAGGGATTCAAATTAAAACATGGACTCAGGGGAGTCTTTCAGTAAATATTTACCCCAACTTGATAGCACTTTCTACTTTGTTTGAAAAGAAAGATGCTAGAGTTAGAGTAGATATCAACATATTTTCAGTCAAGGGGGAAAGGAAATAAAAATGGCTTTAACTGTTATCACTTAAAAGTTAGGCATAGGTAGAAGGGTTTACTATATTAGGTTTACAGAAAAATGGAATACTATTGAACAGAGACTGAGTCTTGTTTGTAGCTCAATTCCTCATTAAAACTACCCCAAAGAGAAGCACTTATGAACACAGGACCAATCAATGCTCCCATTTGAAGTAATCTTAATGTGTAGAACTTTTTGATTAAAATGGCATTTGGTTGGAGAATGCAGTGTGGAGTTCCAGAAGGCAGTTGTCTCTTGAAGTACTGATCACTTGAAACTACCCCAACAAATAGCACTTACCAAATACAAAAGACGAGTCAGTGCCATTGTGAGGGTACCGAGAGTGAGAGTAGTAGTAGAAGCGAATCTTGTCCAATTGATAGCCGGAAACTCTGTAGGACCGGACGAGATCCATGGAGCATGTTGCCTGCTTTTAGGAAGAGCTGGTCTGAGCCTTGTGGTTTACCAGCACCCAATTTAAGTGTGTCCATGCCCCTTGGCTGTGCCTTGGTCGTTGACACTCTGCATTTCTGTAAAGCCCATCAAGTTTTGATTGCCCAGTTTACATCTTTGGAACGACTCAGCATTTTTTCCAGCACGAGTGGACTTTTCACACATTTGAAGCAATTCATGCAAATGCAACACTTATGAACATGCCCCCCTGAATTTAGAAGAGAGTCATTTTTAAATGATAGGCCTACACTAAATACAAAAACAGGAATGGCAGACCAAACCTCTAGGTAAAACAGCACCTCTAATGTTTAAACTGGGTATACTGCAATCATGCTAAAGAGAAGCACTTATCCGTACATAGAATCAGGAATGCTTCTCTTTGTAGTCATCTAAAAGGGATCAGAAAAAAAAAAACATGGACACAGGGAGGCAGTCAGCAAATATTTACCCCAACTTGATAGCACTTTCTACTTTGGATGAAAAGAAGCATGCTAAAGTTAGAGTAGATATTGACTGATTTTCATTCGATAGGGCAGGTAAATGAAAAATAACTGCAGAGGAGGATGCAAAACAGTGTCCAAATGTTGCCCCAGGTTGATAGTACTTCAATGATACAAGTTGGAAGTAAAGACATTCACTAAATACAAAAACAGAGTGGCAGACCAAGCCTCTAGGTAAAACAGCACCATCTAATGTTTAAACTGGGTATACTGCAATCATGCTAAAGAGAAGCACTTATCCGTACATAGAATTAGGAATGCTTCTCTTTGTAGTCATCTAAAAGGGATCAGAAAAAAAAACATGGACACATGGAGGCAGTCAGCAAATATTTACCCCAACTTGATAGCACTTTCTACTTTGGATGAAAAGAAGCATGCTAAAGTTAGAGTAGATATCAACTGATTTTCATTCGACAGGGCAGGTAAATGAAAAATAAATGCAGAGGAGGATGCAAAACAGTGTCCAAATGTTGCCCCAGTTTTATAGTACTTCAACGATACAAGTTGGAAGTAAAGACATTCACTAAATACAAAAACAGAGTGGCAGCCCAAGGCTCTAGGTAAAACAGCACACTCTAGTGTTTATACTGGGTGTGCCTTTGTCATGATGGCGGTGAAAGGGCCACATCATGAACAAACACCAACAGGACTGTCCACAAGAGAAGCACTTATTCTTACATAGGAATACTCATCTTTGTAAGTATCTAGAGTGGCTCTTTAAATGTAAGGGATTCAAATTAAAACATGGACTCAGGGGAGTCTTTCAGTAAATATTTACCCCAACTTGATAGCACTTTCTACTTTGTTTGAAAAGAAAGATGCTAGAGTTAGAGTAGATATCAACATATTTTCAGTCAAGGGGGAAAGGAAATAAAAATTGTTTTAACTGTTATCACTTAAAAGTTAGAGGGATAGGTAGAAGGGTTTACTATATTAGGTTTATAGAAATTTGAATACTATTGAACAGAGACTGAGTCTTGTATGTAGCTCAATTCTCATTAAAACTACCCCAAAGAGAAGCACTTATGAACACAGGACCAATCAATGCTCCCATTTGAAGTAATCTTAATGTGTAGAACTTTTTGATTAAAATGGCATTTGGTTGGAGAATGCAGTGGAGTTCCAGAAGGCAGTTGTCTCTTGAAGTACTGATCACTTGAAACTACCCCAACAAATTGCACTTACCAAATACAAAAGACGAGTCAGTGCCATTGTGAGGGTACCAGAGTGAGAGTAGTAGTAGTAGAAGCGAATCTTGTCCAATTGATAGCCGGAAACTCTGTAGGACCGGACGAGATCCAAGGAGCATGTTGCCTGCTTTTAGGAAGAGCTGGTCTGAGCCTTGTGGTTTACCAGCACCCAATTTAAGTGTGTCCATGCCCCCTTGGCTGTGCCTTGGTCGTTGACACTCTGCATTTCTGTAAAGCCCATCAAGTTTTGATTGCCCAGTTTACATCTTTGGAACGACTCAGCATTTTTTCCAGCACGAGTGGACTTTTCACACATTTGAAGCAATTCATGCAAATGCAACACTTATGAACATGCCCCCCTGAATTTAGAAGAGAGTCATTTTTAAATGATAGGCCTACACTAAATACAAAAACAGGAAGTGGCAGACCAAACCTCTAGGTAAAACAGCACCCTCTAATGTTTAAACTGGGTATACTGCAATCATGCTAAAGAGAAGCACTTATCCGTACATAGAATTAGGAATGCTTCTCTTTGTAGTCATCTAAAAGGGATCAGAAAAAAAAAACATGGACACAGGGAGGCAGTCAGCAAATATTTACCCCAACTTGATAGCACTTTCTACTTTGGATGAAAAGAAGCATGCTAAAGTTAGAGTAGATATTGACTGATTTTCATTCGATAGGGCAGGTAAATGAAAAATAACTGCAGAGGAGGATGCAAAACAGTGTCCAAATGTTGCCCCAGGTTGATAGTACTTCAATGATACAAGTTGGAAGTAAAGACATTCACTAAATACTAAAACAGAGTGGCAGACCAAGCCTCTAGGTAAAACAGCACCCTCTAATGTTTAAACTGGGTATACTGCAATCATGCTAAAGAGAAGCACTTATCCGTACATAGAATTAGGAATGCTTCTCTTTGTAGTCATCTAAAAGGGATCAGAAAAAAAAACATGGACACAGGGAGGCAGTCAGCAAATATTTACCCCAACTTGATAGCACTTTCTACTTTGGATGAAAAGAAGCATGCTAAAGTTAGAGTAGATATCAACTGATTTTCATTCGACAGGGCAGGTAAATGAAAAATAACTGCAGAGGAGGATGCAAAACAGTGTCCAAATGTTGCCCCAGGTTGATAGTACTTCAATGATACAAGTTGGAAGTAAAGACATTCACTAAATACAAAAACAGAGTGGCAGCCCAAGGCTCTAGGTAAAACAGCACACTCTAGTGTTTATACTGGGTGTGCCTTTGTCATGATGGCGGTGAAAGGGCCACATCATGAACAAACACCAACAGGTCTGTCCACAAGAGAAGCACTTATTCTTACATAGGAATACTCATCTTTGTAAGTATCTAGAGTGGCTCTTTAAATGTAAGGGATTCAAATTAAAACATGGACTCAGGGGAGTCTTTCAGTAAATATTTACCCCAACTTGATAGCACTTTCTACTTTGTTTGAAAAGAAAGATGCTAGAGTTAGAGTAGATATCAACATAAGCCAGAGGCAGTTGTCTGATCAAAACTACCCCAACAAATTGCACTTACCAAATACAAAAGAGTCAGTGCCATTGTGAGGGTACCGAGAGTGAGAGTAGTAAATCTAATTGATAGCCGGAAACTCTGTAGGACCGGACGAGATCCATGGAGCATGTTGCCTGCTTTTAGGAAGAGCTGGTCTGAGCCTTGTGGTTTACCAGCACCCAATTTAAGTGTGTCCATGTTTGGCTGTGCCTTGGTCGTTGACACTCTGCATTTCTGTAAAGCCCATCAAGTTTTGATTGCCCAGTTTACATCTTTGGAACGACTCAGCATTTTTTCCAGCACGAGTGGACTTTTCACACATTTGAAGCAATTCATGCAAATGCAACACTTATGAACATGCCCCCCTGAATTTAGAAGAGAGTCATTTTTAAATGATAGGCCTACACTAAATACAAAAACAGGAAGTGGCAGACCAAACCTCTAGGTAAAACAGCACCCTCTAATGTTTAAACTGGGTATACTGCAATCATGCTAAAGAGAAGCACTTATCCGTACATAGAATTAGGAATGCTTCTCTTTGTAGTCATCTAAAAGGGATCAGAAAAAAAAACATGGACACAGGGAGGCAGTCAGCATTTTACCCAACTTGATAGCACTTTCTACTTTGGATGAAAAGAAGCATGCTAAAGTTAGAGTAGATATTGACTGATTTTCATTCGATAGGGCAGGTAAATGAAAATAACTGCAGAGGAGGATGCAAAACAGTGTCCAAATGTTGCCCCTGAATTTAGATAGAGTACTTCAATGATACAATGATAGGCCTACACTAAATACAAAACAGAGTGGCAGACCAAACCTCTAGGTAAAACAGCAACCTCTAATGTTTAAACTGGGTATACTGCAATCATGCTAAAGAGAAGCACTTATCCGCATACATAGAATTAGGAATGCTTCTCTTTGTAGTCATCTAAAAGGGAAAAAAAAACATGGACACAGGGAGGCAGTCAGCAAATATTTACCCCAACTTGATAGCACTTTCTACTTTGGATGAAAAGAAGCATGCTAAAGTTAGAGTAGATATCAACTGATTTTCATTCGACAGGGCAGGTAAATGAAAATAACTGCAGAGGAGGATGCAAAACAGTGTCCAAATGTTGCCCCAGGTTTATAGTACTTCAACTATACAAGTTGGAGGTAAAGACATTCACTAAATACAAAAACAGAGTGGCAGCCCAAGGCTCTAGGTAAAACAGCACACTCTAGTGTTTATACTGGTGTGCCTTTGTCATGATGGCGGTGAAAGGGCCACATCATGAACAAACACCAACAGGACTGTCCACAAGAGAAGCACTTATTCTTACATAGGAATACTCATCTTGTAATTATCTAGAGGGCTCTTTAAATGTAAGGGATTCAAATTAAAACATGGACTCAGGGGAGTCTTTCAGTAAATATTTACCCCAACTTGATAGCACTTTCTACTTTGTTTGAAAAGAAAGATGCTAGAGTTAGAGTAGATATCAACATATTTTCAGTCAAGGGGGAAAGGAAATAAAAATGGTTTTAACTGTTATCACTTAAAAGTTAGAGGGATAGGTAGAAGGGTTTACTATATTAGGTTTACAGAAAAATGGAATACTATTGAACAGAGACTGAGTCTTGTATGTAGCTCAATTCCTCATTAAAACTACCCCAAAGAGAAGCACTTATGAACACAGGACCAATCAATGCTCCCATTTGAAGTAATCTTAATATGTAGAACTTTTTGATTAAAATGGCATTTGGTTGGAGAATGCAGTGTGGAGTTCCAGAAGGCAGTTGTCTCTTGAAGTACTGATCACTTGAAACTACCCCAACAAATAGCACTTACCAAATACAAAAGACGAGTCAGTGCCATTGTGAGGGTACCGAGAGTGAGAGTAGTAGTAGAAGCGAATCTTGTCCAATTGATAGCCGGAAACTCTGTAGGACCGGACGAGATCCATGGAGCATGTTGCCTGCTTTTAGGAAGAGCTGGTCTGAGCCTTGTGGTTTACCAGCAAATTTAAGTGTGTCCATGCCCCCTTGGCTGTGCCTTGGTCATTGACACTCTGCATTTCTGTAAAGCCCATCAAGTTTTGATTGCCCAGTTTACATCTTTGGAACGACTCAGCATTCTTTCCAGCACGAGTGGACTTTTCACACATTTGAAACAATTCATGCAAATGCAACACTTATGAACATGCCCCCCTGAATTTAGAAGAGAGTCATTTTTAAATGATAGGCCTACACTAAATACAAAAACAGGAAGTGGCAGACCAAACCTCTAGGTAAAACAGCACCCTCTAATGTTTAAACTGGGTATACTGCAATCATGCTAAAGAGAAGCACTTATCCGTACATAGAATTAGGAATGCTTCTCTTTGTAGTCATCTAAAAGGGATCAGAAAAAAAAAACATGGACACAGGGAGGCAGTCAGCAAATATTTACCCCAACTTGATAGCACTTTCTACTTTGGATGAAAAGAAGCATGCTAAAGTTAGAGTAGATATTGACTGATTTTCATTCGATAGGGCAGGTAAATGAAAAATAACTGCAGGGGAGGATGCAAAACAGTGTCCAAATGTTGCCCCAGGTTGATAGTACTTCAATGATACAAGTTGGAAGTAAAGACATTCACTAAATACAAAACCAGAGTGGCAGACCAAGCCTCTAGGTAAAACAGCACCCTCTAATGTTTAAACTGGGTATACTGCAATCATGCTAAAGAGAAGCACTTATCCGTACATATAATTAGGAATGCTTCTCTTTGTAGTCATCTAAAAGAGATCAGAAAAAAACATGGACACAGGGAGGCAGTCAGCAAATATTTACCCCAACTTGATAGCACTTTCTACTTTGGATGAAAAGAAGCATGCTAAAGTTAGAGTAGATATCAACTGATTTTCATTCGACAGGGCAGGTAAATGAAAAATAACTGCAGAGGAGGATGCAAAACAGTGTCCAAATGTTGCCCCAGGTTTATAGTACTTCAACGATACAAGTTGGAAGTAAAGACATTCACTAAATACAAAAACAGAGTGGCAGCCCAAGGCTCTAGGTAAAACAGCACACTCTAGTGTTTATAATGGGTGTGCCTTTGTCATGATGGCGGTGAAAGGGCCACATCATGAACAAACACCAACAGGACTGTCCACAAGAGAAGCACTTATTCTTACATAGGAATACTCATCTAGAGTGGCTCTTTAAATGTAAGGGATTCGAATTAAAACATGGACTCAGGGAGTGTTTCAGTAAATATTTACTCCCAACTTGATAGCACTTTCTACTTTGTTTGAAAAGAAAGATGCTAGAGTTAGAGTAGATATCAACATATTTTCAGTCAAGGGGGAAAGGAAATAAAAATGGTTTTAACTGTTATCACTTAAAAGTTAGAGGGATAGGTAGAAGGGTTTACTATATTAGGTTTACAGAAAAATGGAATACTATTGAACAGAGACTGAGTCTTGTATGTAGCTCAATTCCTCATTAAAACTACCCCAAAGAGAAGCACTTATGAACACAGGACCAATCAATGCTCCCATTTGAAGTAATCTTAATGTGTAGAACTTTTTGATTAAAATGGCATTTGGTTGGAGAATGCAGTGTGGAGTTCCAGAAGGCAGTTGTCTCTGAAGTACTGATCACTTGAAACTACTCAACAAATTGCACTTACCAAATACAAAAGACGAGTCAGTGCCATTGTGAGGGTACCGAGAGTGAGAGTAGTAGTAGTAGCTTAATCTTGTCCAATTGATAGCCGGAAACTCTGTAGGACCGGACGAGATCCAAGGAGCATGTTGCCTGCTTTTAGGAAGAGCTGGTCTGAGCCTTGTGGTTTACCAGCACCCAATTTAAGTGTGTCCATGCCCCCTTGGCTGTGCCTTGGTCGTTGACACTCTGCATTTCTGTAAAGCCCATCAAGTTTTGATTGCCCAGTTTACATCTTTGGAACGACTCAGCATTTTTTCCAGCACGAGTGGACTTTTCACACATTTGAAGCAATTCATGCAAATGCAACACTTATGAACATGCCCCCTGAATTTAGAAGAGAGTCATTTTTAAATGATAGGCCTACACTAAATACAAAACAGGAAATGGCAGACCAAACCTCTAGGTAAAACAGCACCTCTAATGTTTAAACTGGGTATACTGCAATCATGCTAAAGAGAAGCACTTATCCGTACATAGAATTAGGAATGCTTCTCTTTGTAGTCATCTAAAAGGGATCAGAAAAAAAAACATGGACACAGGGAGGCAGTCAGCAAATATTTACCCCAACTTGATAGCACTTTCTACTTTGGATGAAAAGAAGCATGCTAAAGTTAGAGTAGATATTGACTGATTTTCATTCGATAGGGCAGGTAAATGAAAAATAACTGCAGAGGAGGATGCAAAACAGTGTCCAAATGTTGCCCCAGGTTGATAGTACTTCAATGATACAAGTTGGAAGTAAAGACATTCACTAAATACTAAAACAGAGTGGCAGACCAAGCCTCTAGGTAAAACAGCACCCTCTAATGTTTAAACTGGGTATACTGCAATCATGCTAAAGAGAAGCACTTATCCGTACATAGAATTAGGAATGCTTCTCTTTGTAGTCATCTAAAAGGGATCAGAAAAAAACATGGACACAGGAGGCAGTCAGCAAATATTTACTCCCAACTTGATAGCACTTTCTACTTTGGATGAAAAGAAGCATGCTAAAGTTAGAGTAGATATCAACTGATTTTCATTCGACAGGGCAGGTAAATGAAAAATAACTGCAGAGGAGGGTGCAAAACAGTGTCCAAATGTTGCCCCAGGTTGATAGTACTTTAAAGATACAAATTGGAAGTAAAGACATTCACTAAATACAAAAACAGAGTGGCAGCCCAAGGCTCTAGGTAAAACAGCACACTCTAGTGTTTATACTGGGTGTGCCTTTGTCATGATGGCGGTGAAAGGGCCACATCATGAACAAACACCAACAGGACTGTCCACAAGAGAAGCACTTATTCTTACATAGGAATACTCATCTTTGTAATTATCTAGAGTGGCTCTTTAAATGTAAGGGATTCAAATTAAAACATGGACTCAGGGGAGTCTTTCAGAAAATATTTACCCTAACTTGATAGCACTTTCTACTTTGTTTGAAAAGAAAGATGCTAGAGTTAGAGTAGATATCAACATATTTTCAGTCAAGGGGGAAAGGAAATAAAAATGGTTTTAACTGTTATCACTTAAAAGTTAGAGGGATAGGTAGAAGGGTTTACTATATTAGGTTTATAGAAATTTGAATACTATTGAACAGAGACTGAGTCTTGTATGTAGCTCAATTCCTCATTAAAACTACCCCAAAGAGAAGCACTTATGAACACAGGACCAATCAATGCTCCCATTTGAAGTAATCTTAATGTGTAGAAGTTTTTGATTAAAATGGCATTTGGTTGGAGAATGCAGTGTGGAGTTCCAGAACGCAGTTGTTTCTTGAAGTACTGATCACTTGAAACTACTCAAACAAATAGCACTTACCAAATACAAAAGACGAGTCAGTGCCATTGTGAGGGTACCGAGAGTGAGAGTAGTAGTAGCAGCGAATCTTGACCAACTGATCGCCGGAAAACTCTGTAGGACCGGACGAGATCCATGGAGCATGTTGCCTGCTTTTAGGAAGAGCTGGTCTGAGCCTTGTGGTTTACCAGCACCCAATTTAAGTGTGTCCATGCCCCCTTGGCTGTGCCTTGGTCGTTGACACTGCATTTCTGTAAAGCCCATCAAGTTTTGATTGCCCAGTTTACATCTTTGGAACGACTCAGCATTTTTTCCAGCACGAGTGGACTTTTCACACATTTGAAGCAATTCATGCAAATGCAACACTTATGAACATGCCCCCTTGAATTTAGAAGAGAGTCATTTTTAAATGATAGGCCTACACTAAATACAAAAACAGGAAGTGGCAGACCAAACCTCTAGGTAAAACAGCACCCTCTAATGTTTAAACTGGGTATACTGCAATCATGCTAAAGAGAAGCACTTATCCGCATATAGCATCAGGAATGCTTCTCTTTGTAGTCATCTAAAAAAAAAAAAAAACATGGACACAGGAAGGCAGTCAGCAAATATTTACTCCCAACTTGATAGCACTTTCTACTTTGGATGAAAAGAAGCATGCTAAAGTTAGAGTAGATATTGACTGATTTTCATTCGATAGGGCAGGTAAATGAAAAATAACTGCAGAGGAGGATGCAAAACAGTGTCCAAATGTTGCCCCAGGTTGATAGTACTTCAATGATACAAGTTGGAAGTAAAGACATTCACTAAATACTAAAACAGAGTGGCAGACCAAGCCTCTAGGTAAAACAGCACCCTCTAATGTTTAAACTGGGTATACTGCAATCATGCTAAAGAGAAGCACTTATCCATATAGAATTAGGAATGCTTCTCTTTGTAGTCATCTAAAAGGGATCAGAAAAAAAACATGGACACAGGGAGGCAGTCAGCAAATATTTACCCCAACTTGATAGCACTTTCTACTTTGGATGAAAAGAAGCATGCTAAAGTTAGAGTAGATATCAACTGATTTTCATTCTGACAGGGCAGGTAAATGAAAATAACTGCAGAGGAGGATGCAAAACAGTGTCCAAATGTTGCCCCAGTTTTATAGTACTTCAACGATACAAGTTGGAAGTAAAGACATTCACTAAATACAAAAACAGAGTGGCAGCCCAAGGCTCTAGGTAAAACAGCACACTCTAGTGTTTATACTGGGTGTGCCTTTGTCATGAAGGTGGTGAAAGGGCAACATCATGAACACACACCAACAGGACTGTCCACAAGAGAAGCACTTATTCTTACATAGGAATACTCATCTTTGTAATTATCTAGAGTGGCTCTTTAAATGTAAGGGATTCAAATTAAAACATGGACTCAGGGGAGTCTTTCAGAAAATATTTACCCCAACTTGATAGCACTTTCTACTTTGTTTGAAAAGAAAGATGCTAGAGTTAGAGTAGATATCAACATATTTTCAGTCAAGGGGGAAAGGAAATAAAAATGGCTTTTAACTGTTATCACTTAAAAGTTAGAGGGATAGGTAGAAGGGTTTACTATATTAGGTTTACAGAAAAATTGAATACTATTGAACAGAGACTGAGTCTTGTTTGTAGCTCAATTCCTCATTAAAACTACCCCAAAGAGAAGCACTTATGAACACAGGACCAATCAATGCTCCCATTTGAAGTAATCTTAATGTGTAGAAGTTTTTGATTAAAATGGCATTTGGTTGGAGAATGCAGTGTGGAGTTCCAGAACGCAGTTGTTTCTTGAAGTACTGATCACTTGAAACTACCCCAACAAATAGCACTTACCAAATACAAAAGACGAGTCAGTGCCATTGTGAGGGTACCGAGAGTGAGAGTAGTAGTAGCAGCGAATCTTGACCAACTGATCGCGAAAACTCTGTAGGACCGGACGAGATCCATGGAGCATGTTGCCTGCTTTTAGGAAGAGCTGGTCTGAGCCTTGTGGTTTACCAGCACCCAATTTAAGTGTGTCCATGCCCCCTTGGCTGTGCCTTGGTCGTTGACACTCTGCATTTCTGTAAAGCCCATCAAGTTTTGATTGCCCAGTTTACATCTTTGGAACGACTCAGCATTTTTTCCAGCACGAGTGGACTTTTCACACATTTGAAGCAATTAATGCAAATGCAACACTTATGAACATGCCCGCTGAATTTAGAAGAGAGTCATTTTTAAATGATAGGCCTACACTAAATACAAAAACAGGAAGTGGCAGACCAAACCTCTAGGTAAAACAGCACCCTCTAATGTTTAAACTGGGTATACTGCAATCATGCTAAAGAGAAGCACTTATCCGCATACAGAATTAGGAATGCTTCTCTTTGTAGTCATCTAAAAGGGATCAGAAAAAAAAAACATGGACACAGGGAGGCAGTCAGCAAATATTTACCCCAACTTGATAGCACTTTCTACTTTGGATGAAAAGAAGCATGCTAAAGTTAGAGTAGATATTGACTGATTTTCATTCGATAGGGCAGGTAAATGAAAAATAACTGCAGAGGAGGATGCAAACAGTGTCCAAATGTTGCCCCAGGTTGATAGTACTTTAAAGATACAAATTGGAAGTAAAGACATTCACTAAATACTAAAAGAGTGGCAGACCAAGCCTCTAGGTAAAACAGCACCCTCTAATGTTTAAACTGGGTATACTGCAATCATGCTAAAGAGAAGCACTTATCCGCATAGAATTAGGAATGCTTCTCTTTGTAGTCATCTAAAAGGGATCAGAAAAAAACATGGACACAGGGAGGCAGTCAGCAAATATTTACCCCAACTTGATAGCACTTTCTACTTTGGATGAAAAGAAGCATGCTAAAGTTAGAGTAGATATCAACTGATTTTCATTCGACAGGGCAGGTAAATGAAAAATAACTGCAGAGGAGGATGCAAAACAGTGTCCAATGTTGCCCCAGGTTTATAGTACTTCAACGATACAAGTTGGAAGTAAAGACATTCACTAAATACAAAACAGAGTGGCAGCCCAAGGCTCTAGGTAAAACAGCACACTCTAGTGTTTATACTGGGTGTGCCTTTGTCATGATGGCGTGAAAGGGCCACATCATGAACAAACACCAACAGGACTGTCCACAAGAGAAGCACTTATTCTTACATAGGAATACTCATCTTTGTAATTATCTAGAGTGGATCTTTAAATGTAAGGGATTCAAATTAAAACATGGACTCAGGGGAGTCTTTCAGTAAATATTTACCCTAACTTGATAGCACTTTCTACTTTGTTTGAAAAGAAAGATGCTAGAGTTAGAGTAGATATCAACATATTTTCAGTCAAGGGGGAAAGGAAATAAAAATGGCTTTAACTGTTATCACTTAAAAGTTAGAGGGATAGGTAGAAGGGTTTACTATATTAGGTTTACAGAAAAATGGAATACTATTGAACAGAGACTGAGTCTTGTTTGTAGCTCAATTCCTCATTAAAACTACCCCAAAGAGAAGCACTTATGAACACAGGACCAATCAATGCTCCCATTTGAAGTAATCTTAATGTGTAGAACTTTGATTAAAATGGCATTTGGTTGGAGAATGCAGTGTGGAGTTCCAGAAGGCAGTTGTCTCTTGAAGTACTGATCACTTGAAACTACCCCAACAAATAGCACTTACCAAATACAAAAGACGAGTCAGTGCCATTGTGAGGGTACCGAGAGTGAGAGTAGTAGTAGTAGAAGCGAATCTTGTCCAATTGATAGCCGAAACTCTGTAGGACCGGACGAGATCCAAGGAGCATGTTGCCTGCTTTTAGGAAGAGCTGGTCTGAGCCTTGTGGTTTACCAGCACCCAATTTAAGTGTGTCCATGCCCCCTTGGCTGTGCCTTGGTCGTTGACACTCTGCATTTCTGTAAAGCCCATCAAGTTTTGATTGCCCAGTTTACATCTTTGGAACGACTCAGCATTTTTTCCAGCACGAGTGGACTTTTCACACATTTGAAGCAATTCATGCAAATGCAACACTTATGAAAATGCCCCCTTGAGTTTAGAAGAGAGTCATTTTTAAATGATAGGCCTACACTAAATACAAAAACAGGAAGTGGCAGACCAAACCTCTAGGTAAAACAGCACCCTCTAATGTTTAAACTGGGTATACTGCAATCATGCTAAAGAGAAGCACTTATCCGTACATAGAATTCAGGAATGCTTCTCTTGTAGTCATCTAAAAGGGATAAAAAAAAAAAAAAAACATGGACACAGGAGGCAGTCAGCAAATATTTACTCCCAACTTGATAGCACTTTCTACTTTGGATGAAAAGAAGCATGCTAAAGTTAGAGTAGATATCAACTGATTTTCATTCGACAGGGCAGGTAAATGAAAAATAACTGCAGAGGAGGATGCAAAACAGTGTCCAAATGTTGCCCCAGGTTGATAGTACTTTAAAGATACAAATTGGAAGTAAAGACATTCACTAAATACAAAAACAGAGTGGCAGCCCAAGGCTCTAGGTAAAACAGCACACTCTAGTGTTTATACTGGGTGTGCCTTTGTCATGATGGCGGTGAAAGGGCCACATCATGAACAAACACCAACAGGACTGTCCACAAGAGAAGCACTTATTACATAGGAATACTCATCTTTGTAATTATCTAGAGTGGCTCTTTAAATGTAAGGGATTCAAATTAAAACATGGACTCAGGGGAGTCTTTCAGAAAATATTTACCCCAACTTGATAGCACTTTCTACTTTGTTTGAAAAGAAAGATGCTAGAGTTAGAGTAGATATCAACATATTTTCAGTCAAGGGGGAAAGGAAATAAAAATGGCTTTAACTGTTATCACTTAAAAGTTAGAGGGATAGGTAGAAGGGTTTACTATATTAGGTTTACAGAAAAATGGAATACTATTGAACAGAGACTGAGTCTTGTATGTAGCTCAATTCCTCATTAAAACTACCCCAAAGAGAAGCACTTATGAACACAGGACCAATCAATGCTCCCATTTGAAGTAATCTTAATGTGTAGAAGTTTTTGATTAAAATGGCATTTGGTTAGAATGCAGTGTGGAGTTCCAGAAGGCAGTTGTCTCTTGAAGTACTGATCACTTGAAACTACCCCAACAAATAGCACTTACCAAATACAAAAGACGAGTCAGTGCCATTGTGAGGGTACCGAGAGTGAGAGTAGTAGTAGCAGCGAATCTTGACCAACTGATCGCCGGAAAACTCTGTAGGACCGGACGAGATCCATGGAGCATGTTGCCTGCTTTTAGGAAGAGCTGGTCTGAGCCTTGTGGTTTACCAGCACCCAATTTAAGTGTGTCCATGCCCCCTTGGCTGTGCCTTGGTCGTTGACACTCTGCATTTCTGTAAAGCCCATCAAGTTTTGATTGCCCAGTTTACATCTTTGGAACGACTCAGCATTTTTTCCAGCACGAGTGGACTTTTCACACATTTGAAGCAATTAATGCAAATGCAACACTTATGAACATGCCCCCCTGAATTTAGAAGAGAGTCATTTTTAAATGATAGGCCTACACTAAATACAAAAACAGGAAGTGGCAGACCAAACCTCTAGGTAAAACAGCACCCTCTAATGTTTAAACTGGGTATACTGCAATCATGCTAAAGAGAAGCACTTATCCGTACATAGAATTAGGAATGCTTCTCTTTGTAGTCATCTAAAAGGGATCAGAAAAAAAAAACATGGACACAGGGAGGCAGTCAGCAAATATTTACCCCAACTTGATAGCACTTTCTACTTTGGATGAAAAGAAGCATGCTAAAGTTAGAGTAGATATTGACTGATTTTCATTCGATAGGGCAGGTAAATGAAAAGTAACTGCAGAGGAGGGTGCAAAACAGTGTCCAAATGTTGCCCCAGGTTGATAGTACTTCAATGATACAAGTTGGAAGTAAAGACATTCACTAAATACTAAAACAGAGTGGCAGACCAAGCCTCTAGGTAAAACAGCACCCTCTAATGTTTAAACTGGGTATACTGCAATCATGCTAAAGAGAAGCACTTATCCGTACATAGAATTAGGAATGCTTCTCTTTGTAGTCATCTAAAAGGGATCAGAAAAAAAACATGGACACAGGGAGGCAGTCAGCAAATATTTACCCCAACTTGATAGCACTTTCTACTTTGGATGAAAAGAAGCATGCTAAAGTTAGAGTAGATATCAACTGATTTTCATTCGACAGGGCAGGTAAATGAAAAATAACTGCAGAGGAGGATGCAAAACAGTGTCCAATGTTGCCCCAGGTTTATAGTACTTCAACTATACAAGTTGGAAGTAAAGACATTCACTAAATACAAAAACAGAGTGGCAGCCCAAGGCTCTAGGTAAAACAGCACACTCTAGTGTTTATACTGGGTGTGCCTTTGTCATGATGGCGTGAAAGGGCCACATCATGAACAAACACCAACAGGACTGTCCACAAGAGAAGCACTTATTCTTACATAGGAATACTCATCTTTGTAATTATCTAGAGTGGCTCTTTAAATGTAAGGGATTCAAATTAAAACATGGACTCAGGGGAGTCTTTCAGTAAATATTTACTCAACTTGATAGCACTTTCTACTTTGTTTGAAAAGAAAGATGCTAGAGTTAGAGTAGATATCAACATATTTTCAGTCAAGGTGGAAAGGAAATAAAAATGGTTTTAACTGTTATCACTTAAAAGTTAGAGGGATAGGTAGAAGGGTTTACTATATTAGGTTTACAGAAAAATGGAATACTATTGAACAGAGACTGAGTCTTGTATGTAGCTCAATTCCTCATTAAAACTACCCCAAAGAGAAGCACTTATGAACACAGGACCAATCAATGCTCCCATTTGAAGTAATCTTAATGTGTAGAACTTTTTGATTAAAATGGCATTTGGTTGGAGAATGCAGTGTGGAGTTCCAGAAGGCAGTTGTCTCTTGAAGTACTGATCACTTGAAACTACTCCCAACAAATAGCACTTACCAAATACAAAAGACGAGTCAGTGCCATTGTGAGGGTACCGAGAGTGAGAGTAGTAGTAGAAGCTTAATCTTGTCCAATTGATAGCCGGAAACTCTGTAGGACCGGACGAGATCCAAGGAGCATGTTGCCTGCTTTTAGGAAGAGCTGGTCTGAGCCTTGTGGTTTACCAGCACCCAATTTAAGTGTGTCCATGCCCCCTTGGCTGTGCCTTGGTCGTTGACACTCTGCATTTCTGTAAAGCCCATCAAGTTTTGATTGCCCAGTTTACATCTTTGGAACGACTCAGCATTTTTTCCAGCACGAGTGGACTTTTCACACATTTGAAGCAATTCATGCAAATGCAACACTTATGAAAATGCCCCCTTGAATTTAGAAGAGAGTCATTTTTAAATGATAGGCCTACACTAAATACAAAAACAGGAAGTGGCAGACCAAACCTCTAGGTAAAACAGCACCCTCTAATGTTTAAACTGGGTATACTGCAATCATGCTAAAGAGAAGCACTTATCCGTACATAGAATCAGGAATGCTTCTCTTTGTAGTCATCTAAAAGGGATCAGAAAAAAAAAGAAGAAAAAAAACACAGGGAGGCAGTCAGCAAATATTTACCCCAACTTGATAGCACTTTCTACTTTGGATGAAAAGAAGCATGCTAAAGTTAGAGTAGATATCAACTGATTTTCATTCGACAGGGCAGGTAAATGAAAAATAACTGCAGAGGAGGGTGCAAAACAGTGTCCAAATGTTGCCCCAGGTTGATAGTACTTTAAAGATACAAATTGGAAGTAAAGACATTCACTAAATACTAAAAGAGTGGCAGACCAAGCCTCTAGGTAAAACAGCACACTCTAGTGTTTATACTGGGTGTGCCTTTGTCATGATGGGTGAAAGGGCCACATCATGAACAAACACCAACAGGACTGTCCACAAGAGAAGCACTTATTCTTACATAGGAATACTCATCTTTGTAATTATCTAGAGTGGCTCTTTAAATGTAAGGGATTCAAATTAAAACATGGACTCAGGGAGTCTTTCAGAAAATATTTACTCTAACTTGATAGCACTTTCTACTTTGTTTGAAAAGAAAGATGCTAGAGTTAGAGTAGATATCAACATATTTTCAGTCAAGGGGGAAAGGAAATAAAATGGTTTTAACTGTTATCACTTAAAAGTTAGAGGGATAGGTAGAAGGGTTTACTATATTAGGTTTACAGAAAAATGGAATACTATTGAACAGAGACTGAGTCTTGTATGTAGCTCAATTCCTCATTAAAACTACCCCAAAGAGAAGCACTTATGAACACAGGACCAATCAATGCTCCCATTTGAAGTAATCTTAATGTGTAGAAGTTTTTGATTAAAATGGCATTTGGTTGGAGAATGCAGTGTGGAGTTCCAGAAGGCAGTTGTCTCTTGAAGTACTGATCACTTGAAACTACTCCCAACAAATAGCACTTACCAAATACAAAAGACGAGTCAGTGCCATTGTGAGGGTACCGAGAGTGAGAGTAGTAGTAGAAGCGAATCTTGTCCAATTGATAGCCGGAAACTCTGTAGGACCGGACAAGATCCATGGAGCATGTTGCCTGCTTTTAGGAAGAGCTGGTCTGAGCCTTGTGGTTTACCAGCACCCAATTTAAGTGTGTCCATGCCCCCTTGGCTGTGCCTTGGTCGTTGACACTCTGCATTTCTGTAAAGCCCATCAAGTTTTGATTGCCCAGTTTACATCTTTGGAACGACTCAGCATTTTTTCCAGCACGAGTGGACTTTTCACACATTTGAAGCAATTCATGCAAATGCAACACTTATGAACATGCCCCCCTGAATTTAGAAGACAGTCATTTTTAAATGATAGGCCTACACTAAATACAAAAACAGGAAGTGGCAGACCAAACCTCTAGGTAAAACAGCACCCTCTAATGTTTAAACTGGGTATACTGCAATCATGCTAAAGAGAAGCACTTATCCGTACATAGAATCAGGAATGCTTCTCTTTGTAGTCATCTAAAAGGGATCAGAAAAAAAAAACATGGACACAGGGAGGCAGTCAGCAAATATTTACCCCAACTTGATAGCACTTTCTACTTTGGATGAAAAGAAGCATGCTAAAGTTAGAGTAGATATTTACTGATTTTCATTCGATAGGGCAGGTAAATGAAAAATAACTGCAGAGGAGGATGCAAAACAGTGTCCAAATGTTGCCCCAGGTTGATAGTACTTCAATGATACAAGTTGGAAGTAAAGACATTCACTAAATACTAAAACAGAGTGGCAGACCAAGCCTCTAGGTAAAACAGCACCCTCTAATGTTTAAACTGGGTATACTGCAATCATGCTAAAGAGAAGCACTTATCCGTATATAGAATTAGGAATGCTTCTCTTTGTAGTCATCTAAAAGGGATCAGAAAAAAAACATGGACACAGGGAGGCAGTCAGCAAATATTTACCCCAACTTGATAGCACTTTCTACTTTGGATGAAAAGAAGCATGCTAAAGTTAGAGTAGATATCAACTGATTTTCATTCGACAGGGCAGGTAAATGAAAAATAACTGCAGAGGAGGATGCAAAACAGTGTCCAAATGTTGCCCCAGTTTTATAGTACTTCAACGATACAAGTTGGAAGTAAAGACATTCACTAAATACAAAAACAGAGTGGCAGCCAAAGGCTCTAGGTAAAACAGCACACTCTAGTGTTTATACTGGGTGTGCCTTTGTCATGATGGCGGTGAAAGGGCCACATCATGAACAAACACCAACAGGTCTGTCCACAAGAGAAGCACTTATTCTTACATAGGAATACTCATCTTTGTAAGTATCTAGAGTGGCTCTTTAAATGTAAGGGATTCGAATTAAAACATGGACTCAGGGGAGTCTTTCAGTAAATATTTACTAACTTGATAGCACTTTCTACTTTGTTTGAAAAGAAAGATGCTAGAGTTAGAGTAGATATCAACATATTTTCAGTCAAGGGGAAAGGAAATAAAAATGGCTTTAACTGTTATCACTTAAAAGTTAGAGGGATAGGTAGAAGGGTTTACTATATTAGGTTTACAGAAAAATGGAATACTATTGAACAGAGACTGAGTCTTGTTTGTAGCTCAATTCCTCATTAAAACTACCCCAAAGAGAAGCACTTATGAACACAGGACCAATCAATGCTCCCATTTGAAGTAATCTTAATGTGTATAACTTTTTGATTAAAGTGGCATTTGGTTAGAGAATGCAGTGTGGAGTTCCAGAAGGCAGTTGTCTCTTGAAGTACTGATCACTTGAAACTACCCCAACAAATAGCACTTACCAAATACAAAAGACGAGTCAGTGCCATTGTGAGGGTACCGAGAGTGAGAGTAGTAGTAGAAGCGAATCTTGTCCAATTGATAGCCGGAAACTCTGTAGGACCGGACGAGATCCATGGAGCATGTTGCCTGCTTTAGGAAGAGCTGGTCTGAGCCTTGTGGTTTACCAGCACCCAATTTAAGTGTGTCCATACCCCTTTGGCTGTGCCTTGGTCGTTGACACTCTGCATTTCTGTAAAGCCCATCAAGTTTTGATTGCCCAGTTTACATCTTTGGAACGACTCAGCATTTTTTCCAGCACGAGTGGACTTTTCACACATTTGAAGCAATTCATGCAAATGCAACACTTATGAACATGCCCCCCTGAATTTAGAAGAGAGTCATTTTTAAATGATAGGCCTACACTAAATACAAAAACAGGAAGTGGCAGACCAAACCTCTAGGTAAAACAGCACCATCTAATGTTTAAACTGGGTATACTGCAATCATGCTAAAGAGAAGCACTTATCCATGCATAGAATCAGGAATGCTTCTCTTTGTAGTCATCTAAAAGGGATCAGAAAAAAAACATGGACACAGGGAGGCAGTCAGCAAATATTTACCCCAACTTGATAGCACTTTCTACTTTGGATGAAAAGAAGCATGCTAAAGTTAGAGTAGATATTGACTGATTTTCATTCGATAGGGCAGGTAAATGAAAAATAACTGCAGAGGAGGATGCAAAACAGTGTCCAAATGTTGCCCCAGGTTGATAGTACTTCAATGATACAAGTTGGAAGTAAAGACATTCACTAAATACTAAAACAGAGTGGCAGACCAAGCCTCTAGGTAAAACAGCACCCTCTAATGTTTAAACTGGGTATACTGCAATCATGCTAAAGAGAAGCACTTATCCGTACATAGAATTAGGAATGCTTCTCTTTGTAGTCATCTAAAAGAGATCAGAAAAAAAAAACATGGACACAGGGAGGCAGTCAGCAAATATTTACTCCCAACTTGATAGCACTTTCTACTTTGGATGAAAAGAAGCATGCTAAAGTTAGAGTAGATATCAACTGATTTTCATTCGACAGGGCAGGTAAATGAAAAATAACTGCAGAGGAGGATGCAAAACAGTGTCCAAATGTTGCCCCAGTTTTATAGTACTTCAACGATACAAGTTGGAAGTAAAGACATTCACTAAATACAAAAACAGAGTGGCAGCCCAAGGCTCTAGGTAAAACAGCACACTCTAGTGTTTATAATGGGTGTGCCTTTGTCATGATGGCGGTGAAAGGGCCACATCATGAACAAACACCAACAGGTCTGTCCACAAGAGAAGCACTTATTCTTACATAGGAATACTCATCTTTGTAAGTATCTAGAGTGGCTCTTTAAATGTAAGGGATTCGAATTAAAACATGGACTCAGGGGAGTCATTCAGTAAATATTTAAACTTGATAGCACTTTCTACTTTGTTTGAAAAGAAAGATGCTAGAGTTAGAGTAGATATCAACATATTTTCAGTCAAGGGGGAAAGGAAATAAAAATGGTTTTAACTGTTATCACTTAAAAGTTAGAGGGATAGGTAGAAGGGTTTACTATATTAGGTTTACAGAAAAATGGAATACTATTGAACAGAGACTGAGTCTTGTATGTAGCTCAATTCCTCATTAAAACTACCCCAAAGAGAAGCACTTATGAACACATGACCAATCAATGCTCCCATTTGAAGTAATCTTAATGTGTAGAACTTTTGATTAAAATGGCATTTGGTTGGAGAATGCAGTGTGGAGTTCCAGAAGGCAGTTGTCTCTTGAAGTACTGATCACTTGAAACTACCCCAACAAATAGCACTTACCAAATACAAAAGACGAGTCAGTGCCATTGTGAGGGTACCGAGAGTGAGAGTAGTAGTAGAAGCGAATCTTGTCCAATTGATAGCCGGAAACTCTGTAGGACCGGACGAGATCCAAGGAGCATGTTGCCTGCTTTTAGGAAGAGCTGGTCTGAGCCTTGTGGTTTACCAGCACCCAATTTAAGTGTGTCCATGCCCCTTGGCTGTGCCTTGGTCATTGACACTCTGCATTTCTGTAAAGCCCATCAAGTTTTGATTGCCCAGTTTACATCTTTGGAACGACTCAGCATTTTTTCCAGCACGAGTGGACTTTTCACACATTTGAAGCAATTCATGCAAATGCAACACTTATGAACATGCCCCCCTGAATTTAGAAGAGAGTCATTTTTAAATGATAGGCCTACACTAAATACAAAAACAGGAAGTGGCAGACCAAACCTCTAGGTAAAACAGCACCCTCTAATGTTTAAACTGGGTATACTGCAATCATGCTAAAGAGAAGCACTTATCCGTACATAGAATCAGGAATGCTTCTCTTTGTAGTCATCTAAAAGGGATCAGAAAAAAAAAAACATGGACACAGGGAGGCAGTCAGCAAATATTTACCCCAACTTGATAGCACTTTCTACTTTGGATGAAAAGAAGCATGCTAAAGTTAGAGTAGATATTGACTGATTTTCATTCGATAGGGCAGGTAAATGAAAAATAACTGCAGAGGAGGATGCAAAACAGTGTCCAAATGTTGCCCCAGGTTGATAGTACTTCAATGATACAAGTTGGAAGTAAAGACATTCACTAAATACTAAAAGAGTGGCAGACCAAGCCTCTAGGTAAAACAGCACCCTCTAATGTTTAAACTGGGTATACTGCAATCATGCTAAAGAGAAGCACTTATCCGTACATAGAATTAGGAATGCTTCTCTTTGTAGTCATCTAAAAGAGATCAGAAAAAAAAACATGGACACAGGGAGGCAGTCAGCAAATATTTACCCCAACTTGATAGCACTTTCTACTTTGGATGAAAAGAAGCATGCTAAAGTTAGAGTAGATATCAACTGATTTTCATTCGACAGGGCAGGTAAATGAAAAATAACTGCAGAGGAGGATGCAAAACAGTGTCCAAATGTTGCCCCAGTTTTATAGTACTTCAACGATACAAGTTGGAAGTAAAGACATTCACTAAATACAAAAACAGAGTGGCAGCCCAAGGCTCTAGGTAAAACAGCACACTCTAGTGTTTATAATGGGTGTGCCTTTGTCATGATGGCGGTGAAAGGGCCACATCATGAACAAACACCAACAGGTCTGTCCACAAGAGAAGCACTTATTCTTACATAGGAATACTCATCTAGAGTGGCTCTTTAAATGTAAGGGATTCGAATTAAAACATGGACTCAGGGGAGTCATTCAGTAAATATTTACTCAACTTGATAGCACTTTCTACTTTGTTTGAAAAGAAAGATGCTAGAGTTAGAGTAGATATCAACATATTTTCAGTCAAGGGGGAAAGGAAATAAAAATTGCTTTAACTGTTATCACTTAAAAGTTAGAGGGATAGGTAGAAGGGTTTACTATATTAGGTTTACAGAAAAATGGAATACTATTGAACAGAAACTGAGTCTTGTATGTAGCTCAATTCCTCATTAAAACTACCCCAAAGAGAAGCACTTATGAACACAGGACCAATCAATGCTCCCATTTGAAGTAATCTTAATGTGTAGAACTTTTGATTAAAATGGCATTTGGTTGGAGAATGCAGTGTGGAGTTCCAGAAGGCAGTTGTCTCTTGAAGTACTGATCACTTGAAACTACCCCAACAAATAGCACTTACCAAATACAAAAGACGAGTCAGTGCCATTGTGAGGGTACAGAGTGAGAGTAGTAGTAGTAAGCGAATCTTGTCCAATTGATAGCCGGAAACTCTGTAGGACCGGACGAGATCCAAGGAGCATGTTGCCTGCTTTTAGGAAGAGCTGGTCTGAGCCTTGTGGTTTACCAGCACCCAATTTAAGTGTGTCCATGCCCCCTTGGCTGTGCCTTGGTCGTTGACACTCTGCATTTCTGTAAAGCCCATCAAGTTTTGATTGCCCAGTTTACATCTTTGGAACGACTCAGCATTTTTTCCAGCACGAGTGGACTTTTCACACATTTGAAGCAATTCATGCAAATGCAACACTTATGAACATGCCCCCCTGAATTTAGAAGAGAGTCATTTTTAAATGATAGGCCTACACTAAATACAAAAACAGGAAGTGGCAGACCAAACCTCTAGGTAAAACAGCACCCTCTAATGTTTAAACTGGGTATACTGCAATCATGCTAAAGAGAAGCACTTATCCGTACATAGAATCAGGAATGCTTCTCTTTGTAGTCATCTAAAGGGATCAGAAAAAAAAAACATGGACACAGGAGGCAGTCAGCAAATATTTACTTGATAGCACTTTCTACTTTGGATGAAAGAAGCATGCTAAAGTTAGAGTAGATATTGACTGATTTTCATTCGATAGGGCAGGTAAATGAAAAATAACTGCAGAGGAGGATGCAAAACAGTGTCCAAATGTTGCCCCAGGTTGATAGTACTTCAATGATACAAGTTGGAAGTAAAGACATTCACTAAATACTAAAACAGAGTGGCAGACCAAGCCTCTAGGTAAAACAGCAACCTCTAATGTTTAAACTGGGTATACTGCAATCATGCTAAAGAGAAGCACTTATCCGTACATAGAATTAGGAATGCTTCTCTTTGTAGTCATCTAAAGGGATCAGAAAAAAAACATGGACACAGGAGGCAGTCAGCAAATATTTACCCCAACTTGATAGCACTTTCTACTTTGGATGAAAGAAGCATGCTAAAGTTAGAGTAGATATCAACTGATTTTCATTCGACAGGGCAGGTAAATGAAAAATAACTGCAGAGGAGGATGCAAAACAGTGTCCAAATGTTGCCCCAGGTTTATAGTACTTCAACTATACAAGTTGGAGGTAAAGACATTCACTAAATACAAAAACAGAGTGGCAGCCCAAGGCTCTAGGTAAAACAGCACACTCTAGTGTTTATACTGGGTGTGCCTTTGTCATGATGGCGGTGAAAGGGCCACATCATGAACAAACACCAACAGGACTGTCCACAAGAGAAGCACTTATTCTTACATAGGAATACTCATCTTTGTAATTATCTAGAGTGGCTCTTTAAATGTAAGGGATTCAAATTAAAACATGGACTCAGGGGAGTCTTTCAGTAAATATTTACCCCAACTTGATAGCACTTTCTACTTTGTTTGAAAAGAAAGATGCTAGAGTTAGAGTAGATATCAACATATTTTCAGTCAAGGGGGAAAGGAAATAAAAATGGTTTTAACTGTTATCACTTAAAAGTTAGAGGATAGGTAGAAGGGTTTACTATATTAGGTTTACAGAAAAATGGAATACTATTGAACAGAGACTGAGTCTTGTATGTAGCTCAATTCCTCATTAAAACTACCCCAAAGAGAAGCACTTATGAACACAGGACCAATCAATGCTCCCATTTGAAGTAATCTTAATGTGTAGAACTTTTTGATTAAAATGGCATTTGGTTAGAATGCAGTGTGGAGTTCAGAAGGCAGTTGTCTCTTGAAGTACTGATCACTTGAAACTACCCCAACAAATAGCACTTACCAAATACAAAAGACGAGTCAGTGCCATTGTGAGGGTACCGAGAGTGAGAGTAGTAGTAGTAGAAGCGAATCTTGTCAATTGATGGCGGAAACTCTGTAGGACCGGACGAGATCCAAGGAGCATGTTGCCTGCTTTTAGGAAGAGCTGGTCTGAGCCTTGTGGTTTACCAGCACCCAATTTAAGTGTGTCCATGCCCCCTTGGCTGTGCCTTGGTCATTGACACTCTGCATTTCTGTAAAGCCCATCAAGTTTTGATTGCCCAGTTTACATCTTTGGAACGACTCAGCATTTTTTCCAGCACGAGTGGACTTTTCACACATTTGAAGCAATTCATGCAAATGCAACACTTATGAACATGCCCCCCTGAATTTAGAAGAGAGTCATTTTTAAATGATAGGCCTACACTAAATACAAAAACAGGAAGTGGCAGACCAAACCTCTAGGTAAAACAGCACCCTCTAATGTTTAAACTGGGTATACTGCAATCATGCTAAAGAGAAGCACTTATCCGTACATAGAATTAGGAATGCTTCTCTTTGTAGTCATCTAAAGGGATCAGAAAAAAAAACATGGACACAGGAGGCAGTCAGCAAATATTTACCCCAACTTGATAGCACTTTCTACTTTGGATGAAAAGAAGCATGCTAAAGTTAGAGTAGATATTGACTGATTTTCATTCGATAGGGCAGGTAAATGAAAAATAACTGCAGAGGAGGATGCAAAACAGTGTCCAAATGTTGCCCCAGGTTGATAGTACTTCAATGATACAAGTTGGAAGTAAAGACATTCACTAAATACTAAAACAGAGTGGCAGACCAAGCCTCTAGGTAAAACAGCACCCTCTAATGTTTAAACTGGGTATACTGCAATCATGCTAAAGAGAAGCACTTATCCGTACATAGAATTAGGAATGCTTCTCTTTGTAGTCATCTAAAAGGGATCAGAAAAAAACATGGACACAGGGAGGCAGTCAGCAAATATTTACCCCAACTTGATAGCACTTTCTACTTTGGATGAAAGAAGCATGCTAAAGTTAGAGTAGATATCAACTGATTTTCATTCGACAGGGCAGGTAAATGAAAAATAACTGCAGAGGAGGATGCAAAACAGTGTCCAAATGTTGCCCCAGGTTTATAGTACTTCAACTATACAAGTTGGAAGTAAAGACATTCACTAAATACAAAAACAGAGTGGCAGCCCAAGGCTCTAGGTAAAACAGCACACTCTAGTGTTTATACTGGGTGTGCCTTTGTCATGATGGCGGTGAAAGGGCCACATCATGAACAAACACCAACAGGACTGTCCACAAGAGAAGCACTTATTCTTACATAGGAATACTGAGCCTTGTGGTTTACCAGCACACAATTTAAGTGTGTCCATGCCCCCTTGGCTGTGCCTTGGTCATTGACACTCTGCATTTCTGTAAAGCCCATCAAGTTTTGATTGCCCAGTTTACATCTTTGGAACGACTCAGCATTTTTTCCAGCACGAGTGGACTTTTCACACATTTGAAACAATTCATGCAAATGCAACACTTATGAACATGCCCCTGAATTTAGAGAGTCATTTTTAAATGATAGGCCTACACTAAATACAAAAACAGGAAGTGGCAGACCAAACCTCTAGGTAAAACAGCACCCTCTAATGTTTAAACTGGGTATACTGCAATCATGCTAAAGAGAAGCACTTATCCGTACATAGAATCAGGAATGCTTCTCTTTGTAGTCATCTAAAAGGGATCAGAAAAAAAAAAACATGGACACAGGGAGGCAGTCAGCAAATATTTACCCCAACTTGATAGCACTTTCTACTTTGGATGAAAAGAAGCATGCTAAAGTTAGAGTAGATATTGACTGATTTTCATTCGATAGGGCAGGTAAATGAAAAATAACTGCAGGAGGATGCAAAACAGTGTCCAAATGTTGCCCCAGGTTGATAGTACTTCAATGATACAAGTTGGAAGTAAAGACATTCACTAAATACTAAAAGAGTGGCAGACCAAGCCTCTAGGTAAAACAGCACCCTCTAATGTTTAAACTGGGTATACTGCAATCATGCTAAAGAGAAGCACTTATCCGTACATATAAGGAATGCTTCTCTTTGTAGTCATCTAAAGGGATCAGAAAAAAAACATGGACACAGGGAGGCAGTCAGCAAATATTTACCCCAACTTGATAGCACTTTCTACTTTGGATGAAAAGAAGCATGCTAAAGTTAGAGTAGATATCAACTGATTTTCATTCGACAGGGCAGGTAAATGAAAAATAACTGCAGAGGAGGATGCAAAACAGTGTCCAAATGTTGCCCCAGTTTTATAGTACTTCAACGATACAAGTTGGAAGTAAAGACATTCACTAAATACAAAAACAGAGTGGCAGCCCAAGGCTCTAGGTAAAACAGCACACTCTAGTGTTTATAATGGGTGTGCCTTTGTCATGATATGGCGGTGAAAGGGCCACATCATGAACAAACACCAACAGGACTGTCCACAAGAGAAGCACTTATTCTTACATAGGAATACTCATCTTTGTAATTATCTAGAGTGGCTCTTTAAATGTAAGGGATTCAAATTAAAACATGGACTCAGGGGAGTCTTTCAGTAAATATTTACCCCAACTTGATAGCACTTTCTACTTTGTTTGAAAAGAAAGATGCTAGAGTTAGAGTAGATATCAACATATTTTCAGTCAAGGTGGAAAGGAAATAAAAATGGTTTTAACTGTTATCACTTAAAAGTTAGAGGATAGGTAGAAGGGTTTACTATATTAGGTTTACAGAAAAATGGAATACTATTGAACAGAGACTGAGTCTTGTATGTAGCTCAATTCCTCATTAAAACTACCCCAAAGAGAAGCACTTATGAACACAGGACAAATCAATGCTCCCATTTGAAGTAATCTTAATGTGTAGAACTTTTTGATTAAAATGGCATTTGGTTGGAGAATGCAGTGTGGAGTTCCAGAAGGCAGTTGTCTCTTGAAGTACTGATCACTTGAAACTACCCCAACAAATAGCACTTACCAAATACAAAAGACGAGTCAGTGCCATTGTGAGGGTACCGAGAGTGAGAGTAGTAGTAGTAGAAGCGAATCTTGTCCAATTGATAGCCGGAAACTCTGTAGGACCGGACGAGATCCAAGGAGCATGTTGCCTGCTTTTAGGAAGAGCTGGTCTGAGCCTTGTGGTTTACCAGCACCCAATTTAAGTGTGTCCTTACCCTTTGGCTGTGCCTTGGTCGTTGACACTCTGCATTTCTGTAAAGCCCATCAAGTTTTGATTGCCCAGTTTACATCTTTGGAACGACTCAGCATTTTTTCCAGCACGAGTGGACTTTTCACACATTTGAAGCAATTCATGCAAATGCAACACTTATGAACATGCCCCCCTGAATTTAGAAGAGAGTCATTTTTAAATGATAGGCCTACACTAAATACAAAAACAGGAAGTGGCAGACCAAACCTCTAGGTAAAACAGCACCCTCTAATGTTTAAACTGGGTATACTGCAATCATGCTAAAGAGAAGCACTTATCCGTACATAGAATTAGGAATGCTTCTCTTTGTAGTCATCTAAAAGGGATCAGAAAAAAAAACATGGACACAGGGAGGCAGTCAGCAAATATTTACCCCAACTTGATAGCACTTTCTACTTTGGATGAAAAGAAGCATGCTAAAGTTAGAGTAGATATTGACTGATTTTCATTCGATAGGGCAGGTAAATGAAAAATAACTGCAGAGGAGGATGCAAAACAGTGTCCAAATGTTGCCCCAGGTTGATAGTACTTCAATGATACAAGTTGGAAGTAAAGACATTCACTAAATACTAAAACAGAGTGGCAGACCAAGCCTCTAGGTAAAACAGCAACCTCTAATGTTTAAACTGGGTATACTGCAATCATGCTAAAGAGAAGCACTTATCCGTACATAGAATTAGGAATGCTTCTCTTTGTAGTCATCTAAAAGGGATCAGAAAAAAACATGGACACAGGAGGCAGTCAGCAAATATTTACCCCAACTTGATAGCACTTTCTACTTTGGATGAAAAGAAGCATGCTAAAGTTAGAGTAGATATCAACTGATTTTCATTCGACAGGGCAGGTAAATGAAAAATAACTGCAGAGGAGGATGCAAAACAGTGTCCAAATGTTGCCCCAGGTTTATAGTACTTCAACTATACAAGTTGGAGGTAAAGACATTCACTAAATACAAAAACAGAGTGGCAGCCCAAGGCTCTAGGTAAAACAGCACACTCTAGTGTTTATACTGGGTGTGCCTTTGTCATGATGGCGGTGAAAGGGCCACATCATGAACAAACACCAACAGGACTGTCCACAAGAGAAGCACTTATTCTTACATAGGAATACTCATCTTTGTAATTATCTAGAGGGGCTCTTTAAATGTAAAGGATTCGAATTAAAACATGGACTCAGGGGAGTCTTTCAGTAAATATTTACCCCAACTTGATAGCACTTTCTACTTTGTTTGAAAAGAAAGATGCTAGAGTTAGAGTAGATATCAACATATTTTCAGTCAAGGTGGAAAGGAAATAAAAATGGTTTTAACTGTTATCACTTAAAAGTTAGAGGGATAGGTAGAAGGGTTTACTATATTAGGTTTACAGAAAAATGGAATACTATTGAACAGAGACTGAGTCTTGTATGTAGCTCAATTCCTCATTAAAACTACCCCAAAGAGAAGCACTTATGAACACAGGACCAATCAATGCTCCCATTTGAAGTAATCTTAATGTGTAGAACTTTTGATTAAAATGGCATTTGGTTGGAGAATGCAGTGCGGAGTTCCAGAAGGCAGTTGTCTCTTGAAGTACTGATCACTTGAAACTACCCCAACAAATAGCACTTACCAAATACAAAAGACGAGTCAGTGCCATTGTGAGGGTACCGAGAGTGAGTAGTAGTAGTAGAGAATCTTGTCCAATTGATAGCCGGAAACTCTGTAGGACCGGACGAGATCCAAGGAGCATGTTGCCTGCTTTTAGGAAGAGCTGGTCTGAGCCTTGTGGTTTACCAGCACCCAATTTAAGTGTGTCCATGCCCCCTTGGCTGTGCCTTGGTCGTTGACACTCTGCATTTCTGTAAAGCCCATCAAGTTTTGATTGCCCAGTTTACATCTTTGGAACGACTCAGCATTTTTTCCAGCACGAGTGGACTTTTCACACATTTGAAGCAATTCATGCAAATGCAACACTTATGAACATGCCCCCCTGAATTTAGAAGAGAGTCATTTTTAAATGATAGGCCTACACTAAATACAAAAACAGGAAGTGGCAGACCAAACCTCTAGGTAAAACAGCACCCTCTAATGTTTAAACTGGGTATACTGCAATCATGCTAAAGAGAAGCACTTATCCGTACATAGAATTAGGGAATGCTTCTCTTGTAGTCATCTAAAAGGGATCAGAAAAAAAAACATGGACACAGGAAGGCAGTCAGCAAATATTTACCCCAACTTGATAGCACTTTCTACTTTGGATGAAAAGAAGCATGCTAAAGTTAGAGTAGATATCAACTGATTTTCATTCGACAGGGCAGGTAAATGAAAAATAACTGCAGAGGAGGATGCAAAACAGTGTCCAAATGTTGCCCCAGTTTTATAGTACTTCAACGATACAAGTTGGAAGTAAAGACATTCACTAAATACAAAAACAGAGTGGCAGCCCAAGGCTCTAGGTAAAACAGCACACTCTAGTGTTTATACTGGGTGTGCCTTTGTCATGATGGCGGTGAAAGGGCCACATCATGAACAAACACCAACAGGACTGTCCACAAGAGAAGCACTTATTCTTACATAGGAATACTCATCTTTGTAATTATCTAGAGTGGCTCTTTAAATGTAAGGGATTCAAATTAAAACATGGACTCAGGGGAGTCTTTCAGAAAATATTTACCCCAACTTGATAGCACTTTCTACTTTGTTTGAAAAGAAAGATGCTAGAGTTAGAGTAGATATCAACATATTTTCAGTCAAGGGGAAAGGAAATAAAATGGCTTTAACTGTTATCACTTAAAAGTTAGAGGGATAGGTAGAAGGGTTTACTATATTAGGTTTACAGAAAAATGGAATACTATTGAACAGAGACTGAGTCTTGTTTGTAGCTCAATTCCTCATTAAAACTACCCCAAAGAGAAGCACTTATGAACACAGGACCAATCAATGCTCCCATTTGAAGTAATCTTAATGTGTAGAACTTTTTGATTAAAATGGCATTTGGTTGGAGAATGCAGTGGAGTTCCAGAAGGCAGTTGTCTCTTGAAGTACTGATCACTTGAAACTACCCCAACAAATAGCACTTACCAAATACAAAAGACGAGTCAGTGCCATTGTGAGGGTACCGAGAGTGAGAGTAGTAGTAGCAGCGAATCTTGACCAACTGATCGCCGGAAAACTCTGTAGGACCGGACGAGATCCATGGAGCATGTTGCCTGCTTTTAGGAAGAGCTGGTCTGAGCCTTGTGGTTTACCAGCACCCAATTTAAGTGTGTCCATGCCCCCTTGGCTGTGCCTTGGTCGTTGACACTCTGCATTTCTGTAAAGCCCATCAAGTTTTGATTGCCCAGTTTACATCTTTGGAACGACTCAGCATTTTTTCCAGCACGAGTGGACTTTTCACACATTTGAAGCAATTCATGCAAATGCAACACTTATGAAAATGCCCCCTTGAATTTAGAAGAGAGTCATTTTTAAATGATAGGCCTACACTAAATACAAAAACAGGAAGTGGCAGACCAAACCTCTAGGTAAAACAGCACCCTCTAATGTTTAAACTGGGTATACTGCAATCATGCTAAAGAGAAGCACTTATCCGTACATAGAATCAGGAATGCTTCTCTTTGTAGTCATCTAAAAGGGATCAGAAAAAAAAGAAGAAAAAAAAAACATGGACACAGGGAGGCAGTCAGCAAATATTTACCCCAACTTGATAGCACTTTCTACTTTGGATGAAAAGAAGCATGCTAAAGTTAGAGTAGATATCAACTGATTTTCATTCGACAGGGCAGGTAAATGAAAAATAACTGCAGAGGAGGGTGCAAAACAGTGTCCAAATGTTGCCCCAGGTTGATAGTACTTTAAAGATACAAATTGGAAGTAAAGACATTCACTAAATACAAAAACAGAGTGGCAGCCCAAGGCTCTAGGTAAAACAGCACACTCTAGTGTTTATACTGGGTGTGCCTTTGTCATGAAGGTGGTGAAAGGGCAACATCATGAACACACACCAAAAGGACTGTCCACAAGAGAAGCACTTATTCTTACATAGGAATACTCATCTTTGTAATTATCTAGAGTGGCTCTTTAAATGTAAGGGATTCAAATTAAAACATGGGGGGGAGTCTTTCAGAAAATATTTACCCCAACTTGATAGCACTTTCTACTTTGTTTGAAAAGAAAGATGCTAGAGTTAGAGTAGATATCAACATATTTTCAGTCAAGGGGGAAAGGAAATAAAAATGGTTTTAACTGTTATCACTTAAAAGTTAGAGGGATAGGTAGAAGGGTTTACTATATTAGGTTTACAGAAAAATGGAATACTATTGAACAGAGACTGAGTCTTGTATGTAGCTCAATTCCTCATTAAAACTACCCCAAAGAGAAGCACTTATGAACACAGGACCAATCAATGCTCCCATTTGAAGTAATCTTAATGTGTAGAACTTTTTGATTAAAATGGCATTTGGTTGGAGAATGCAGTGTGGAGTTCCAGAAGGCAGTTGTCTCTTGAAGTACTGATCACTTGAAACTACCCCAACAAATAGCACTTACCAAATACAAAAGACGAGTCAGTGCCATTGTGAGGGTACCGAGAGTGAGAGTAGTAGTAGCAGCGAATCTTGACCAACTGATCGCCGGAAAACTCTGTAGGACCGGACGAGATCCATGGAGCATGTTGCCTGCTTTTAGGAAGAGCTGGTCTGAGCCTTGTGGTTTACCAGCACCCAATTTAAGTGTGTCCATGCCCCCTTGGCTGTGCCTTGGTCGTTGACACTCTGCATTTCTGTAAAGCCCATCAAGTTTTGATTGCCCAGTTTACATCTTTGGAACGACTCAGCATTTTTTCCAGCACTAGTGGACTTTTCACACATTTGAAGCAATTCATGCAAATGCAACACTTATGAAAATGCCCCCTTGAATTTAGAAGAGAGTCATTTTTAAATGATAGGCCTACACTAAATACAAAAACAGGAAGTGGCAGACCAAACCTCTAGGTAAAACAGCACCCTCTAATGTTTAAACTGGGTATACTGCAATCATGCTAAAGAGAAGCACTTATCCGTACATAGAATCAGGAATGCTTCTCTTTGTAGTCATCTAAAAGGGATCAGAAAAAAAAGAAAAAAAACATGGACACAGGGAGGCAGTCAGCAAATATTTACCCCAACTTGATAGCACTTTCTACTTTGGATGAAAAGAAGCATGCTAAAGTTAGAGTAGATATCAACTGATTTTCATTCGACAGGGCAGGTAAATGAAAAATAACTGCAGAGGAGGATGCAAAACAGTGTCCAAATGTTGCCCCAGTTTTATAGTACTTCAACGATACAAGTTGGAAGTAAAGACATTCACTAAATACTAAAACAGAGTGGCAGACCAAGCCTCTAGGTAAAACAGCACCCTCTAATGTTTAAACTGGGTATACTGCAATCATGCTAAAGAGAAGCACTTATCCGTACATAGAATTAGGAATGCTTCTCTTTGTAGTCATCTAAAAGGGATCAGAAAAAAACATGGACACAGGGAGGCAGTCAGCAAATATTTACCCCAACTTGATAGCACTTTCTACTTTGGATGAAAAGAAGCATGCTAAAGTTAGAGTAGATATTGACTGATTTTCATTCGATAGGGCAGGTAAATGAAAAATAACTGCAGAGGAGGATGCAAAACAGTGTCCAAATGTTGCCCCAGGTTGATAGTACTTTAAAGATACAAATTGGAAGTAAAGACATTCACTAAATACAAAAACAGAGTGGCAGCCCAAGGCTCTAGGTAAAACAGCACACTCTAGTGTTTATAATGGGTGTGCCTTTGTCATGATGGCGGTGAAAGGGCCACATCATGAACAAACACCAACAGGACTGTCCACAAGAGAAGCACTTATTCTTACATAGGAATACTCATCTTTGTAATTATCTAGAGTGGCTCTTTAAATGTAAGGGATTCGAATTAAAACATGGACTCATGGGAGTCTTTCAGTAAATATTTACCCCAACTTGATAGCACTTTCTACTTTGTTTGAAAAGAAAGATGCTAGAGTTAGAGTAGATATCAACATATTTTCAGTCAAGGGGGAAAGGAAATAAAAATGGCTTTAACTGTTATCACTTAAAAGTTAGAGGGATAGGTAGAAGGGTTTACTATATTAGGTTTACAGAAAAATGGAATACTATTGAACAGAGACTGAGTCTTGTTTGTAGCTCAATTCCTCATTAAAACTACCCCAAAGAGAAGCACTTATGAACACAGGACCAATCAATGCTCCCATTTGAAGTAATCTTAATGTGTAGAACTTTTTGATTAAAATGGCATTTGGTTGGAGAATGCAGTGTGGAGTTCCAGAAGGCAGTTGTCTCTTGAAGTACTGATCACTTGAAACTACCCCAACAAATAGCACTTACCAAATACAAAAGACGAGTCAGTGCCATTGTGAGGGTACCGAGAGTGAGAGTAGTAGTAGCAGCGAATCTTGACCAACTGATCGCCGGAAAACTCTGTAGGACCGGACGAGATCCATGGAGCATGTTGCCTGCTTTTAGGAAGAGCTGGTCTGAGCCTTGTGGTTTACCAGCACCCAATTTAAGTGTGTCCATGCCCCCTTGGCTGTGCCTTGGTCGTTGACACTCTGCATTTCTGTAAAGCCCATCAAGTTTTGATTGCCCAGTTTACATCTTTGGAACGACTCAGCATTTTTTCCAGCACGAGTGGACTTTTCACACATTTGAAGCAATTCATGCAAATGCAACACTTATGAAAATGCCCCCTTGAATTTAGAAGAGAGTCATTTTTAAATGATAGGCCTACACTAAATACAAAAACAGGAAGTGGCAGACCAAACCTCTAGGTAAAACAGCACCCTCTAATGTTTAAACTGGGTATACTGCAATCATGCTAAAGAGAAGCACTTATCCGTACATAGAATCAGGAATGCTTCTCTTTGTAGTCATCTAAAAGGGATCAGAAAAAAAAGAAGAAAAAAAAAACATGGACACAGGGAGGCAGTCAGCAAATATTTACCCCAACTTGATAGCACTTTCTACTTTGGATGAAAAGAAGCATGCTAAAGTTAGAGTAGATATCAACTGATTTTCATTCGACAGGGCAGGTAAATGAAAAATAACTGCAGAGGAGGATGCAAAACAGTGTCCAAATGTTGCCCCAGGTTGATAGTACTTTAAAGATACAAATTGGAAGTAAAGACATTCACTAAATACAAAAACAGAGTGGCAGCCCAAGGCTCTAGGTAAAACAGCACACTCTAGTGTTTATACTGGGTGTGCCTTTGTCATGATGGCGGTGAAAGGGCCACATCATGAACAAACACCAACAGGACTGTCCACAAGAGAAGCACTTATTCTTACATAGGAATACTCATCTTTGTAATTATCTAGAGTGGCTCTTTAAATGTAAGGGATTCAAATTAAAACATGGACTCAGGGGAGTCTTTCAGAAAATATTTACCCCAACTTGATAGCACTTTCTACTTTGTTTGAAAAGAAAGATGCTAGAGTTAGAGTAGATATCAACATATTTTTAGTCAAGGGAAAAGGAAATAAAAATGGCTTTAACTGTTATCACTTAAAAGTTATAGAGATAGGTAGAAGGGTTTACTATATTAGGTTTACAGAAAAATTGAATACTATTGAACAGAGACTGAGTCTTGTTTGTAGCTCAATTCCTCATTAAAACTACCCCAAAGAGAAGCACTTATGAACACAGGACCAATCAATGCTCCCATTTGAAGTAATCTTAATGTGTAGAAGTTTTTGATTAAAATGGCATTTGGTTGGAGAATGCAGTGTGGAGTTCCAGAAGGCAGTTGTCTCTTGAAGTACTGATCACTTGAAACTACCCCAACAAATAGCACTTACCAAATACAAAAGACGAGTCAGTGCCATTGTGAGGGTACCGAGAGTGAGAGTAGTAGCAGCGAATCTTGACCAACTGATCGGAAAACTCTGTAGGACCGGACGAGATCCATGGAGCATGTTGCCTGCTTTTAGGAAGAGCTGGTCTGAGCCTTGTGGTTTACCAGCACCAAATTTAAGTGTGTCCATGCCCCCTTGGCTGTGCCTTGGTCGTTGACACTCTGCATTTCTGTAAAGCCCATCAAGTTTTGATTGCCCAGTTTACATCTTTGGAACGACTCAGCATTTTTTCCAGCACGAGTGGACTTTTCACACATTCAAGCAATTCATGCAAATGCAACACTTATGAAAATGCCCCCTTGAATTTAGAAGAGAGTCATTTTTAAATGATAGGCCTACACTAAATACAAAAACAGGAAGTGGCAGACCAAACCTCTAGGTAAAACAGCACCCTCTAATGTTTAAACTGGGTATACTGCAATCATGCTAAAGAGAAGCACTTATCCGTACATATAATCAGGAATGCTTCTCTTTGTAGTCATCTAAAAGGGATCAGAAAAAAAAAAAAACATGGACACAGGAAGGCAGTCAGCAAATATTTACCCCAACTTGATAGCACTTTCTACTTTGGATGAAAAGAAGCATGCTAAAGTTAGAGTAGATATTGACTGATTTTCATTCGATAGGGCAGGTAAATGAAAAATAACTGCAGAGGAGGATGCAAAACAGTGTCCAAATGTTGCCCCAGGTTGATAGTACTTCAATGATACAAGTTGGAAGTAAAGACATTCACTAAATACTAAAAGAGTGGCAGACCAAGCCTCTAGGTAAAACAGCACCCTCTAATGTTTAAACTGGGTATACTGCAATCATGCTAAAGAGAAGCACTTATCCGTACATAGAATTAGGAATGCTTCTCTTTGTAGTCATCTAAAAGGGATCAGAAAAAAAACATGGACACAGGGAGGCAGTCAGCAAATATTTACCCCAACTTGATAGCACTTTCTACTTTGGATGAAAAGAAGCATGCTAAAGTTAGAGTAGATATCAACTGATTTTCATTCGACAGGGCAGGTAAATGAAAAATAACTGCAGAGGAGGATGCAAAACAGTGTCCAAATGTTGCCCCAGTTTTATAGTACTTCAACGATACAAGTTGGAAGTAAAGACATTCACTAAATACAAAAACAGAGTGGCAGCCCAAGGCTCTAGGTAAAACAGCACACTCTAGTGTTTATACTGGGTGTGCCTTTGTCATGATGGCGGTGAAAGGGCCACATCATGAACAAACACCAACAGGACTGTCCACAAGAGAAGCACTTATTCTTACATAGGAATACTCATCTTTGTAATTATCTAGAGTGGCTCTTTAAATGTAAGGGATTCAAATTAAAACATGGACTCAGGGGAGTCATTCAGTAAATATTTACCCCAACTTGATAGCACTTTCTACTTTGTTTGAAAAGAAAGATGCTAGAGTTAGAGTAGATATCAACATATTTTCAGTCAAGGGGGAAAGGAAATAAAAATGGTTTTAACTGTTATCACTTAAAAGTTAGAGGGATAGGTAGAAGGGTTTACTATATTAGGTTTACAGAAAAATGGAATACTATTGAACAGAGACTGAGTCTTGTTTGTAGCTCAATTCCTCATTAAAACTACCCCAAAGAGAAGCACTTATGAACACAGGACCAATCAATGCTCCCATTTGAAGTAATCTTAATGTGTAGAAGTTTTTGATTAAAATGGCATTTGGTTGGAGAATGCAGTGTGGAGTTCCAGAAGGCAGTTGTCTCTTGAAGTACTGATCACTTGAAACTACCCCAACAAATAGCACTTACCAAATATCAGTCAGTGCCATTGTGAGGGTACCGAGAGTGAGAGTAGTAGTAGCAGCGAATCTTGACCAACTGATCGCCGGAAAACTCTGTAGGACCGGACGAGATCCATGGAGCATGTTGCCTGCTTTTAGGAAGAGCTGGTCTGAGCCTTGTGGTTTACCAGCACCCAATTTAAGTGTGTCCATGCCCCCTTGGCTGTGCCTTGGTCGTTGACACTCTGCATTTCTGTAAAGCCCATCAAGTTTTGATTGCCCAGTTTACATCTTTGGAACGACTCAGCATTTTTTCCAGCACGAGTGGACTTTTCACACATTTGAAGCAATTCATGCAAATGCAACACTTATGAAAATGCCCCCTTGAATTTAGAAGAGAGTCATTTTTAAATGATAGGCCTACACTAAATACAAAAACAGGAAGTGGCAGACCAAACCTCTAGGTAAAACAGCACACTCTAGTGTTTATACTGGGTATACTGCAATCATGCTAAAGAGAAGCACTTATCCGTACATAGAATCAGGAATGCTTCTCTTTGTAGTCATCTAAAAGGGATCAGAAAAAAAAGAAGAAAAAAAAACATGGACACAGGGAGGCAGTCAGCAAATATGTACCCCAAATTGATAGCACTTTCTACTTTGGATGAAAAGAAGCATGCTAAAGTTAGAGTAGATATCGACTGATTTTCATTCGTTCTTCGTTCATTCATACTTTTCAGTTGGCCAAGATTTTAAAAATCCTTTCTTTGTATTGGTCTTAAGTAATATTCTAATTTTCTGAGATATTGAATTTTGGATTTTCCTTAGTTGTTATAATCATCAAAATTAAAAGAAATAAACATTCGAAATATATCAGTCTGTGTGTAATGAATGAATATAATATACAAGTTTCACTTTTTGAATGGAATTAGTGAAATAAATCAACTTTTTGATGATATTCTAATTATATGACTAGCACCTGTACATGTTTTTACATTGTTCTTACATTTAAATAAATAAAAAAAAATGTGACACTTCCCATTGACACTTCTCTTACAACTAACCCTACCCTTAAACTCACCCTTAAACTCTAATCACACCTGTCCCTAACCCTAACCATATCCCACCTCAATATCAGCAAAAGTGTTTTGCAATACAACATGAACACAATAAGTACATTGTAATTTAAGGCCACTTAAAGTGAGGAGTTAGGTTACACAATCACCAAATAACATTCAGTGCAGTGAAAAAAAATATACGGAAATTAGTTTTAGCCCAAACTTCAAAGGCCTGTTTAATCGATTAAATCTGGTTTAATGCATATGTGGGTGGGACAGACAGTCGTTTTTGGAGAACACCTGGAAAAAAAAGTGACAATGGATGATTATTAGATTTACGTTTATTCATTTAGCAGATGCTTTTATCCAAAACGACTTACAACTGAGGAATACAGGAAGCGATCCATCATAAGGAGGTGGAAAATCAAGTACCTGAAATACTAAATTTTGAACATTAAATTACTTTTTAATGTTCAAATAGACAACTTCTTTTAATTTGTAATAATATTTCACAATAATACTGTTTTTACTGTATATTTGTTCCCAAACTTTTGACAGATTATCTTATTTTTTTTGAAAAACTTTTTCAAATAAGTAACGCAAGTTACTTTGTTTTCCCATTTATTGACTGACATCTCTTCTGTCCCCATGTTGAAATAAATCATGAGTAAGGTGTTGTGTGCGCTGTGTAAAGACGATAATTATTGTAGTTCTATCAATCAATCAATCAATCAACTTTATTTAAATAGCGCTTTTACAATGACGATTGTTTCAAAGCAGCTTCACAGTGTTAAACAGGACAACATTGCAACAAAATTTGATTTGGCTAGTTTAATTTGGATAGTTTATAGAATTATATATGACCAAATTAATAAATTCTATTTGTATATTTAGTTGAGTAACTTGGATCATAATTTGAGTGTCCCCAACTGAGCAAGCCAAGCCAAAGGCGACAGTGGCAAGGAACCAAAACTCCATCAGGGCATGATGGAGAAAAATAAACCTTGGGAGAAACCAGACTCAGTCGGGGTGCCAGTTCTCCTCTGGCCTATTATTAACAGTGTATAATTATTACTCTGGCAACCTTGCAGGTCATAAATCATATTAGATAGGAATATTCGAAATTTTGGGTATGACGCACAAGACGGGTTCATTTAGGATTACACAAGAATATTAATACTTGAAAGATCTGAGTTATTGCGCCGAGACGGGTAAATTGAGGCAAATTGACGCCCGGTGAGGCAAATTCAGAGGAGACACTAATGGACACGGTCTCAGCAGACACTCCAGGATGAGCTGGTCATGTCCAGATGCAGGTCCACCATCCGATCCGGACACGGCCTGGATCCGGCCGACTGCAGTAAACCTCGGGATAAACAGAGAGACTAACATTAGTGTGGATGCCACTCTTTTTATGATGTAACGAGTACATCAGGTGTTATGGGAAGTGTTCCCGGTTCCGCTGACCTAGTTAATGCAGCCTAACAATCAGTCATTTGATTTGAATAAAGAAAGTTAAAAATGTTCTATGTGTATGCCATAGTAAAGAGATGTGTTTTTAGTCTAGATTTAAACTGACAGAGTGTGTCTGCTTCCCGAACAATGCTAGGAAGACTGTTCCAGAGTTTAGGTGCTAAATAGGAAAAGGATCGACCGCCTGCAGTTGATTTAGATATTCAAGGTATTTTCAACTGGCCAGAGTTTAGAGACCGCAATAGACGTGATGGAGTATAATGTGTTAAGAGCTCGCTTAAGTACTGGGGAGCTAAACCATTTATTGCTTTATAAGTAATAAGCAAGATTTTAAAATGTATGCAATGTTTAATAGGGAGCCAGTGCAGTGTTGACAGAACTGGACTAATATGATCGTACTTCCTGGTTCTAGTAAGAACTCGAGCTGCTGCGTTTTGGACCAGCTAGAGTTTATTTATTAGGCAGCAGGCAACCACCCAGTAGAGCATTACAATAATCTAGCCTTGAGCTCATGAACGCATGTACTAATTGTTCAGCATTTTGCATTGAAAGCATGTGACGTAATTTAAATATATTTTTAAGATGGTAGAATGCAGTTTTACAGATGCTAGAAACGTGGCTTTCAAACGAAAGATTGGTATCAAAGAGCACACCCAGATTCCTCACTGACGACGAGGACTTTGACAGAGCAGCCATCGAGGGTTAGACAGTATTCTAGGGCACTACTTGTGGAGCTTTTCTGTCCAATAATTAAAAATTCAGTTTTATCTGAATTAAGTTGCAGGAAATTACTATTCATCCAATTTTTAATATCAGCTATGCATTCCGTTAATCTTGTGAATTGGTAAGTTTCAGGGTGTGAAGAAATATAGAGCTGAGTATCATCAGCATAACAATGAAAACTAACGCCATGCTTCCTAATGATATCTCCCATTGGTAGCATATACAGGGTGAAAAGCAACGGTCCTAACACTGAGCCTTGCGGTACTCCATACTGAACTTGTGATCGGTGTGACATCTCTTCATTTACTCCTACAAACTGATAACGTTCAGATAAGTAAGATTTAAACCATGCCAATGCAGTTCCACTAATGCCAACATAATTTTCGAGTCTATTCAAAAGAATTTTGTGATTGATAGTATCGAATGCAGCGCTAAGATCGAGTAACACTAATAGAGAGATACAACCACGATCAGATGATAAGAGTAAATCATTTGTAACTCTAATTAGAGCAGTCTCAGTATTATGATACGGTCTAAATCCTGACTGGAAATCCTCACATATACCATTTCTTTCTAAAAAGGAACATAATTGTGAAGACACGGCCTTTTCTAATATTTTTGATAGAAACGGTAGATTCGAGATTGGTCTGTAATTGACTAATTCTTTAGGATCAAGTTGCAGTTTTTTAATAAGTGGTTTAATTACAGCCAACTTAAAAGTTTTTGGTACATATCCTAATGCCAAGGATGAATTAATAATATTAAGCAGAGGATCTATATTAAGCAGAGGATCTATGACCTCTGGAAGCATCTCTTTTAATGGCCTAGTCGGTATAGGGTCAAGCATACATGTTGTTGATTTTGATGATTTAACAAGTTTAGCCAATTCTTCTCCTCCTATAGCAGTGAATGAGTGTAATTTTTCCTCAGTGAGACTACAATGTTCTGTCTGAAGTGATACTGTAGTAGACGGCTGCATGGTTATAATTTTATTCCTAATGTTATCAATCTTACTAGTAAAGAAGTTCATAAAGTCATTACTGCTGTGTTGTTTACAAACGTCAGAAACGTCAGTAGTTCTAGACTAAATGTGCCAAGGTGTCTGTAAACAACCCCACAAAAGGCAGAACACTTTTTACAACTCAAAGGAATTTAGAATTCCTATTAAAACAGACACCATAAAGAGACACAAAACTGCCAGCCCACTCTGATCATGCAAATGAGTCAGCTTCCAAACAAGCCAAGGGTTGAAGAGGCCAAAGAGTTCAAATGAGTGACTATGGGTCAACTCTGTGAATGTCTTTGAGTGGCCCAGTCAGAGCCCAGACTTGAATCTGATCGAACATCTCAGGGGCCTCATTTATAAAACGTGTGTACACATAGATTTTATCTTAGAGTGTGCATACTCTAAAATCCATGGCAAAGTTCATATGTATAAAAATTGTCTTTAACGTGGAAAGTGCTTACCACCACGTCAGGGTCTGAGCAGACATACACACTTTTCCTTGTGGCAGAGTCAAAGTACTGGAGGTATTTGTCAGTAGCAATAATCTAAGCACTAGCAATACTAATTATAGTAATTATTAATATCCTGATAATAGTTATTGTCCCTAATAATAGTTATTTATCCTGACAGATAAAGCTACTCTAATTAAATAAGAATAGATTAATGTATGTCACCCATTATTATTATTTTTCTGTGCAAATATCAGCATGGACAACAGAACATGAGTTTTCACATATCAACACATTACATGCTTCACAAGTTAAAGCTTCATAAGCTCCATAAGTTTTTATTTATTTATTTTTTACAACAAATCTGTTGTAGGTTCTTACTCTTAAAAAATAGCATATTAACATATAAAAAACTTGTTAAGCCCAGTGTGATTCTTCAGCAGTTATTTTGGGTGGTTACAATCTGCATTATATAAATAAAGGTTAAGGTGTTATATAGCACCACTGCCATACAAAGAATCTGTTAAGCACCTGTATAGTTATTTTACAGTTCTCTAACTCTCTTTTAGTTTAGTCGGGGAAAGGATTAAAAAGAGACATTAAAATACAGTGTATTTCCTGAAGATACGTGGTTCTCAACATTTTGCCTCAAAGGGTTACCTGTAATGAAGTTCGTAGATATGGGAAGGAAGAAGGCGGGAACCGGTGAACATTTAAAAGACTTTAATCAAATAAACCAACAAACTGAATGTAAAACCAAAGGCAAGCCCCTCATGGATGGCTGCCGCGTACACACACACATAACAAAACGTAAACAAAACATAAGTAAAGTCCAGGCCTGGTTCTCTCTCGTCCTTCACTGGTGTCGCTCGACCTTATATGTCTCCGAGCTTCCTCATGAGAGGACACGAGACCGGTGTGACTCGCAGGTGTCGCTCATTATCAGTCACACACCAAACTTCGATCGCTCCTCCCATGTCTCTCGCTCGTCTACCTCATCACACAAGACTTTTTGACCTCAGAAAAACATAAAAGTGATTCAAAACAACTTTTTCCATTGTAGTAAATTCTTATTCATAGCAAACATATGAGAGTGGAGTTACAGATCTAAAATCTTAGGATGAGAATGGGTATAATTCTGTAAAGCATTATAAGTGGAATCATTTCCCTTCTGGTCCTCCTTTTAATTAAGCGGAGAATTGGTTTTGCAAATTGGTGCCCTTGGTATGCCAAACACCCACTTCCTCCTTTTCCATCCAACATCCATTCTGCCTCGGCCATACTGAAAAAAAAAAATCATCCAAAGAAAAAAAAAAGATTTTTAGTAAAATTATAAATAAGTTAATTTAAATAGATCATGGTTCAAACCTTACTTTTATGTCAAAAGTGTCTTTCATCTATAACAATGAACTTTTGCCCCCTATCCGTTGTCCTCAGTTCAGTTAATTTATAAAGCACATTTAAAAATTGCTGCAGGCCGACCAAAGTGCTGTACACATATAAATAGAGCTAATAATAGAAATTAGTAACACAAATAATATTAAACAGTTTAAAACAAAGCAGTCATTATAAGCTGAAAGCAACAGAAAATAAATAAGTTTTGAAACATGACTTGAATTTAGACAGAGAGGAAGTAAAGTGGGAGCTTGTTCCACACTGTGGGGACAGTCACTTCAAAAACTTGGTTACCCCTTGATTTTAGCTGGGTTCTAGGAATATGAAGGAGGAGTTTCGTTTCAGATCCAAGACTTCTAGTGGGAGAATGTAAGTGGAGTAGGTCAGACAGATAAGAAGGTTCTAAAACATTTAAAGATTTATACACCAGTAATAAAATGTTATACTCAATTCTGAAATTTATTTGGGAGCCAATGACGGGATCTCAAAAGGAGGGTAGCATGATTAAATTTTCTCTTTGCCTTCAGGAATCTCGCTGCAGCATTGTCCTCTTCTTCTCCTCAATCTGTCCATTGCCACCACACATGCCTCTCACACTTTTTTGGCGATCTTTGACAAGGTGAGATGCAGAGCTCCCTGCTATGTCACCCTCCATCATATCAATTTGCAGCAAGCAAAGTCCTTAAGAAAACCTATAAAGCACAGAAAATTAATTGACAACAGATGATTTGGGATAGGGGTTGGGGGTTAAAATAACCTGTAAAGACATTTCATCCTTTTGAAGAGGAAGACTTTGGAATGACTAAATATTGAGTAACAGGTTTCATTAGTTAACATTAGTTAACTACTTTATTTAACATGAAATAAGAATGAACAATACTTATACAGAATTTATTACTCTATTTATTACTCTTTATTAACCAACATTTACTAACACATTATTAAAAATGTAAAAAGTTGTATTTGCTAACATTAGTTAATGCACTGTGAACTAACAAGAATAAACAATGAACAACTGCATTTTAAAATATTACAATTCAAAATATCAACATCTACATTATAATAGTATATCAAATATACTAAAATAACAGTTATAGAAATGTAAGAAAACACTTTTATCACATGAAATGCATTATCAAATTAGAAAATGACTGATGATGGTTGAAAAACATATTCACACTTAGCAGTTTTTACTATTTAGCCTACTCACCCGCATCACCCGCACCTCTGTATGTTTCATAATGTTCAGGCATGTCTTCAAACTTCTATTATAATAATTTATTAGCAACAACCTTTTTATTGTGGGTATGTCATTTATGCATCACTTGCCAAAATGGAGGTTGCATGGAAAGGGGTTAAAATGATTTCTTGAAGGTTGTGTGTTGTGAACCAGTCCAACTTTGGCAGTGGGAGGATTAGTATTTAGGTGGTGAGAGTGGCCATAGTATTATTCTCACATCTGCAACACAAAGGTGCCTTGTAGGCACACTTGCAACGTGAGGGGATGGGAATAGTGGCAATACTGCAGGTGCTGCATGACATCACAAGTTACGGCCAATTCACCTTCCTCAGGTCTTCTCTTATTTAGGAGGTGTTAAAAGAACACTTTCATATCCTACAAAAACGTAAATAACATTTAATTTGGAATAATACCTTAACATCAATCTTCATTAATCAAGCTTAAAGTAAACTAAGCAGTTGTATAAGGTCACATCCCTCCACCCATCCATCCATCCATCCATCCTCCACTGGGTGGTGGTAATGTTGGAACTATCCCACTTAGGGCTAAGGGCCCTAAGCAAAACTCTGTGAGTGGGCCCCTGTCAGTGCGTTCATAAAAAACACAAAATGACCCCCACCCCTTAAACTGCTCTTTCACCAAAAATATACAGAAAGTTGATTTCAATAAACATATTTATAACAATACTATTTAGTATATTGCTATAATATACATTTAATTAATCAGTTAACAATATAAATGATAACACTTTACAATAAGGTTTCATTAGTTAACATTAGTTAATGGTAACTTCATTTTTGAAGTCCATAAAAGTGCATCTATCCATCATATAACTGCACCACACGGCTCTGGGGAGTTAACAAAGGCCTTCTGAAGCAAAGTGGTGTGTTTGTGTAAAAAAAAAAACAATAAATAAATAATATTTATATATATATATATTTTAGAGGTGGGCATAGATAAATTTTTTTAATCTAGATTAATGTATATTAATTTTGGAATTAATCTAGATTAATCTAGATTAAAATGGCTCATTTGAATTCTGCCGAAAGCATTCACAATATGTGTGCTACTCAAATAATGACTGGTGCTTTCACACTTGGTTCGATTGACTGACCGAACCCAAGATTGCTCCCCCCTGCTGGACCGTGTTCATATTATATTATTTGGGTCTGAACCGGGGTGCGGTTGCGTCATCAGAGCAGCAGCTGTTTACCCCGTTGCTTGGCAACAAAAGCGAGCGAGAAGGTGGCAAAATGAATAGCGTTGTTCATATTTTTGTTTTTGAACCGTTGTTTTTGTTACCAAAGCTTCAGTATGTAATGACACTTGCATCTATCTGCCGCGAATGTACTGCAAATGCTCTAAAGAACGCTGACGACAAGCAGAAAGGAGATTTAAAGCTCTCTGCTTACAGTACGTCAGTCACGCTCGTCAGGACTCGAGTTCGGATGCCAGCGTTCACGCTTGACGTGGTAATTTCACAGTAGGCATACACGCAGGTTCGAAGACTCGTTCTCACTCCCTACAGTGCAATTCGGCTAGGAATACATCCGCGCTAAAATATAACTATAAAAGTCATCATGTCTTGCTTAGTATAGACCCAGCTCCCAACCCAATTTTGAGAATAGATTAACGGCGATATTTTTTTTATCGCCTGATAAGAGTCTCACGTTAACGCAGCACGTTAACGCAGATAACGGCCCACCACTTATATATATATATATATATATATATATATATATATATATATATACAGGTCCTACCTAAAAAATTAGCATATTGTGATAAAAGTTCATTATTTTCCATAATGTAATAATAAAAATTAAACGTTCATATATTTTAGATTCATTGCACACCAACTGAAATATTTAAGGTCTTTTATTGTTTTAATACTGATGATTTTGGCATACAGCTCATGAAAACCCAAAATCTCAAACAATTTGCATATCATGAAAAAGTTCTCTAAACGAGCTATTAACCTAATCATCTGAATCAACTAATTAACTCTAAACACCTGCAAAAGATTTCTGAGGCTTTTAAAAACTCCCAGCCTGGTTCATTACTCAAAAACCGCAATCATGGGTAAGACTGCCGACCCGAATGCTGTCCAGAAGGCCACCATTGACACCCTCAAGCGAGAGGGTAAGACACAGAAAGACATTTCTGAACGAATAGGCTGTTCCCAGAGTGCTGTATCAAGGCACCTCAATGGGAAGTCTGTGGGAAGGAAAAAGTGTGGCAAAAAACGCTGCACAATGAGAAGAGGTGACCGGACCCTGAGGAAGATTGTGGAGAAGGACCGATTCCAGACCTTGGGGGACCTGCGGAAGCAGTGGACTGAGTCTGGAGTAGAAACATCCAGAGCCACCGTGCACAGGCGTATGCAGGAAATGGGCTACAGGTGCCGCATTCCCCAGGTCAAGCAACTTTTGAACCAGAAACAGCGGCAAAAGCGCCTGACCTGGGCTACAGAGAAGCAGCACTGGACTGTCGCTCAAATTTTGCATGTCATTCGAAATCAAGGTCTGGAGGAAGACTGGGTAGAAGGAAATGCCAAAATGCCTGAAGTCCAGTGTCAAGTACCCACAGTCATTGATGATCTGGGGTGCCATGTCAGCTGTTGGTGTTGGTCCACTGTGTTCTATCAAGGGCAGGGTCAATGCAGCTAGCTATCAGGAGATTTTGGAGCACTTCATGCTTCCATCTGCTGAAAAGCTTTATGGAGATGGCACCTGCTCACAGTGCCAAAACCACTGGTAAATGGTTTACTGACCATGGTATTACTGTACTCGATATTGTGAAGAGAAAGTTGAGAGACGCAAGACCCAACACTCTGGATGAGCTTAAGGCCGCTATCGAAGCATCCTGGGCCTCCATAACACCTCAGCAGTGCCACAGGCTGATTGCCTCCATGCCACGCCACATTGAAGCAGTCATTTCTGCAAAAGGATTTCCGACCAAGTATTGAGTGCATAACTGAACACAATTATTTGAAGGTTGACTTTTTTTGTATTAAAAAGAGTTTTCTTTTATTGGTCGGATAAAATATGCAATTTTTTTGAGATTTTCATGAGCTGTATGCCAAAATCATCAGTATTAAAACAATAAAAGACCTGAAATATTTCAGTTGGTGTGCAATGAATCTAAAATATATGAAAGTAACATTTTTATCATTACATTATGGAAAATAATGAACTTTTATCACAATATGCAAATTTTTTGAGAAGGACCTGTATATATGTATGTATATATATATATATATATATATATATATATATATATATATATATATATATATATATACATACATACATACATATATACAGGTCCTTCTCAAAAAAATAAAATATATATATATATATATATATATATATATATATATATATATATATATATATATATATAACATTTTATAGAATAAAATAACTAGCTTCTGTCAGTCAGCGGTAGACAAGTCAACTTGGCAAAAGTGTAACCCCTGACGCGATGTAATAGGAGCAGCATCGCAAGCTTTGATGCCTATCGCGGATAGTGCTGGGGAACAAACTCAAGCCCCTCTTCTCTTATATACGAAATCGTCCACCATTTCTCTTTAAAAATTCTCATTTTAGACTCTAATTCATGCTGGTGTTTTGCTCTATCCTCTGCGCTTCTGCATTCGTCAATTTGCATGCGTCAAGGGTTACTTTTTCACCATAACTTTTTTACTCTTTCACTTGCTGACCGCTAGAAGCTAGTTAGCTGTATACTAGTGAATGTGTCGTAATTTGCTGTGGAGTAATATTCTGAGTTGGTGATGCTTTTTCTCACTTTGATCTTTTTAAACTCACAGTCATGAAACAAATCCCTCATGTCTTCTTCGTCGTCTTCTGAAGCTCCACTAGTGTTCTTGTAACTGCTTCACAGGTGTCTACGACATGTGTCATGATCTGGAATAGGGATTTCTCACTCTTCACTGGATGCTGTTTGCTTGCTTTTATCTCTTCTTGCCGCTGTTGTACAGCTTGACATACACGCTCTCTTTAATCCCTGGATGGCCCACTTAAATTTAACATTTTGGCTGACTTTTTTCAGTAACAACCTACTAAAAACTAAAATTCCATAAGTTACACTTTAAGCCTTAATTAACATTAAATCGTCACAGTTCAGACAGGTCCACTCACGTCAAAAACACCATAGACACCATAGGCATCCTGCTGCTGACATAAGACGCTGCTGATGTGTTATCTGGTGTGCCAGAGCTTCCATGTAGTCTGAGGGAGACGCACGTTTTATCGTCTTATGTCAGCAGCGTCACTGTGGACTCACAGATTCAAACAAACACGGTAGAGAAGACAATGCTGAATAATTTTTGTTATTTTTGGACCAAAATATATTGTCGATGCGTCAAAAGAGTCTAATTAACCCACTGATGTCACATGGACTACTTTGATCATGTTTTTCATACCTTTCTTCGTACCTTTCTGGACACGGACTGTAGAGTGTGCATACACTTTCAATGGAAGGACAGAGAGCTCTCGGACTAAATCTAAAATATCTTAAACTGTGTTCCAGAGATGAACGGATGTCTTACGGGTTTGGAACGACATTAGGGTGAGTCATTAATGACAGAATGTTCATTTTTGGGTGAACAAACTCTTTAATGCCATCGAGGCTGAGAGGATGCTAACATTACTACATTAGTAATAGAACAATGTTTTAAACATTTGTTTGCTCCTTTTGTGTTTGTTTTTTTTGTGTGTGTTTTGCATTTATTTGTACTTTTACTTTCAATACTTAATTAAGTTTAATATGAAAAAAAAACCAAGAAAAACTTTTCATACTTAAGTACAATAAATATCACATCATTTAAAACGGTTACTCAAGTAATATTCTAAACAGTGACTTTAACTTCTACCAAATTCATTTTTTGGCAAGATATCTATACTTTTACTCAAGCGTTTTAGAATGTTCTGCTGTTTTAGTGACTGCAGCAGGTGCTATGGATCACAAGTGTCCAAAACTTACATCTTGTTCACATATTTTTTGTTTTTGATGAAAAAATTGGCAGGCTTGTGCTGCAGTTCTATGGCTGTTTTGCCCCCCCAGGGCTCAAATTTGTAAACTGCTGTAAAACTGTTCATAAAATGTCGGTCAAATAGTTGGTCAGTCAAGTATTTACAAATGAACCTTAAGTTAAGTGCTGCTTAAACACTAGATGGGGCTGTTACTGTACTAAACCTCAATCATGGAATGAAATATCCTAGTCTGAAGCTTTTCCAAGAAAGCCCATCTCATCTGTCATACTAGCCTATATACAACCCCAAATCAGAAAAAAGTTGGGACAGTATGGAAAAGACAAAAAAAAGAAAGTAGTGATTTCTAAATTTACTTTGACTTGTATTTCATTGCAGACAATATTAACACAAAATATTTCATGTTTTGTCTGGTCAACTTCATGTCATTTGTAAATATGCATCCTTTCCTGCCATTCAGACCTGCAACACATTTAAAAAAAGTTGGGACAGTAAAGCATTTACCACTTTGTAATGTTGCCATTCCTTTTCACAACACTTAAAAGATGTTTAGGGACTGTAGACACCAAGTGATGAAGTGTTTCAGGTGTAATTTTGTCCCATTCTTCCTGCAAACAAGTCTTAAGGTGGGCAACAGTACGGGGTCTTTGTTGTAGCATTTTGTGCTTCAAAATGCGCCACACATTCTCTATTGGAGACAGGTCGGGACTGCAGGCAGGCCAGTCAAGTACCCGTATCCTCTTCCTCCGCAGCCAGGACTTTGTAATATTCAAATTCAAATTCAATTCAAAGTGTTTATTGTCATATGTACAGACAGAAAGCATGTTTCCCTGTACAATGCAATTCTTACTTTGCCATCCACAGTAAATGTCACACAAGTAAGTAAAATAATATATATAAATATAAAAGAATAAATATATAAAAATTATAATGTTAATTATATATCAGAAAAAAAGGGCTAAAAAGTAAAAGTAAAGTAATAAAGTGAGGTAGTGCAGTCCTGATAGTGTAAAGTGAGGTAGTGCAGTTCTAGCAGTATAAAATGAGGTAGTGCAGTATGCAAACAATTATTCATGTGATGTTATGATTATAATATGTGCAGAATGTGGTTTTGCATTGTCTTGTTGAACTATGCCTGGATGTCCCTGGAAAAGATGTCTTCTTGAAGGCAGCATATTATGCTCCAAAACCTCTATGTTCTTTTCAGCATTAATGCCTTCACAGAAGTGCAAGTTACCTTTGCCAAGGGCACTGACACAACCCCATACCATGACAGACCCTGGCTTTTGGACTTGTTGCTGGTAACAGTCTGGATGATCCTTTTCTGATTTGGTCCGGAGCACACAGCGTCCATTCCTCCCCAAAAATACCTGAAATACTGATTCATCTGACCACAGTACACGTTTCCACTGTGTGATGGTCCATCCCAGATGCCTGCGAGCCCAGAGAAGTCGACGACACTTCTGGACACTGTTAACATAGGGCTTCCTTTTGGCAGAGTACAGTTTTAACTGGCATTTGTGGATGTAACTACGTATTGTGGTACTTGACGAAGGTTTGCCAAAGTAGTCCTGAGCCCATGTGGTGATATTGCTTATAGATGAATGACAATTCTTGATGCAGTGCCGCCTGAGGGATCGGAGATCACGGTTGTTCAGCTTAGGCTTGCGCCCTTGTCCTTTACGCACCGAAATTCCTCCAGATTCCTTGAATCTTTAAATTATGTTATGCACTGTTGATTGAAATATCCAAATCTCTTCCTATCTTTCTTTGAGGAACATTGTTTTTAAACATTTCAATAATTTTCTCACGTATTTGTTGGCAAACTCGGCCCATCTTTGCTCCTAAAGGATTAGACCTTTCTTGGATGCTGCTTTTGTACCAAATCATAATTACAATCACCTGTTGACATCACAGCATTATTTTACCATTTTACCTCATTACTAGCCCAAAATTGCTCCTGTCCCAACTTTTTTTTAAATGTGTTCCAGGTCTGAATGACAGGAAAGGATGCATATTTACAAATATTTAGAAATCACTTCTTTTTTTTTTATTTGTGTTTTCCATACTGTCCCAACTTTTCCTGATTTGGGGTTGTGTGTATATATATATATATATATATATATATATATATATATTTTTTTGTGGAATATAACCCCAATTTTATATATAAAATGGATATATCTTTGATGGGAAAGCGTGTCTTTTGACTGGTAGTGTGTGTGTGTGTGTGTGTGTGTGTGTGTGTGTGTGTGTGTGTGTGTGTGTGTGTGTGTGTGTATGTATATATATATATATATATATATATATATATATATATATACACACACACACACACACACACACACACGCGATCTATTATGATGTCCTTATTTAAAATTGAATTTCCATCTGCATGAAAAGGTATTGAAATTAAGCTGAAAATAAAAAGGACTCACCTCAGCTTCACCCCATTACGACTGAATGAAGTTAAATCTAAATGTCAGCTTTAGTAATAAATAAAAGTTGGGTTTGCTTTATTAGTCATAGAAAATACAGTTTCAGAGGGGCGTGTAATCAGAAAATCTTCTAATATTGCAAGTTTGTTTTCACAATCACAAGCTCAGGGGTCATGGACAGTGTTCAGCACTGTGTCAACAAATGGAAAATAAGAAAGAGAGATGAGCTCTGCTGTGTTTGGGTTGGTCTAAATGCCTCATTAGAGAAGCTTCTGTTTTCAAAGATGATTTTTCACTGACTGTCCCAGAAATGTTCGTTCCCTACTCAGGACCTCCACAACTCCCAGTTCATTCTCCCAGACTCTTTGAAGTGAAGCATCTTTTGCATAAGGTCAGGTTGGAAGATAGGACGATGGGTTATCGTAGGTGACAGGAAACCTTCGTGAGAGGGCTAAAATGGGAGCTAGAACAGGATCCTATCAATGGAGAGTGAGTCCCGTGGTAGAGATGATCCTGGATATGAAGGAGCACCACAAAATAGATGTGGCATGTAGTCACAGTGAAGACTGTTTAATGAAGGTATTACCTCCATTCATCTGTAATGATCAAAAAAGAAACTTGATAAAGGCAATGAAAGGTCGAGAACTTTCGATTCACTATTGTATGCTGTCTAATTAATACACTTTAGCATACTTTTAGCACACTTTAGCATACTTTTAAAAAGAATTCAATTTAAGAATTTAAAAGAAATAAAAGAATGTACTAAAGTATGACATTATGAAATATTTTTGGACACTTAATTTCATTATTTACAGTTAAATTAAAATGTATTATAGTTTAAATTAGTCTTAGATGCACTTAGTTGAACTTGAGAGTGCTTGTTTGACCCACTTAAGTAGGACAAATTAATTATTTTGGCTTTTAAATATGGTTAAAATGTACTGCCAAGTGTACTGAAAGGCATTTATGATAGACTTCAAATCAAAATGTAATAATTTAATTATGAAATATGAAGATATGAAACTTTAAATTAAGCATTAAATTGAACTCACTTTTATTCCATTAATAGTATATTATCTGCAAGTACAGGTTTTAAAAAATATATACTTTTGAGATTTAAAGTATACTACATACTGTATACTGACAACAATAACTAATAGACAAAAATAGTTACAATAAAACAAAGTATAAAATGGTATAAAGTATTTTTTCTTTACTAAAGGGGTGATTTTTTAAATCAAGGGATTATTTTTCAATTACTTATTTTTTTTTAATTTACCTTTTTTTTTTGTGATAATAAAAGAGAAATGCCATTAAAAACTAACAAATCATTCATGTTTTACTTGACATAATAAAACAGCTTTAAACTATACTTTTTTTTAAATAGCAATGAGAGGGGGGTAATTACTGCAACTAGCAACTACACTGTAATGTATAAGCACTGTGACACGAAAGGCAGTCAATTTCAAGTGTGTCACACTTTTAAGAGCCCTCCTAAAATAATCATAAAAAAGTCTAAAAGTCATAAAAAGTCTACTTAAATATGAGGAGCTCTTTTCCAAAACGCTATAAATCCATTTTAATAGTTTTCATGAAAAGATCATTTTTTTACCTACACCCATGCATTTTGTTAATATTCGATTTATCATGTTAAAATGGTCTATTGGCTCAGTATCAACATGTTAAACAATGATTGTTAAATTAAACAACAATATTGTTGATTATAAATTCAAAGTTTTTTTGTTTCAAAACGCTACAAATCCATCCTTTTTTATATGTAGTTGGTTTATGTCTGTAAAAGCAACAACAACAAAGCAACTCATGTCACATTAAGCATATGACATCAGGGGTCAAAACGATTGCGATTACAACCGTAATCGGGGTGTTGGGTGTCATATATTGCCGGTAAGAATCGCGTTCCGGTGGGGAGGGGTGTCGTAGATTGCGAATCGCCTTCCGATGGGGAGGGGTGTCTTAGATTGTCGGTAAGAATTGCCTTCTAGACGGGATTGTTTTTTCCGGCCGGGAACGCGTTTGCGAGAACACCGCAGCGCGATCGAAAAGGGCACTTTCACTTTCAAAGGGGCAGGGGATCAAGACGAGACAAGAGGGTATATCGCGTTTAGGCTTAAAACAGGCTCTGCGTTTGTAGCGGTTTGGAAAAAAACTGCATCTTGCAGTACATTTAAACAAGGAAATATAACGATTTGGCACTTAAGATTGATAGAGCAGAGAATAGGTTCAGTACACAGCTCGATGGCATGACAAACTCATTTTCTTTTAATTTGGCGTTTATCTCGTTTTGGAAAAGAGCTCTTCATATATTCAAGCACTTAATTATTATGTAAGAATAAACAGATATTTTTGAAAGTGTGTTAATGTATATAATGTGTGTTATATATATATATATATATATAATTTTTCTTTATTTATAGAATGTTTTACGGCAAATACTTGCAGGGGGCCAATATGGCAATGAAAAAACAGTCACATCCACTGTTGGCTGACCGTCTGATGCATGAGGCGCACAAAATGGGAAACACTTTCGCGGCGTCCGAAATCGAATACTTCCCTATGATATAGTATGCTAAATCAGCATGCCGAAAGAATAGTAAGTCCGAATACACAGTATTTGAAAAACAGTAGGCAAAAAAATCCCCGGATGAGTTACTACTTTCTGCTGAGATTCTGAAGTGCGCATTCGATGCCCACTTTACTGTAAGGCAACATGGGAGAGGATTTATGAACAGTGGCAACGCAACTGACAGTAACAACATGGTAGATGCAGTACGTCCGAATTTCAATCATACTAGCCATATTCATACTTTATAGAACATACTTTTTAACGGTCGCAAAGTAAATTCAAATTCAAATGTAGTACCTACTCCGACAGTATGAGATTTCGGACACAATGTTTGTGAGTTTCAAAGATGTGATCTGATAAGTTGAATTTTACAGTATTTTCGGTAGACTTGGGTCACGTTCTTTAACCTCCAACCTGGAAACAAAGTCGTTGTGAGGCCACTTCTTCTTTACAATTGTGACAATGAGTGCTTATCAGGATGAAATAAATGCTGTATTTTCAAAATGTTTGCAGACTGATGTGCCATTGTTGAAGTAAATATTCACAGCATTCTTGAATGAAGGATTTCACATATTCACACCCCTAAACATGACACGGAACAAAACTAACTGTGACTGGTTGCTTTACATGTCAGTCAGACGGCCTCTTGGGCTGCCCCTGGCAAAAGAAAGCTGCTATAGACTGCCGGCAGAAGGTCTGGCAATGCGAGACCAGCCAAACCATGACCTGCTGGTCCTCATCCATGCCGTCAGATTAGCGTCAGCAGAAAAGGAAAGTTGTTTCATAGGAAGAGCACGTTATTATATTTTGATTAAAGATTACAAAGACAAACAGTTTTTTTCTTTGAAATAACATGCACCAATGGACCGGTCACAATAAGACCAGTAAAGTGCATTAAGAAAGTAAATAGGGTCAATTTTGATTTCATGTTGACTTTAAAGTCACTCCCATAACATGACATACTATAATAAAAAGGTGTTAACATGAGTAATTGTGTTCATGTTGGTGGGGCACCTCATGCCTGGTCATGTCTAGGGCAATCTGTCAGCCAGTTTTTGTGTTTGTCACATCCTTAATGGTGCTGTATGTAAGTTTTTGACTGTACTAAAGCATAAAAATACAGATATTTGCAGATATTTAGGAAACATGATGAGTTCACATACTACTTTTATATGTGCGTTCTGTGTCGGAATGTCTGTTTTTGTTTTGGTCAGTGCGATAATGCGCATTGCCAGTTTACCCAATAGTATTTCAACACCACAGGTTGCCAGTTGGTGGAAAACAGCACATTTTTGCCATGGAAGCCAGCAAACAAACACAAATCACAGATTCTACCCAACCTAAAAAGCTTCAGCATCCATCTAAAATCTCAATGAATGGAATCACATTAAAGCTTCAATAGGTAACTTTTGTAACTTCATTATGTCCTGACAGCAGAATATGAGACAGATAATCTGTGAAAAAAATCAAGCTCCTCTGGCTCCCCCCAGTGGTCCTATTGCCATTTGCAAAAATTACATCGCTCCTGGTAAGAAACAACCAATCAGAGCCATGAAGTGTCTTAGCAGAATCAATCAAGCTCATGTGCGAGCTGATCACACCCCTCTCATGCACAGCGCGTAGAGGCGTTCAAATTCAAGATTACCAGTGTGCCGCAGATTTGTTTATGAATGACAAACAATCCAAACTGTCAATTCCTCGAGTGGCACCTGCTCATAATATAAAGACAGGTAAACGGAAAAAGACAGATGACGATGATAAAAAAGACAAAAAGAAAGAATTAGATAGAGCCCGAAATAAAACGAGGGTAAATATCGGAATGGCTTTTCCGAGTTGGAGGGAGCTACGTGTCCTGAAAGGATTAAAAACTGTTGAAGTTAGCCACGTCCCCAGCCTGATGCTCCGCGCACACCACGGCTTCCTCTTCTCCCCACCCGTTGACTCCTCGAAGTCGCTGTGGGTGTGAATTCCACGTCGGAGCTCATTGCTCAAAACATGTTGCTGAAATAATGTACTAGCAAACCTTATTTAGCATTACATATCGATAGAATAATTACTTGCATACTGTAACGTTAGTTACTGTTATATTATCTTGAAAAATTGAATTAGAATTGAATTGAATTTATTACTTATAGAAATAGTGCAACGTCATATAGTTACATTACATGTATTGCAAAATACATAATGATTTGTGGACCAAGTTTGTAGTCAAAGTATGGGCAGGCCATAGTCAATGTAAATCATATTGTTGATGTTTTGTCTGTACCAGTGAATGTGCCATAACTGTTTAGATGTGCCATAACTGTTCCGGGAGGAACCTGTGCGTTGTGCTCGTTCAAATTTTCAGACTAAGTCAATATTTTCTAAAAACTCCCTACTGCAGCTTTAAAACGCAGATAAATCAACACATCAACTTACAGTGTGTAAGCATCCCCGCCTTCCATTGTCAATTGTGCTCGTTCCTGTTGCATGTTATCAAACTGGCAACTCGCATGAGCGTCTAGTCTAGGGAGGAGGGGGCGGGGCAAAAAATATTTTGAATTTCAACTACAGTACCCATTTAACCACTAGCTGTCATTCGTACATACAGCACCTTCAAGCCAAATGCAAATACAGACCAACTAAAGCATTGAGCTTGAGTTACTAAAGTACTGTATGGTTCCTCTTTCTTTTCTGCACTCCTGACACAAGTGTATTATTTTAATCAGCAAAATTTGTATTCAAATGGATGTGTAGTCTCAGCCATGGGCTGTTTCATAGCAACACTAAATCTTTTATTTCATATGACAGCACAGCGTGTGGTAGATATATGTAAATGCATGTTTTTCTCCTGCACTGTTCCAGATGGCAACACTGATCTCACTCTACTCAATGAGGAAACATCAGTGAAATAGCACACACACTGAACATCTGGATCCCATCCGCGTGTTGGACACAGTCAGGGGTGAATACCTGAGTGGGCAGCTTCCTCTAGTCTCTCAGTTGCAGCTCTAAATATGCACGCAATCTATCAGAACGCTAATGATTTCCACAAGCAATGACACAAACTTGAATATCATATCAAAAGAGATGTAGAGTCCTATGCAGTTTACGCTATAAACACAGTGCAGCGATTTCATTTCTACGCCAGAATGGCGGCTCACCATTGGATAGCTCCAGCGTCAGCATCACACGCATGCTAACTAACATGAACAGCATTGGCCAATGGTAAGTCACGTTTCTGCCATAGCTCTTTGAAAGCGCTGTACTGAATTTACAATACAGTACAATACAATTTTTGCACACAAAAAGTATTCTCAGTGCTTCATTACATTAAGGCTGAACCAGTGTAGTCACATTAGCTATTTTAAAGATTTGTCTTTCCTACCTTTCCGGGCCTTGAAAAGAGGTAATTACATTGCTGTCTATGGAGGGGTCATAGAGCTCTTGGATTTCATCAAAAATATCTTAAAGAGTTAGTTCACCAAAAAATGCAAATTCTGTCATTAATGACTCACCCTAATGTCGTTCCAAACCCGTAAGACCTCCGTTAATGTCCGGAACACAGTTTAAGATATTTTAGATTTAGTCCGAGAGCCTTCTGTCCTTCCATTGAAAGTGAATGCCCACCCTACAGTCCGTGTCCAGAAAGGTAAGAAGAAAGGTATGAAAAACATCATCAAAGTAGTCCATGTGACATCAATGGGTTAGTTAGACTCTTTTGAAGCATCGACAATACATTTTGGTCCAAAAATAACAAAAACTACATGAGTCATTAATGACAGAATTTTCATTTTTGAGTGAACTAACCCTTTAATTTGTGTTGTGAAGATGAACGGAGGTCTTATGAGTTTGGAACAACATACGGGTGAGTAATTAATGACAGAATTTTCATTTTTGGGTGAACTAACCCTTAAAACTGCTCATGTACATAGGCTTTTATATAGTTCTATTGGGTCTGTTCATGTTTGTTCTAGACACGACTTGCTTTTCCTCACCGGAATTCCTCCACAACTATGCAATATTATAAAACAACATTCAGAGGCAATACATGCTACATTTAGGCAGTAGTATTCTATGGCATTTAGGCAGTATTCTATGCATGTGACGTGCGCACTTAAAGCTTGGCAATCAACATTAGAGCACAACCCACAGGCTGAATAACACAGAAAAATGTTCTGCATGTGTTCAGCGATTAGAATATATAGCTTACAAAATGGTTATTATAAACTAGTGCTAAGCGACCTAGCTAAATTTACGGCCGCTACTGGTGTGTTCTCTGCGGAGGCAAGGGAGGCAGGTGCTCCAATGTCCAGAAAAAAAGGAAAAAAAAAGGTAAAACACAGGTAAAAGTTGTCTTGTGCAAATTAACATGCTAGAAAGCCAGTGAATCTGTTCTGAGTAGCCCATAACCAAATGAAGTGTACCAGAAAATGAAAAGATCCACTTCATTACTCACTAAGCAATAACACTGAATTGACTTTTTCAACTCTTTTATTATACTATTGCTGGAATTTATTTAAAAGATGATGCATGGTATAATATGACCTTGACCTCATACAGTGAAGTTAACAATGAAAAAATTTATCTTTATTTGTATTTTTTTAATTAATATTTTTCCATTTATTTAATATTTTCCTTTATGCCTTTATGATGTTTTAAAAAAAAAAACTATTTCTGCATTTAAATGAACCTTACTGATAAATGCAAACCATAGCAATAGCAATACAAGACCTCACAAGGTAAAGTAGTAGTGAGATAGTTTATATAAGCCCAAGAATGAGCTACAGCTGAGCAACCTAATTAGTGCCAGGTACTGGGCTGGTACGGGGCTGATGGGAAATGTAGTGTGTGAGTGAAAAGTTAATATTCGGGATAATACTAATAAAAATAATAAACAACCCTTGTCAGAGAGCACTTGGATTAAAAAAAATATCTTAATTTGTGTCCCCAAGACTTTTTAAATTAAAATGTTTATGTATGAATTAATATCAATTAACAATAGTTTTTAAAAAAGTCAACAAAAAGTCATAGGTCATGACTGTAACCATGGTTCCCTTTCGTTCAGTCACTCCGAGTAACGTCCGTCAGTGACTGAAGAATGGGCGAAACCCCCCCATTCGTCAGTCACTGACGTTTCGTCTCCGTTCCCTCCTCAGGGAACGAGGGTTACATACGTAACCGAGACGTTCCCTGATGAGGAACGAGACACTAGCCACATTTACATGCACACTTTTTTGTCATTCCGATTAAAATCATTCTGATTGAAAGATTCAGGGGACTGTTTACATGAGACGTTATCTAAACCGTTCTGGTGTTTACATGTATACACACAAGGATTTTTTACATGTATACTGGTATGACCCAGTTTGTTCCCTGTTTATGATTCGCAATCATTTTGTGACATGCGCACACAGTTTGTCTGCCGCATCAGTAATGTCGACTGTCCTCTCCAGCAGCTGGGATGTGTTCCCAGTTGCCATAGCAACTCTCAGTGGCCATCAGGACTTATACGGTTTTATAAAAGCTATTTATTTGTTGTAAAGTATAAGAACCATCTCAGAAAAATAAATTCTTCTCTCAGGCGCAGTTAAAGTAAAAAGTGCCAGGGACAAACGCTGTCAAGATGAGATGGTGTAGCCAGGATATTTCTGTGTCATTATTCCAGTATTATCTTCATAACTTGTTACGAAATAAAAAGTTTAACACCTCAGAAAAATAAGCTTTCCTCCCTTGGCAACGTTATAGCCTGGTGTGAGCACGGCGCCACAGAAGGGCGTACACTCAAAAGTAATCGAATCAGGTCATGGTGGAATTCTTTGTTTGATCGGTTCATGAAAAGATTTATCCCACCCCTCTCAAACAGATTACAATTTATTTCGGTTTGGGCATTTTTATTCCAACTGAGCTGTTTATATGGAGCATTTTCATTCGGAATTGACTTTTAAACCGATAACAGTGCTCCATGTAAACCGACCTATGTCTCACTGCCATGCCACATCTCCTTCAGAAAAAGAAGTTGATGACGTCTCTTGCAAATCCTTGTGTGTATACACGAATACACATGTATACATACTTCAGAAATTGGTCACACTGATGGTGTTCCCCATAACATTGATTTAGACACAGTGTCTCGTTCCTCTTCTCAGGGAACCATGGTTAAAGTCGTAACCTGAGACTTTTTATTAACTTTTTTTCTGAAACTATTGTTAAATAATATTAATTTATACATACAAATTTTAAATGTAAATTATTTAAATACATAAATACAGTTTAAACATTTATTAGTATATTCAGACGTTAACATCAACAAAGATGAATAAGTGCTGTAATATTGTTCATGTACATGAGCACAAACATACACAATGTGCAGTGGTCCAGGACAGGTTTGAGAAGCACTGTTCTAATCTGATTGGCTGGTTTTATGAAACTTCTGGGAGTAAGACGAAGCTATGTTCATACAGCAACTGATTTTGAGCACAAAATATTCACTGGATTTACCAAATATATATCAGATTAATGAAATCAACTGCATCTTCCCACATGAAAAAATACAAAAGTATATTATAGTAAAACGACTCTACTATATACTATAGTGTTTTTAAACCATTAACAAAGTGTAGTAGATACTATAATATACTACAATATACTACAATTTACTATAGTATGGTTCAAAAACACTATAGTATTTACTAGAGTAATTTTACTGTAATTTTACTATAGTATTTTTCATGTGGGTTTATATTTAAATGTGAATGCTTGAATGTGTGTTTATTGTGTTATTACAGGTAAATTATACAAAACAACAATTTGGAGGTCTGTGGTCACAGATACTGTCCTTTTTGAAGAGCACACATCGTAAAGAATAAAGCTGCAAATCGAAACAAAGCATCAATGTAAAAGCTAAAGCCATCGGTAGCTCGTTGTCTGATTGTTGCCCATTTTCAATAGCCTCAGGAAATGACTCCTCAGACATTTGACAACTCTTGGGTCTGATTTGCGGTTTCTTTTCCAAAAGAGAAAGAACACATTGAACGCAATGCCAAAATCGGCCATGTAGAAAATTGAAGGCAGACTTTTCTCTTACAGCTCCACTCACTGTTTGTCTCTAAAGGAATGGTGTTTTCATTTGATGCTCTCGGTTTACAGCAATGTTGGCATGGCTTTGCTCCCGAGTCACATCTCGCTGTCTCTTTCCCACAATGCTTAGCCCAGCCCACCATTTCCACTGTTCTGAGAAAGGCACATAGGTCTTAATAGCGCTGGGCGATATCCAAAAAATATATATATCTCGATATTGTCTGAATTTGTACTATATTCGATATATATCTCGATCTTTTGCCTCCATTAAAAACAAAAATACAAAATGCTTAAGTTTACTGAACAGGTTGGGATGACCAAAATCTTAAATCATGATATGAGTAATTTAATATATTTTTTAAATGTACTTTTATAATTAAATTATAGATTTTTAATTTGATCTTGTAAAAAAAAAAGCATAAGTAAAACATGCAAATTAAAAACAATACGACAAAAACAGTGCTTTATTTTCAGCTACAGTGGGTGTATTTAACAGTAGCAAATAAATCAAATATATATAAAAAGTCTTCACTAATTCTTAATAAATATTTTAAAGTTGTTTAGCCAAGCATGGGGTGGTTTTCTATTTTTCATTGTTGTGTGATTAACATTAAATCACACAGAAGTTGAGGCCCGGCCCTTTAAGAGCTACACGGACCAAATTCATTGTAACACACGATTTCTCACCAGTTTCTCACCCAACTCTGTGTACGTCGTTCACTAAAGACATACACTACTGTGTTTACCTGAATACTCGCCAGGACGTGCATTTTTACATTTGTTTGACCATTGAAACCCAATAATCCATGAAAGAACTGAATCCCGATCGTATGTTGTCTGAAAGGCGTGTGCGTGCGCTTCCGGTCAGAGCACGTCCCGCGCTGCGCTGTTATTTCTCTCATGCGCGCATATTTCCGTTGCTTTCTTTGTCATGAGCTGCAGGTATATATTTAACTCTTCTGCTTCCAATGTTTAGTGAATGGTGGAAGCAGACCGCTGCGTTATATGGTAATGTTATTTGGGAAAGTTTGCGATATTTACAATATTTTCAAATTTTACATCGTCGTCAAAATTATTGCGATATTATCGCTAATATTCGATTTATCGCCAACCCCTAGGTCTTAATAAGAACAATAGAAAGACTCATACATTTTGGACAGATTACGATAGCAAATTCTGCTAAGAGATTGATGGAAATGTGTAAAAAGGAATGATAATGAATATGAGATGAAAATGCTGCAATGTAACGATAATTAAATAATTTAATTTAAACCATTGTTGGTAAAAATGGCAAAAAGCATTTTTATTATCATTCCTCCCAGGCCACAGCTTAGATCAGTGAGGATAAGAGGCAGAGAGGAAGGAGCTATATGTAAGCTTCCTGTGGAATGTTTCTAATATCGTTAGATGAAGTTTGTGCATTGTTTGTATGTGTGTGTGTTGGGGTTTTGGTTAAGTTAGGGAGAGAGAAATGTGAATCCACACCTTCCCAAATGCACCTGTTCCTTTCATCCACAAGCATGCATCTGGCAGGCCTTGCATAACTACTCATTTTTACTTGTCATCCATAAAAGTAGTCCTCTAGTGGGCAAGGGAGTGTTTATCTTATGTAAATTACTCACCCTATACTGGACAGCTTCAGCAGTCTTTGCTGTTTCTGGCAAGTCTAGTCATTTCGTTGATGGAGTGTGTGAGAGTGGGGAGAGTGTTCGCACAGCTGAGACGATGTGGATGAGAAATAAGCATGCATTTATCAAGCACCAATTCATACTGCTTTCGTTGTCATAAACGATGCAAAAAAAGTCATTTTCACTCTATACTTTCTGTCAGACTCTAGGTGACAAATTTACAGTTTTGACTTGTGAATATACTCTTACTTTACTGTTTTATTTTTTGTGAACACAGAGCTGTCTGTCTTCTTTTTTTTATTTTTTTTTATTTTACGTAATTGCAAATATGTTTGGCCATTAGAGTTTACTATAAGAAACAAATGTCACAGCACTGGAGTTCATGGACCCTTCTGCAAAATAAATACACTTTACTTTTACTTTTTACTTTTAGCAGCTGCTGGCAGGTCACTCATGCTTTGCAGCACATTGTAATGTCCCCATTTTAAATATTAATAGATAAAATATTAAATGCACACTTTTTAATAGATCAAATGAAATGAGCTGTATAAGTTTTCTTGTTTTGAAACATTACAAGTAAATGCACTTAACTGAATTTTAAATAATTTTACAATTACCCAAGTCGGTAACACTTTACAATAAGGGTGCACTAATATGCATTAATTCATGCTTAACTAATGCACAGATAATCATTAGTTAATGTATTACTAATGGTGAACTAACCCATTTATTCATGATTACTGCATCAGCAACTAATGAACGTTATACATGATTAATATATGAAGTAATCATTCAATTGTTATTAGTTAAATGTGTCGTAATGTATTAATTCCTTAATAACATATTATATGAACTAATAATGTAAATGAATGTGTTAATTACCACAACAGATCAAAGCCATGCATTTCAACTTCCAGTTGTCTGCTGTAATTAATCATTAGCTAATGATTTACAAATGTGTCATTATGTTATGACTTTACTTGTTGGGGCACATAACTAATTCAAAATTAATTCAAAACCCATAACCACAATTACATATTACTTAATCAATTAGTTAATAGTCATGTGCCCCAACAAGTCATGTGCCCCACAACGGGTCAAAGCCCCAACGGCTTTGACCCGTTGTGGTAATTAACACGTTAATTTACAGTATTAGTTAACCATTAGTAATACATTAAATCATTATTATCTGTGCATTAGTTAAGCATGAATTAATGCATATTAGTACACTCGTATTGTAAAGTATTACTAAAAAGTCAAATCAAAATTCAAACTCTTTTTTTTTTTTGCGAATATGGTTTACAGTGATTATCAAAATATCTTTTTTAAATATCACTTTTACTAGCAGCTCTTCAATAACATTGTTCTGTGATATTGTAGTATTGGCTGGCTTGTAGATCTTTAAAACATTCCATCCTGCTTTTTAAAATTATAGAACGATAAGTTGTGATCCTGGACCACAGTCCCGACCTGTCATAAGTCGCATGGGTATATATTTGGCAATAGCCAATAATACATTGAATGGGTCAAAATTCAATTTTTTTCTTTTATGCCAAAAATCATTAGAATATTAAATTAAGGTCATGTTTCATGAAGATATTTTGTAAATTTAAATATATACAAAAAGTATTAGTAGTAGTAATATGTATTGCTAAGGACTTTAAAGGCGATATTTAGATTTTGTTGCACCCTCAGATTTCAGATTTTCAAATGGTCCTATCCTAACAAACCATACATCAATGGAAAGCTTATTTATTCAACTTTCAAATGGTGTATAAATAATAATAATTAAAAAAGACTTATGTTTTCTGGTCCATGGTCACATAAAGAAATAATATAAAATAAAATAATATAATAATAATACATTTGAGAAGCTCTAGAATAAACAATAGACTATTTGATAATATTATATTATTTAATAGTTAGCCTATATATGTTATATATTATATAGGCCTAATAGTTAATAAATTGCATTTAATATATTGTCTTAAAACATGCATTAAAAGTTAGAGCTTTAAATGGTACACTAATTAGATAATTGCAATGACATTTTTATAATTTATTTTTATTTATGCATATTTGAAATGCATGTGCCAAACTAGTCTGATGCCCGTTTTCTTTGATGCCAAACTGCTGTTTTGCTCACAACTTTACAGTTGTAGCAGCATTAGGGTTGTTGAAGGTAACTGTGACAGTAATAAAGGGATCCTGACCACACCATGGGGGTATTTTGGTATCTGTATTTACATTAAAGCAATCTAGGAAGTGACATCATGGCTTGTAAAATCAAGAGGTATGTTAAGGTTAGTTGGGGATCATGAATATTAGTGTTCTAACAATCATCTTTAACTTGTGAGACATTTGACGGGAAAATCTATTTCCACCCTTTTTGTCACCAGACACACACACACACACACACACACACACACACACACACACACACACACACACACACACACACACACACACACACACACACACACATCAAACGCTTTACAGATCAATATCACACCTGGAAATAATCTCAAAGTACTTGCTTCATTTGGGTCGCAATCAGAGAGTCCTGACAAAGAATGCTTTCTAAAGACTAACAATTAACGAATGCTTTCTAACAAATAACAAATGCCTTCCCTGCCAGCATCAAAAAGGCACCTGATATAGACTCAACTCAGAGCAACCTAGTTTAAAAATTGTGGTTTTGAACAGACTACAAAGAACATGAAGTAATGAGATTTACAAACATGAACTCCTTGTGCACCTGGGGCCGTATTCACAAAAAATCTTAAGGCTAAAAGTAGCTCCTAACTTGCCAATTTAGGAGAAACTCTTAAAAATAAAGGGTGTCTCAGTCCTAATTTAGGACTCCTACATTTTTGCGCTAAGAGTAATTCTCAAGGCATTTTAGCACTAAAACTAGCTCCTAAATCCATGAAACGCTAGGAGTAGTCAAGAGGACTCCTAAGTCACTAAGAACAAATCCCTAAACAAACCCAATGGATGTTGCCGCAATCCGATACTATACAACATTGCAGTAATAGTGATAATAAAATGTATCTTTAATTTAAAAAATATAATAATGTCAGATTACCAGTAGCAGTTGTTTTTACGAGTTCACACTTACAAATGATGGAATAGAGTAAAAACATATAAGCATATAAGGCACACTGTCCAAGGGGATCGAGGGCTCTGAGCTTGGAATTTAGCAGAGTTCTACCCCGCGTTGCAGACCGTGAGTGAGGAACGGGGTGACGGAGGGTACAGAAAACTGTCGCGGTAACTTGGTGAGTCGGGTCTCGGCAGTGTATATACCTCCTCTCGCTCTGATTAGATAGACAGTTTGAACGTGCTCCTCACAAACTTTGTTTATGAAACATAATTTTCACTTGAATTCTGCAATCTCTCGAGATGCAGACATGTAACAGGGCTGACAATTAGCTGAACATATACTAGTTTCATTTGTGACACTTGGCCTACTTCTTTATTTGAACATTTTTTGACAACATTTTTTTTAAATCTTTATTTAAATATGGCAACATGAAACCTCCTTCAACAAAATATTTATATATTTAAATCACTGACAGAGACCCCTCCCCTATCAGCCAATCACTGTGGTCATAGTTAGTAAGGGTGATGACATCATCCATAGCAACGAGGTCAGCCCCAACCTTAAGGCTGGAATACACTACACGATTTTTGCCCCGATCAAAAATCTGAAATTTACATTTCAGTTTCAGAGGTGAAGAAACAAATTACTTAATTGCGTACCCAGTAGTCTCCTTGCAACCAGGCACTTGTTTCAGTTTATGTTCTGAACGATTTTAAAGTCTGGTAGTGTATGATGCCCAGCTTTTTTCTGTAACTGTTTACAAAGTCGGCCAGTTTTTGATGCCTAGTGTTTTAAAAATCTGTTCAGATTTTAAAAATCATGTAGTGTATTCCAGCCTTTACTCTAAGCTTAAGACTTCTCTCTATTCCTTAGTAAAAGTTGCTCTCAGCAACTTTGTTAATAGGTTTTAAGAGAAAACTCGTAACTAAGAACTTTTACTGACATTTAGGAGAACTTTTAGTGGTAAGATAAAATGTTTTGTGAATACGGCCCCTGGTGACTTTTTTTATAGCTGATAATCAAGAGTTGAATCATTCAATTACTCAAGTGAAGTCAAAAAGAAAATGACCAGGTTACATTTTTGTTTTTCTTTTTTAGCATTTTGTTTTTTTCTTAAGTAAAAACAGCTAAACACTTTTTGAGAAACATAACTGCATTAGATATTACATTTCAGGCAATTTAAATAATAATAATGTATAACTTTTCTATTGAATTATCTTATTTTAATTGCACAGGTAAAAAGACAAAATGTATATACTTGAAAACAAGACATTAGCACTAAATAATACAATACGTTTTTTTTTTTTAATCATTTTTTTTTTTAATATGTGATGGCAAATCAACCAGTAAAATCTTTTTCTTCATCCTGAAAACAAGGTTATAGTGTTCATGATTGATGGTTAAAAGTGAAACATCTGGTGGATATAATACATTTACACTTTATAAAGTATTTTTGAGTCATATAGAGAAATCTGCCAGGCTCTTTGACCCACAGGGAGACATTATTAAAGCAGTAATAACAGTAAACATATAAATCAATATTTGTGAGGTCACTTGTGGCCATGAAACGTCTTAGGGTTACATACGTAACCCCGGTTCCATGAGAAGGGAACTCAACACTGTGTCATGGTGTTGACGCTATGGGAACGCATCCGGTGTCTGAAGCATGGGTGGAACATGCCAATCTTGATTGGCTGACAGCAATATTATGACATTACATGGCACATAAAAGGGTGCCTGCATTAAAAGTCATTAGCTTCAATGTCTGACTCTGAAGGAGATGCACAGGTGTGCCTGAGGTATGGCATTGCGGCACAGCACCTCGTTCCCTTCTCGGAGTTCGCCCCTTGGCATGGCAGCCGAAAAGTGAAGGGGTTGCATCATCTCACCGCAACCACTCCTTTACTAGGCTGCAGCTTCACTACTAATACATCCAGTAATACTGGAGGGAGGGCAACAAATAAAAGAAGGGGTCACATCTCTGTGAACTCTCCTTCCATAAACGGTTGTCCCTTAGGAATTACCAGCTGCTGCACTGCTAGGTGGACTGTAGGGCACCACAAGCCTGTCTTACCACTAGGGCACCAAAAGCCTGTCTCGCCACCACGTGTGCCTTGCCATGAGCTGCAAGGTGGTAAAGCCAAGGAGGCAGACTCATCTGCTTCGGTTCTACCCTGCTGCAACTCCATGATCAAAGCTGCCATTCTGTTTTAGCAGAGGCGGAGCCTGAGCCACGAGGTGAGCCTAACGCGCTCACTCTCTATTGGTAAGGCGGGAGTTTTCCAACAGGATGCAGCACCAGGGGAGAGATAGCATGCAAGCAACTTATCAACCAGGGCATCCTCACATTTCGCTGCTCACTGAGCTGGAGACAAGGGACTAGAGGCCGAGTTTTCTTGTCTTTTTAGCACTTGATGTTTTAGAGATTCACCCCTTCACTGTTGAGTATTTTTTCTGCATCCTGGCAGAATTGTAGATTGTATGCACAAAAAAAACTCTGTATTTTCATATTTTTGCCAATTTCCCATTCATTTCCTATGGGGGTCTATTTTTGTTTACGACCACTTAGACTTTTCAAATCCTGTCCTTATTTTTTTTTTTGGGTGTTCATATACCAAGTACCAATAAAGACACCAAGTTTCGGACCATTCCGATGAAGCTACAAATTTTAAAAAATAATTATAAAACGCAAGATCCACTATAGTGGTAAAAATGTGCTATTGCATGATAAAAATGCTCAATGTTGCCACCGGATGGCACCAATCTCATAAAAAAAAAAAATGCTTTCCTGAGGCCTAGGCTTGACTCTAAAATAAAATACAGCTTTAATAAAAAACATTAAAAAAATTCAGTTCTCTGCTCGCTCAAAATAGGATTCATCATCCTAGCCTAAAGAGTCCTGTACAACATGAGAGATCTTCCGCCACGACTTGATTTTGACGTCTGAGCCTACCGCGGATATAAAGCCTGAGCCAGTGCCCACCACAGACCACATGCAAAAGGCGCTTCCCTCCATGGAGCCAGAGCCAGCAAACGTGTCCGTCCTGGAGGTTGGAGCCTATCACCAGGTCCTTCCCGGAGTCCGCACCGTAAGAACAGTCCACTCCCGAGCAAGTAGTGCTGGCTCATTAAGTTAACTGCAAATCCACTTCCCACCCTTTTTCCCAACCCTGAATTCACCTGTTTGATTATCCGGGCCCACCCTATTACATTCCCACCCCATTGTCTCCATCTCCACTGACTCCGTCAAGTCACTGTCACTCACCTGCTCCACTAGTATCTTGCAGCTCTTCGACTCCACCCTCACTGCTGATTACCGCCAGCTCCTCGGCAGGCCACTTCACCACCTGCTCGGCTTTGTGAGCTGGATCTCCTGGCTGCAGCTCGGCCTCCAGTCCCTTGTCTCCAGCTCAGTCTGTCAGTCTTTCCAGCTTCGCCTTGGTCTCTCGTCACACTGGTTTCACTGTGGAATGTCGGAGGAGTACAAGAACTAACAAGAACCAAATGACAAGTCTTGCATAACCAGAGAATCCCAATGGACTTCAGAGATAGACTAGTACTGACTCAATTATGGTTTCGTACATAACTGCTCTTGGCCATGATTTACAACCTTTAAAGCACTATTCAACTTTATTGTATTTTGCTCCTGTAGCTCAAACAGTAAAACATGGCGCTAACAATGATAACATCATGTGTCTGATTCCTAGGTAATGCATGCAAGTGATAAAATGAAATTCCCTTTGGAACTGCCAATGGCATAAATATAATGTAATGTAAATGTTTATGTAAGGTAAGGAGGTATTTGAAATGATTTAATGATTAACTAAATCTTTGCCATGTTGTTAAGAAAATTAATTTAGCATTAAAAGCAAAGAGGTTAATTTATGCACCATCAGTCTCTTAACAGAATTGCAAAAATAATGGCTGTTTTCAAACAGGTTTCCCCGAACACTGCCATTGGTCACCAAACAGGTTTCCCCGCCCCAAACTTACTCAAACTTCAAACAAAAAGAGCAACATTTTGATAGTGCCATAGTGGGGTTATTTTATGAATGGATTACTGATACTAAAACAGGGCCAGAATAAAGTATTTTAAAAAATGGTAAAAATCCTAACTAAAATTGTTGTGGATTAACATAGTTTCAGTAATATAATGCTTGGTATCATGACTGACAACATATTGTTGTAATTGTGACAACATGAGAATCACAGCCAGTCCTCACATGGTGCTGTCAGAAAATCATATACTCATATGTGATGAAAAACCACAGCTGCTTGTTATCACATCTGCTGAATGCTACGTGATGGGTGAAGTGTTGGGGACCATTTTGAACATGTTCCGGATAGAAATAATTGCTTTGCTATTTGTGTTCCAAGTGTTAAGTGAGCCAAAGGCAGGGAAGCAGATATTTATGTTTGACTGCCAAATAAAAGCGAATGATTTGCCCAGACTGAGTGGAAGATGAGTAAAAATCTAAATAAATACAAAAAGCAGAAATTGCCTTTTTAAGTCAATTATGTCCATGAGAGATGGAAAAATAACATAAGTGAGTGATTAGAAGTTTTTGAAAACTGTTGTGATAGGGCACGAGGCATTTTATACATTAATTACATGTTTTTAAATAGTTTTTAAGTATTTTTTCACACATTTCTATGATACCGACAATTATTCAAAGCAGAAATTTGAAAAATGTCAAGATAATTTGAATAATATATAATAAAACTAATATAACATACAATTATTACAATCGTTTAGGATTAGATTAGTAACCGAGATTCAGGCAAAATAATTTCATTATTATCATTTATTTATTTAGTTTTGGAAAATAAGTGCCCCATTCTGTACAAACAGTTTACTGATTTCTCTGATCAGAAAAAGTCATGGCATTATGTTTTCCAACCCAGACCACTGTAAGTGTCGACATGCTTCGAGCTGAGCTGTGTGGTTGAAACTGAAGAGGAAAACTTCAAATTGTCATGCTCCCTTTGCAGCAGCTGGCACTTAATGCAACTGTATATTATCCCACTAAGCAAAGTTATGTCCAAAAGACGTCTTTTCAACGTCTTTGACCCTAGAGGTGAACGTTAAAAAGACGTCCACTGAGGAGCCAGAATGAAAGTTTTTATGACGTCTGTTTTGGACATGATCTGCACGTCCAATATAGACGTTCATGGAACCTCAAGGTTAAACAGTTCAAATGTGCTCATTGTGGACATTGTGCTATTTTTTTGAACACACCCCTTTCAACTAATTCAACTAATTGCCCAATTGCACAGCCTTAAGAGTGTGCATATCATGAATGCTGGGTCTCATTTGTTTTCTGAGAATCTACTGGTAACTTGTTTGCCACGTAGCAATAAAAAATATACTAAAAACCTTGATTAGTCACATTGTACTGCTATTATCTTGAACAATACTCTCTATTCCTTTTGTAATTGCAAATCAACTGAGAGACAGTGTGTGTTTGTCCAAAATCATGAAAATAAAAGAAACTTAGCTCACACCTTTAGACACTTTAGGCAACTTAGCATCTGTAATTCACACATCTTTGGATCGTGAGAGAAACTAGACCTGAAGGAAAGACTCTCTGGCTCAGGACTCAATCCAGGATCTTCTTGCTGTGAGGAGCCAGTGTTTCCCACTCATACACTGGTGCTGCCCTTAATCACTGATATAAGAGACACTTTGACTATTTCTGTCAGACGTCTACAGAAGCTCTTACTGAGAGTTAACAGAGGTTTAGATGTTGATGATTATTGCTTCATTTGAAGTCACCATTGTGGTGGGAAGTGTTTGCTTTAGTTGGTCTCTTGGTCCCTGTAGTTGTGTTAGCTTTTCTTTGGCTGCTGTAACTGTGTCTGTGAAGCACAATAGTTGTGGCTGAGCAAGCAAAGATAAAGTGACATCAGGTGTTGTCAGATTGAGTCCTGAGCCAGAGAGTCTTTCCTTCAGGTCTGGTTTCTCTCACGATCCAAAGATGTGTGAATTACAGATGCTAAGTTGCCTAAAGTGTCTAAAGGTGTGAGCTAAGTTTCTTTTATTTTCATGATTTTGGACAAACACACACTGTCTCTGAGTTGATTTGCAATTACAAAAGGAATATACAGTATTGTTCAAGATAATAGCAGTACAATGTGACTAACCAGAATAATCAAGGTTTTTAGTATATTTTTTATTGCTACATGGCAAACAAGTTACCAGTAGGTTCAGTAGATTCTCAGAAAACAAATGAGACCCAGCATTCATGATATGCACACTCTTAAGGCTGTGCAATGGGGCAATTAGTTGAATTAGTTGAAAGGGGTGTGTTTAAAAAAATAGCAGTGTGGCATTCAATCACTGAGGTCATCAATTTTGTGAAGAAACAGGTGTGAATCAGGTGGCCTATTTAAGGATGTAGCCAACACTTGTTGAACATGCATTTGAAAGCTGAGGAAAATGGGTCGTTCAAGACATTGTTCAGAAGAACAGCGTACTTTGATTAAAAAGTTGATTGAAAAGGGGGAAAACCTATAAAGAGGTGCAAAAAATGATAGGCTGTTCAGCTAAAATGATCTCCAATGCCTTAAAATGGAGAGCAAAACCAGAGAGACGTGGAAGAAAACGGAAGACAACCATCAAAATGGATAGAAGAATAACCAGAATGGCAAAGGCTCAGCCAATGATCAACTCCAGGATGATCAAAGACAGTCTGGAGTTACCTGTAAGTACTGTGACAGTTAGAAGACGTCTGTGTGAAGCTATTTTCAAGAATCCCCCGCAAAGTCCCTCTGTTAAAAAAAAGGCATGTGCAGAAGAGGTTACAATTTGCCAAAGAACACATCAACTGGCCTAAAGAGAAATGGAGGAACATTTTGTGGACTGATGAGAGTAAAATTGTTCTTTTTGGGTCCAAGGGCCACAGGCAGTTTGTGAGACGACCCCCAAACTCTGAATTCAAGCCACAGTACACAGTGAAGACAGTGAAGCATGGAGGTGCAAGCATCATGATATGGGCATGTTTCTCCTACTATGGTGTTGGGCCTATTTATCGCATACCAGGGATCATGGATCAGTTTGCATATGTTAAAATACTTGAAGAGGTCATGTTGCCCTATGCTGAAGAGGACATCCCCTTGAAATGGTTGTTTCAACAAGACAATGACCCAAAACACACTAGTAAACGGGCAAAGTCTTGGTTCCAAACTAACAAAATCAATGTTATGGAGTGGCCAGCCCAATCTCCAGACCTTAATCCAATTGAGAACTTGTGGGGTGATATCAAAAATGCTGTTTCTGAAGCAAAACCAAGAAATGTGAATGAATTGTGGAATGTTGTTAAAGAATCATGGAGTGGAATAACAGCTGAGAGGTGCCACAAGTTGGTTGACTCCATGCCACACAGATGTCAAGCAGTTTTAAAAAACTATGGTCATACAACTAAATATTAGTTTAGTGATTCACAGGATTGCTGAATCCCAGAAAAAAATGTTTGTACAAAATAGTTTTGAGTTTGTTCAGTCAAAGGTAGACACTGCTATTTTTTTGAACACCCCTTTCAACTAATACCCCAATTGCACAGCCTTAAGAGCGTGCATATCATGAATGCTGGGTCTTGTTTGTTTTCTGAGAATCTATGAACCTACTTGTTTGCCACGTAGCAATAAAAATATACTAAAAACCTTGATTATTCTGGTTAGTCACATTGTACTGCTATTATTTTGAACAATACTGTATGTCCACAATGAGCACATTTGAACTGTTTAACCTTGAGGTTCCATGAACGTCTATATCAGACGTGCAGATCATGTCCAAAACAGACGTCATAAAAACTTTCATTCTGGCTCCTCAGTGGGCGTCTTTTCAACGTTCGCCTCTAGGGTCAAAGACGTTGAAAAGACGTCTTTGGACATAACTTTGCTTAGTGGGATAGGCCAGCAACTAGTCATGTATGGAAAAAAAAAATTTGACATTGAACAAACAACAGTAATTCGTTTTAATGACTGATTAGGGCTACATACTGTTTCACAACGCACTAAACAGATTTTCTATTAGGATAATGTGCATTAAACAGAGATATTTATTGCTGCTAAAGTTCTAATAGATGGATCACATTCCAAAATATGATTATAATTATATAATTTGTAATTTTTTCCTTCTCATTTTGAGTATTTATTATTGTAAAGGAGAGAACCATTCACAACAGTCTAAACGTAGAAATAAATGAATCTTCCACTGTCTGAGTTGCTCTTGGACCCTAGCCGTCTGAGCCTGGTTGGCGCATGAACAAATTAGTCTGGGCAGAAGTTATTGGTACTTTGACACTGGTCCAGATTTCCTCACCCAAGTACCAATCTTGACAATTCGTGAAGCGATTGAGAGAATCGTCTCAGATGAGAGTGAAAGGTCAACTTTTAACAAAACCAAATGTCCCATTATGTTCCGATCTTGTGAACATTTTGAAGAAAGTCCATGATGCATCTGGGAACTGTATTACCTGCCAAACTCACACTTGAGTGAATTGACTACAATGAACAATACGAAAGAGAGAATATACTAACACAGCCAGAGCATTGCTCCACAATTTAAAAAACAAAACAAAAAAACAATGATAATGAGTTTTTGATGTGTCTTTGCTTTCCCTTTCATTTTACACAAGCACTTTTTATTTCTCTTTCTCTCTCTCCACCTCATTAGTCAAATATATCACCCCTTGAAATGTTTCCACTGCATAATGCATTTCCAGTGCCAGTGTTTTCCTACTGCAAGGGAGTATTCATCAATTTCATTAAAACCAACTGCTGAAAAATGCTAGTAGCATTTTTCCACATTCAGCTACAGAAAAATGGGTTAAAATTGGATTTAATTCCAACGATATGATCTGAATTCTGTCTTATTTTCATAATCATTATGTAAATGAACTGCAGTTGTGAAAAAAGTAGTGAAAAGTGATTATTAATATTAATAGTTGAAAAACAATAAAAACTATTATTTTAGTTTATTATAATCCACCTTATTTTTAATGTAAGAGCATATGACCATTTTAATTCTAATGTGCAAGTCTTCCGGTGTCATCCACTTTCAGTTATTTTTACTGTAGCTGTATATAACAAACAATTATGGAGCGTCTAAAAGGACATGGTGGTGGAAAAATATGGGAAGGGAGGACAAAAAATGTTGTTCCCCAGAGAATGTCACGGGAAAATAAAGAAGGATGCAAGTGCAAGTCAAATCTCAATTTAATGTCTCTGGTCAGGATACACTACACACACACAGACAGCAGGAGAGCGGCGACACAGGGACTTTGGTGGGCCGTGGTGATGATCGTGGTGAAGTCCGTGGGAAGAGATGATCGTGGGTGACGTCCGGGGAAGAGATGATCGTGGTGAAGTCCGTGGAAGAGATGATCAAAGGTGAAGAAGCCAACGAAGAAACAGAATCCAGAGACAAGACACGATGAAACAAACTCCAAGACGATGCACACACGAAGGGAACCGGAACACACACAGGGAACTCCAAACAACGATCTGACAAACATGAGACGAAAGACAAGGGAATAAATAGGCAGTCCCTGATAGAACACAGCTGCCGCTGATCAGTGATCAGCGGCGACGCCCACGTGACAATTAACATGACATCACCACATACACACAGACCACAGAACGAGACTGCAGATCTACAACCGTGACAGTACCCCACCTCCTAGGAACGCCTCTCGGCGTTCCCAAGAGCACCTACCTGTCGATTGTAATCATCGATAAGGGAGTGATCCAGGATGTCCCTGGCAGGAACCCAACTTCTCTCCTCCGGACCGTAACCTCCCAGTCCACCAAGTACTGAAATCCGCGTCCCCTCCTTCTCGAGTCCAGAATGCGATTGACCGAATAAGTAGGTTCCCCGTCTACGAGACGCGGCGGTGGAGGAACCGGGGTGGGCGGATTAATGTGTGAATAAAACACCGGCTTGATTTTAGAGACATGGAAGGCGGAATGAATTCTCCTGTACGCTGGAGGAAGTTTGAGTCGGACTGCCACCGGACTAATGATCTTGGTGACAGGAAACGGGCCAATGAATTTGGGAGCAAGCTTATTGGAGACGGAACGGAGAGGAATGTTCTTGGTAGAAAGCCACACCTTTTGACCAACGACGTATACGGGAGGCTTCGACCGGTGGCGATCGGCCTTAGCCTTGGTGCGCGCCCCCACTTGGAGAAGAGTCTCACGGGCTCTTGTCCGCGGTGACACCTCTGGATGAAGGCGTGAGGGGACCGCGACGGATTCCAGACTGGGAAACATAGGTGGCTGGTAACCTAAACTACATTCAAGCGGTGAGAGGCCCGTGGAAGACACTGGTAACGAATTATGTGCGTACTCGATCATGGAGAGTTGCTGACTCCAGGAGGAAGGATTCTTGGAAACCAAACATCGCAACATTCTTTCCAAATCCTGGTTAGCTCTCTCGGTTTGACCATTGGATTGGGGTGGAACCCGAAGAAAGACTAACCGTCGCCCCAGCAACTTACAAAACTCCTGCCAAAATTTGGACACAAATTGGGGCCCCCTGTCGGAGACCACATCCATCGGGAGGCCATGTAACCGAAAGACGTGATCAACGACAGTTACCGCTGTCTCCTTCGCAGAGGGTAATTTAGGTAAAGGGATGAAATGTGCCGCCTTCGAGAACCGGTCCACCACGGTCAAAACAACCGTGTTCCCCTGGGAGGGTGGGAGGGCGGTGACGAAATCTAGCGCAATGTGGGACCAGGGTCTCGAAGGGGCAGACAGCGGTTGGAGCAACCCATCTGGGGACGATTGGAAGTCTTACCAGTGGCACAAATCGCGCAAGCCAAAACAAAACTGCGAATGTCGCGAGCCATGGCGGCCACCAGAATCGTTGCTTGACCAAAAACTGGTGCGATTAACCCTGGATGACAGGCTACGTTGGAACAATGCCCCATTTAATGACACTGGACCTTAACCCTCCGGCACAAATAAACGGTTCGGTGGGCATCCGGGCGGAGGCGTTACCCCTTCTAAGGCCGATTTGACCCTCGATTCGACCTCCCATGTCAGAGTGGAGACCACTAATGTCTCAGGAAGAATACACTCGGGAGTAGACGGGCGTTCGGAAGGGTCAAAAATACGAGAAAGAGAATCGGGTTTGATGTTTTTAGAACCCGGCGGTACGAGAGAAAAATCAAAACGTCCGAAAAAGTGCCCACCGAGCTTGCCTGGAGTTTAGTCTTTTAGCTGTCCTGATGTATTCTAAGTTCTTGTGGTCGGTCCAAACAATGAAAGGTACCCCCGAACCCTCCAACCAATGACGCCACTCCTCCAACGCTAACTTGACTGCCAGCAACTCTCTGTTACCAATGTCATAATTGCGTCGGCTGGAGATAAGCGATGAGAAAAACGCGCAGGGATGGACCTTATCGTCTGAGGGGGATCGCTGGGATAGAACTGCCCCTACCCCCACCTCTGATGCATCGACCTCCACCACGAACTGACGTGAAGGATCAGGGGCTATGAGGATGGGAGCCGAAACAAAGCGACTTTTTAGTTTGGCGAATGCAGCCTCAGCTGCATCGGACCACCTGAACGTCGTTCTGGTGGAGGTCAAGGCTGTCAGAGGCGCGGCTAGTTGGCTGAAATTGCGAATAAACCGCCGGTAAAAATTAGCGAAACCCAGAAACCTCTGCAGGGCCTTACGGGAATCTGGGCTTGGCCAATCCACCACAGCCTTAACCTTGTCAGGATCCATGCGAATTCCCTCAGCTGAGACAATGTACCCTAGGAAAGACACAGACTGTGCATGAAACTCGCATTTCTCCGCCTTGACAAAAAGCCCATTCGCTAACAGCCGCTGAAGCACTCGTCGGACGTGTTGAATATGTTCCTGGAGAGACGAGGAGAAAATCAATATGTCGTCCAGGTAGACATATATGAACTGATCAACCATGTCTCTCAACACGTCATTGACGAGTGCCTGGAAGACCGCCGGGGAGTTGGAAAGCCCGAAGGGCATGACCAAGTATTCAAAGTGACCCCTAGGGGTGTTAAACGCGGTCTTCCATTCATCCCCCTCCCTGATGCGGACCAAATGATAAGCGTTCCTTAAGTCCAATTTCGTGAAAACAGACGCTCCTTGCAACCTCTCGAAGGCTGAAGACATCAACGGCAAAGGATAAGTATTCTTTACCGTGATGTTATTCAACCCCCGGTAATCAATGCAAGGTCGCAGGGAACCATCCTTCTTTCCCACAAAAAAGAACCCCGCCCCCGCCGGAGAAGAGGAAGGGCGAATGAATTTAGCTGCTAGCGAATCAGAAATATATTTCTCCATGGCCTCCCTCTCGAGCGGACAGAGAGTACAACCTGCCCTTAGGCGGAGACTTACCTGGAACTAAATCTATAGCACAGTCATAGGGACGATGCGGAGGAAGAGAAGCAGCCCTGGACTTACTGAACACTTCCTTCAGGTCTAGATACTCTGCGGGCACGTTTGACAGATCCACAGCCTTTTCCTGTAACACAGAAACAGACACAGAAGAACAAGCAGACCCAAGACAAGACTTATGACACTGAGTGCTCCACTCCAGGACGGTGTGACGCCAGTCCACCTTGGGGTTGTGTTGAGTGAGCCAGGGTGTCCGAGAACAATGGGGGCCAGGGGTGAATCCATGAGAAAAATGAAATAGACTCCGTGTGATTGCCAGGCGTGATGAGGGTAATGGATGTGGTGGTGAGGGTTATGTTGGGTAATTCTTGACCATTGAGAGCGTTGACAGAAATCTGTTTAGTGAGAGGGATGATGGGTAGCTGAAAGCGACGTGCAAACTGTGTGTCCATGAAATTACCTTCAGCCCCGAATCCAACAGTGCGTGACAGGTGAGCGTGTGGCCCACCTCAGTCTAACCGGGAGAAGAGTGGATGGTGAGGACTTCTCAGCGGAGATCCCACCCGATAGTAGCCTCAATGTTACTACCGGGCTCGATCTTTACCGGGCAGGTGTTCAGGAAGTGCCCAGCCCTCCACAGTAAATACACAGTCCTTGGGACCTCCGCCTCCTTCTCCTCCCGGGAAAGCCGAGCTCTCCCTACCTGCATGGGTTCCGGATCGAAAGAGGACCGACCGTGTCTCTGGTGCTGAAGCCTCGCGCTCCGCCCCGAGATGCGAGGTCGGAACGAGGAAGTCTCTCCAGACGGTTGATGCGGGCGCCCACCCGTAGGGCAAGATCAACCAGTTTATTAAAACTCTGGGGTAAGTCCAAAACGTAGATCTCCCTTTGGACACGGTCGCCAACCCATGCAGGAAGATGTCCCACTGCGCCTCGTTCCAGTTACACTCAGCCGCCAGTGTTCGAACTCGATGGAATAATCCGCCACCGTGCGATCACCCTGCTTGAGGCCCGCCAACCGTCGAGCTGCATCCTTTCCTGTGACAAGACGGTCAAACACTCTCCTCATTTCGGCGGCGAGTGTCTGGAACGAGGAACAGCACGGATCTTGATTCTCCCACACCGCTGTTCCCACAGCGCTGCCTGCCCGGTGAGCAAGGTTAGAACGAATGCCACCTTGGACTCCTCTCTTCGAAGGTACGTGGCTGTAGAGAAAATACAGTGAACACTTGTTCAGAAAGGCTCTGCAAAACTCGGCTCACCGGCATAGGTTTGAGGCGAGGTAGGCGTGGTTCAGGTTGGTCTCCTTGCGTGGGTTGTGTAGAACGGCAGGCGGTGTGGGTGGCACAGCGGGACCTCGAAGATCTTGTAGCTGCTGGGAGAGCTCGGACACCTGTGTCACCAAAGCCTGCACGGCGCTTCCGGTAGCGGAAATGCTCTCCTGCTGCTGGTCCATCCGTGCAATGCTGTGGTTGATAAACTCCGTTAATGCCGCTGCGCTTGCTGCATCCATATTGTATGTTGGTCAGATCGTTCTGTCACAGGAAAATAAAGAAGGATGCAAGTGCAAGTCAAATCTCAATTTAATGTCTCTGGTCAGGATACACTACACACACACAGACAGCAGGAGAGCGGCGACACAGGGACTTTGGTGGGCGTGGTGATGATCGTGGTGAAGTCCGTGGGAAGAGATGATCGTGGTGACGTCGGGAAGAGATGATCGTGGTGAAGTCCGTGGAAGAGATGATCAAAGGTGAAGAAGCCAACGAAGAAACAGAATCCAGAGACAAGACACGATGAAACAAACTCCAAGGCGATGCACACACGAAGGAACCGGAACACACACAGGGAACTCCAAACAACGATCTGACAAACATGAGACGAAAGACAAGGGAATAAATAGGCAGTCCCTGATAGAACACAGCTGCCGCTGATCAGTGATCAGCGGCGACGCCCACGTGACAATTAATATGACATCACCACATACACACAGACCACAGAACGAGACTGCAGATCTACAACCGTGACAGAGAAACCTTGCATTCGCTCACAAAATGTTTCCGTTCCACTGAGAAACTCTCAAAGAACTCAAGGTTTTGTTCTTTGCTAGGTTTGTTGGGGGAAAACAAAACCGACGTACGGAGTACCGACGAATAGAATCTCGCTAGCGAGAGCCAATCTACTTCGAGTATAACTAAACGAGCCAATGCACATTGGCATGCAATGATTGCACCAGCTGCTCATGCCACTCAGTGCGGGTATAAATGAGGCACAGGTGCTTGCATCAAATTAGTTTTTTGCTGAGGAGCCGAGTAGGTGAATTGGCACACCAGCAGGGTACAGAGGAAATGGCGATGGGACGTGGCGTCTCCGTTCCTTCCTTCAGGGAACGAGGGTTACATACGTGACCGAGACGTTCCCATTCAGTCGGTCACTCACGACGCCACGTCGGAGTACCTACGAATAGGAATCCCTACCAAAGCGCCATGGCCTGTGCCCCCTTCCAGTGCCCTGTGTGAGCCTCCTGAACTCTCTTGACTGATGAGACGGGGCTCACACAGAGAAGTCCATCACTGCTGTTCTGCATGACCCGCTCAGTGACTTGGATAACACTGGGAAAGTGTGCCCTAATGGAAGAGGACGCTGCGGAACCCACATCATACCTAGAAGGTGATATGTAGAGTACAGCTGAGCCGTAGCCTGCCGCCGTGATGGGGCTCCATCCCTAAGAAGGGAGGGCTTTCCCAAGGGAAAGACACCGCTTCTGAGAGGAGCAACTGTGGAAAAAATATTTGGGATCCCATGCAGGGTCACTCACATGGCCCAAGCCCAATACCGGTTCTCAAGGATTCAGCGGCAAGAGGCCTGATGCCGGACGCTCCGCCACGGGAGGACTCAGAGTTTGCTTCTGGAGAAGGTAAGCGCAGAGGCGCAGCAAGCCGACAAGAGCCGGGCCTCTCAGTGCTTCTACCCGTTTGAGGTGAGAACACAGGAGAAGACCGGCTCTACACGTAGACTATAGAACCTAGCGAACGTGTTGGGTGTCGCTCAGCTCGGAGCTCTACAGATGTCTGACAGCAAGGCGCCACGTGCCAGCGCCCAGGAGGATGCAACACTTCTATTAGAGTGTGCTCGCACCCTAAGCGGACAGGGCACACCTTGTGCTTGGTAAGCCAAGGTGATGGCATCCACTTTCCAGTGGGCCATCCTCTGCTTGGAGACAGCCTTTCCCTTCTGCTGACCTCCATGACAGACAAAGAGCTGATCTGAGGTCCTGAAGCTTTGAGTTCTGTCCACGTAGATCCGCAGAGCGCGGACGGGACAGAGCAAAGCTAGGGCTGGGTCTGCCTCCTCCAAGGGCAGCACTTGCAGGTTCACCACCTGGTCCCTGAAGGGAGTGGTGGGAACCTTGGGCACATAGCCAGGCCGGGTTCTCAGTACCACGTGGGTGTCACCTGGCCCGAACTCCAAGCACGATTTGTTGACCGAAAATGCCTGCAGGTCCCCTACCCTCTAGATGTAGGCCAATGCAGCCAACAGCAAAGTCTTCATGAACAGAATCTTAAGCTCTGCTGACATCAAAGGTTCAAATGGGGCATTCTGAAGTGCTCGGAGCACCAGAGTAAGATCCCAAGAGGGTATGGAGGGGGGTCTCGCCCCCCCCTAAGGAACCTGACGACCAGGTCGTGCCTCCCAATTGATTTACCATCTATATAGTCATGATAGGCAGAGATGGCAGCAACGTAAACTTTGAGGGTGGAGGGTGACAGCCTACGCTCCAACCCCCACTGCAGGAAGGAAAGCACAGACGTGATCGAACATCTTCGGGGGTCTTCTCCACCAATCGACGAACAGGTTCCACTTCAAAGGCATAGGCCTGTCTTGCAGACGGTGCTCTAGCCGAAGTGATGGTGTTAACTACCTCCTGGGGTAAGTCACCTAGAACCTCCGCGTCCCGTCCAGGGACCAGACATGAAGTTTCCAGAGGTCTGGACGCGGGTGCCAGATGGCCCCGTCTCTGAGTTAGAAGATCCCTCCTCAGAGGAATCGGCCAAGGAGGGGCTGTCGCGAGGAGCATGAGGCACTCTGAAGGTGCGTCAGGGGAAGCTCTTGATTCCCTCAGTCCGCTACCGACTGCTAAGAACTGCTGGGCTCTGTTCTCAACAGTGTCGCCAAAATGGCCACCTTGTGAGATGGGAGCATCGTGAAGCGTACTTTGACGACCACTCACGCCTCAGCAAGACAAGCTAGGAGGCGTTTCTTGACCACGGAGGTGGACATCGTCTGGCCGAGGGCCTGCGCCGTGACCTGATCACGGTTAGTCAACATGCGCAGCTCAACCCCGACTCAGAACTACCCTCGTGCATTAAAAGTGCAGCAAAGCACTGATTCAGCAAAGCACACACCATTACAGTGGGCTCCGCATCATCTTCATTCCCAGAGCACAACAGCCCTCTCTCCGATGCAGCAATTGACATCTGATCCTCAGCTGGAGCCCTGAATGAAATGCTAGGTTCCCCCATAAGAAGGACCAGCAACTCCATCCAAAAGCTGCACAGCTTGCAGTGCGCCAAAGGGGGAGGAGCCCTAGGGGGTTGGTTCCCCGAAGAAGCCCTACCAACCTCAGGTCGACCCAGCCATTACACTGAAGTAGACCTCTCCGGTTGCCAGGGAGGGCGCTACAACGGGAAATAGGCAAAGGGACAGAGCACATAGAGCGCAGAGAGAGCGCCTGGTTGCCGTGACAACACGTGCTGCAGCTTAGCAGCTTAGCAACTCGATGGCCCACGACACGCAGAGAAGCAAGAGGTCAGTCCGGGTTTCCCCCGGCGGCAGCTATCGCTGATCTCCACGGTCTGTGCTTTTACACACGAGCCACAGCTGGCCAACAACAGAGGGGACTCAAGCTTCCCGAGAAGAAAGAGTCGGGACCGGCGTGCCGACGTGGTCATGTTCCCATTTGAAAACATTAACCAGCCACGAACGCAGTCTCATCATGCTGCCCAGACATGTGAAACAGTGCTCGTGGCCGTCAGTGAGGACAGGAAACAACTGCAACCAGAAACACACAGGTATATTGTCATCATTAAAAAGACACAAGCTCTATCTGTGTAGATCTTTAAGGGATTTTTTTTGTGACTGCAGGCCCTAAACTTTGGAACAGTCTGCCTCTCTATATCAGGCTGGCTCCTTCTGTTTCCATCTTCAAATCTTCTTTAAAAACTTTTTTGTTTTCTATTGCTTTTGATGCTCACTGACTCTGTTACGATTATTATTATTATTATTTTTTTTCCAGTTGTTTGCTTTTGTTTTGTACTGCTCTGCATGTTATTCTTTTATGTACAGCACTTTGGTCAGCCTTGGTTGTTTTTAAATGTGCTTTATAAATAAATATTGTATTGTATTGTATTGTAAAATGCTCTCCGGGGTGCTGAAGCACACAGGGGATAGTCGCGGCGACACAGACAGGGAAAATGTGCAGCCTGTCATGCGCGCTCTCTTTCTCATAGAAGGCGATCTCTTACCAGCCGTGAAAACTACTTTTTCAGCGCTCTTAACAGCGCACCAAACCAGCTGTGAGAACAGCCTTTTGTCTTTGCTAAATAAAACAAACTAGAAAGAAAGAAAGAAATTTGACCCCGCTGCAGTGCCGTCACTCCAACACCAACCGAGGAGAGATCCAACCGAAGAACTTGACTCGTTATAATGTTAACACACGCTTGTAGAGAGTGATTTCAGGACAATCCATTCACCACTTGGCTCCGAAGCAAAAGGCTAATTTGATGCAAGCACCTGTGCCTCATTTATACCCGCACTGTGCATGAGCAGCCGGTGCAATCATTGCATGCCAATGTGCATTGGCTCGTTTAGTTATACTCTAAGTAAATCGGCTCTCGCTAGCGAGATTCCTATTCGTCGGTACTCCAACGCGGCGTCGAGAGTGACCGACTGAATGGGAACCATTGTAAAGGCATTCGAGAGCGCTCCATCCGTACAACCCAAATTTGAAAAAGTTGGGACAGTATGGAAAACAAAAAACAGAGAAAAAAAAGAAGTGATTTCTAAATTTACTTTGACTTGTATTTTATTGCAGACAATATGAACAAAAAATATTTCATGTTTTGTCTTTTCACCTTCATGTAATTTGTGAATATGCATCCTTTCCTGTCATTCAGACCTGCAACACATTTAAAAAAAAAGTTGGGACAGGAGCAATTTAAGGCTAGTAATGAGGTAAAATGGTTAAATAATGATGTGATTTGAAACAGGTGATATCAACAAGTGATTGTAATTATGATTTGGTACAAAAGCAGCATCCAAGAAAGTTTTAATCCTTTAGGAGCAAAGATGGGCCGAGGATCGCCAGTTTGCCAACAAATACGTGAGAAAATTATTGAAATGTTTAAAAGCAATGTTCCTCAAAGAAAGATTTGGATATTTCACATTCAACAGTGCATAGCATAATTAAAAGATTCAAGGCATCTGGAGGAATTTCAGTGCGTAAAGGACAAGGGCGCAAGCCTAAGCTGAACAACAGTGATCTCTGATCCCTCAGGCGGCACTGCATCAAGAATCGTCATTCATCTATAAGCGATATCACCACATGGGCTCAGGACTACTTTGGCAAACCTTTGTCAAGTACACAATACGTAGTTACATCCACAAATGCCAGTTAAAACTGTACTGTGCCAAAAGGAAGCCCTATGTTATCAGTCTCCAGAAGTGTCGTCGACTTCTCTGGGCTCGCAGGCATCTGGGATGGACCATCACACAGTGGAAACGTGTACTGTGGTCAGATGAATCAGTATTTCAGGTATTTTTTGGGAGGAATGGACACTGTGTGCTCTGGACCAAAGAAGAAAAGGATCATCCAGACTGTTACCAGCAACAAGTCCAAAAGCCAGGGTCTGTCATGGTATGGGGTTGTGTCAGTGCCCTTGGCAAAGGTAACTTGCACTTCTGTGAAGGCATTAATGCTGAAAAGAACATAGAGATTTTGGAGCATAATATGCTGCCTTCAAGAAGACATCTTTTCCAGCGCAAAATTTGACAACGAAGACCTCGTACTGTTGCCCACATTAAGACATGTTTGCAGGAAGAATGGGACAAAATTACCCCTGAAACACTTCATCACTTGGTGTCTTCAGTCCCTAAACACCTTTTAAGTGTTGTGAAAAGGAATGGCAACATTACAAAGTGGTAAATGCTTTATTGTCCCAACTTTTTTTTAAAATGTTTTGCAGGTCTGAATGACAGGGAAGGATGCATATTTACAAATGACATGAAGTTGACCAGACAAAACATTAAATATTTGTTGTTCATATTGCCTGCAATGAAATACAAGTCAAAGTAAATTTAGAAATCACTTTTTTTTTTTTCATACTGTCCCAACTTTTTCTGATTTGGGGGTTGTATTTCAAATGCAAAGAAGTCAGCCAATCACAGCAGCCAAATTACAGCAGTGGGCGTTTACATTGAAGTCTCACAGCAGACACGCAAACAGATCGTTTAAGCCAAAGGGCTAACATAAGGATGGAAAAATACCTTTTATTTCTAAATTATGATATTTTATGATGTAAAAACCATACTAAAAATATAAATGCACCTCAGGAAACATTATAACATAAAAAAAATCCACAATATGGGACCTTTAATGTTAATATAAACAAACAAATAGTATCGTTTTGGTTGCTTGTTTATAGTGAAAGATACATGCTGATTCATTTGCCTTTAGCCCAGAAACATGTAAACATTAAACGTAACTACATAACTTAAAAAATTAAATAAAAATAAAAAATACACAGAGCGGGGACTTTGCCTCATTTTAGAAGTCCAGCTTTAGGCTTAGCCAGATGGAACACATCAGCAGAGGCTTTTGTCTTTCAGCTCCACAAAACTCTCAGGGGATGCGCACTGATGCTTCCCTCTGGTCTGCAGGGCCATAGGCTGTCAATTCAGATGTTTGAGAACCTCATCCATAATAGACAGATTCACAGGGACAGCCTCCTCGAATGGCCAGCTGTGTGTTTTTGACTCCAAATGGACAGATTTAAGTGGTGAACGCAGATGCAGATGACCCAGAGGAACCCGTAGCCCAAATGAATCGTTATGATATCACTTCCAATCATGCATGTCCAACAGTCTGGAAATAATTAGTGAATGGTCAGAGCAAGACTAAAAAAAAAAAGAAATGAAATAAAAAACATGGCAAAAGATCTCATTATTACTGTTGGTAAAAGTTTAATGACACTGGACTTGCCTGCAGTTAGGAGGCACAACCTATTTTATTTGACTGTACAAGGAAATACATATTATTTATATCTTGCGAGAGAAAAGCCAATAAAATCTCTTATCAGTCCACACTAGATTTGACATTTATCCTTGAGTGGATTTGTGCAAACATCTCAGACAGGTTATCCAAATGTTTGAAGAGACTACATTTGTGTGTGGCCTTGTCTTGGCTGTCTAGAAATTTTCATTTAAAGCCAAGTATTTTTTTTTTTTTAATTCAAATCTCAGGTCTTTTTATTCCAAATTTCTGATTATTTCACTAGAAAGTCATGACAAACTTTGGGAAATGTTGGTTTTGGATAAAGACACCACTGAACAAAAGCAATGCATGAAGTTGGTTTAGTATTTTGTTCGCAAAGTCAGAGTGTAACCTGGTGAAATCATGACAAAGAGGTAGTCTGCAAAAATAAATAAATAATAATAATAATAATTAAAAGCACTTTATTTTCAGGTGCTGTAGTTACATGTTACTACATGTACTTACTGTAGTAATAACAGCAAAATTTGCATAACATATTACAAGTAACTAACCCTAAACCAAATCCTAACTTTGTAAGTTGTTAATTAATATTAGTCAGTACTTATTTGAGTAAGTACATTTGAACTACGTAACCTTAAAATAAAGTAACCATTTATTTATTTAGTTTATTAAATATACACTTGCTGGTCATATAATTAGAATAACATCAAAAAGTTCTAATTCCATACAAAAAGTGAAACTTGTATATTATATAACTTAATTACACACATACTGATATATTTCAAATGTTTATTTTAATTTTGATGACTATAACTGACAACTAAGGAAAATCCCAAATTTAGTGTCTCAGAAAATTAGAATATTACTTAAGACCAATACAAAGAAAGGATTTTTAGAAATCTTGGCCAACTGAAAAGTATGAACATGAAAAGTATGAGCATGTACAGCACTCAATACGTAGTTGAGGCTCCTTTTACCTGAATTACTGCAGCAATGTGGCGTGACATGGAGTTGAACAGTCTGTCGCACTGCTCAGGTGTTATGAAAGCCCAGGTTACTCTGATAGTGTCCTTCAGCTCTTCTGTTTTGTTGGGTCTGGCATATTGCATCTTCCTCTTCACAATACCCCACAGATTTTCTATGGGGTTATGGTCAAGTGAGTTTGCTGGCCAATAAAGAACAGGGATACCATGGTCCTTAAACCAGGTACTGTTTGCTTTGGCCCTGTTTGCAGGTGCCAAGTCCTGTTGGAAAACTAAATCTGCATCTCCATAAAGTTGGTCAGCAGCAGGAAGCACAAAGTGCTTTAAAACTTCCTGGTATACGGCTGCGTTGATCTTGGACCTCAGAAAACACAGTGGACCAACACCAGCAGATGACATGGCACCCCAAACAATCACTGACTGTGAAAAATTTACACTGGACCTCAAGCAATGTGGATTGTGTGCCTCTTCTCTCTTCCTCCAGACTCTGGGACCCTGATTTCCAAAGGAAATGCAAAATTTACTTTCATCAGAGAACATAACTTTGGACCACTTTTTGTCCTTTTTGTCTTTAGCCCAGGCGAGATGCTTCTGAACCTGTCTGTTGTTCAAGAGTGGCTTGACACAAGGAATGCGACAGATGAAACCCATGTCTTGCATACGTCTGTGCGTAGTGGTTTTTGAAGCGCTAACTCCAGCTACAGTCCACTCTTTGTGAATCTCCCCCACATTTTTGAATGGGTTTTTCACAATCCTCTCCAGGGTGCGGTTATCCCTATTGCTTGTACACTTTGTTTTTGTAGCCTTTTGAGTAGAAGCCTCTCCTCAGTGCAAGACACATGAAAGCCTGCATGGAGTTTGCTTGAAGGACTCCAAGATGGTGATAAATAAGATTCTCTGGTCTGATGAGACCAAGGTAGAACTTTTTGGCCTTAATTGTAAGAGGGAAGGGATGGAGAAAACCAGTCACTGCTCATCACCTATCCAATACAGTCCCAAAAGTGAAGCATGGTGGTGGCAGCATCATGCTGTGGGGGTGTTTTTCAGCTGCAGGGACAGGATGACTAGTTGCAATCGAGGGAAAGATGAATGCGGCCAAGTACAGGGATATCCTGGACGAAAACCTTCTCCAGAGTGCTCAAGACCTCAGACTGGGCCGAAGGTTCACCTTCCAACAAGACAATGACCCTTAACACACAACTAAAATAACAAAGGAGTGGCTTCACAACAACTCCGTGACTGTTCTTGAATGGCCCAGCCAGAGCCCTGACTTAAACCCAGATAGAACTAGATAGGCCATAGGTAAATATGACATTTATTATAATAGGTTTATGTGAAGATGGTTTTAAGTTCACTTAAAATTAAAAGTAATTTTTTTAAAGCCTAATAAATGTTGACATTGATTGAGCTTTCAATTATACTGTAATGTTGAATTTCTATCATTAATGTCTACCAGTAGTAGTCTACTCCTTTGAAATGACACCAGTTGCTATTATCAGTGATACCTTAATAAATAAAAAAGATGCCATTACAACAAATATTTAAAATATGCTGTCTATAAATTGTTTCTATATTAATTTGGAGAGTGACTGTGAAATGATTACAATATAAAACTATTAAAAACTCAAATGTGTGATTACAGAAAAAAATTGCGATTAATTCTTTTACTTTTTTTTATTTGTATCGATTGACAGCACTAATAAAAGACTAGCATTTGTCCCGCTCATTTGCAGGGTCTGCTTAATCAAAATTATCCACACAGACACATTGGATTTGGCAAAGGTTTTATGCCAGATGTCCTTCTTAACGCAACTTAAACTCAGACACACTCCTACGGCCAATTTAGCCTGTCTATTCCACCTAACCTGCATGACTTAGGATAGTGTAGGGGAAACTGTAGCACCCCGAGGAAAAGCTAAACATATTTTCTGTGTTCTGTAAAAGAAAACCAGGATGGAACAGAGACAGGGTGCAGACAGGCTTTCATGATCTCACAGTCAACTGATCTCACACAAAACTTTCATGATTTAGTGGTCCAACCACAAATCTTCCCCACTGAACATACCTGCCCATCCAGCCAAAACTGTGCTCCATCAGCACTGCAACCCACTTTTACCGGCCAAGCTACAGGGAAAAAATAATTTACTTGACTAATTCATTGAGGCTGTGAGTGATAAAAAGCTGTAAAATTGAAGTGCATTTGATTAAAGGAATAGCTCACCCAAAAGGTTATATTAAAAAAGGCCTGGCTCTTCCAAGCATTATGATGGCATTGACTTGGTTTGTTTTTTAATTCCTTAAAAGTGCATCTATCCATCATATAACTGCTCCACGCGGCTCCAGGCGTTAATAAAGGCCTTCTGTAGCAAAGTGGTAGTTTGTGTAAGAAAAATATCCATATTTAAAACTTTATAGACTAAAATAACTTGCTTCCGGAGGTCAGCGGTATACAAGTCAACTTATGGTGAAATAGTAGCCCTTGACCCGCGTATTGACGAATGCAGAAGCACAAAGGATAGAGCAAAACAAAACACCGGTCATGAATTTGAGTCTAAAATGAGAATTTTTAAAGAGAAATGGCGGAGGATTTCGATATAAGAGAAGAGGGGCTTGAGTTTGTTGCCCACCCCTATCTGCCACCTAACTCTTTTAGCGCAAGTCGACTTGTGTACCACTGACTACCGGAAGCTAGTTCTTTTAGTCTATAAAGTTTTAAATATGGATAGTTTTCTAACACAAACGCGCCACTTCGCTTCAGAAGGCCTTTATTAACCTGGCAGAGCCATGTGGAGCAGTTATATGATGGACAGATTGAATCATTTACGAATCATTTACAAATAATTCAAAAACGAACCATCAAGTCAATGCCATTATAAAGCTGGTTAGAGCCAGGACTTTTTTAATATAACTCAGATTGTATTTGTCTGAAAGAAGAATGTCATATACACCTAGGATGGCTTAAGGGTGAGTAAATCATGGGCTAATTTTCATTTTAGGGTGAGCTATCCCTTTAAAAGTTTGCTTCCAATTAGCCAAGATGCCAAATTCCATAGCTGCTGCAGTTTCTGTTGTGGTGTATTTCACCCTCGTAATGTGCAAATTCTAATTTATAAGAACTCTAAATTATTTAGTAAAAAGTTGTTTTGCTAAAATGAAAATGTGAATCACCCTATTAAGAGAAATAACAACATATGACTAATAATACAATTATATTTGCTGTTCTTTTCTAAAAAGTGGTTGTTTCAGATCAAAATTGACCAGCCCTAGGGAGTGGTTGGCATTGTACTATACTGTATCCATTTCTCACACTGTATGGTGTCTCTCAGAGCACTACATGCCACATCAAACATTCTGTTCCCATGTCCTATAGTGGCATTGCTGTGACATTTACCAGCAGAAGAATATTGTCACATAAAGCTACATTTTACACATGTTTCTCTGTTGTTTTTGGTCTTACAGATATGTGGATATTCCTACTGACTATATCCCTTTTTTTATGATGTTATGGCATTTTTATCTGCAGTTGCTTGATTTTTCAGCACCACCAGCTAAATGGATTATAAACTGCTCTTCTTTTTCCAATCCCAGTAAGGAGAATGAGCATGTTCAGAGCCTTTATGAATTCATAGTTACTGATATAAATAAGGCTATTCTGAGGGAAAATCAGTATTGTACTATTAAGATGTTCCAATGTGTATATGACCTTTGACAAGGACACATTTGTCAATAATTTGGCTGCTTTGGTCTTTTTAAGGACGCTTTATTAATGACCAGTCACAATCACATGGGTTTATGAAGAGGAGACTACAACAAATTACTACCGCAATTCATCATGCGGTTGAAAATCTGTCCTGGGAAAGGATTGATGAGGTATGAGGCTCGGCTCCAGGCTTTGACAAACTCCAAACAGGAGCTGTGTCCTGGACCTTGTGAAAGCCTTATACTGTTGCGCATTCAGGGTTAGTGTTCCATTTTCATTTATTAAAGAAGGAGGTAAAAAGCAAAATGTCATTATGATATGTCTGTCATGAAACAGAATGGTTCCAAGTTTGGTGTGTTGCGCAATGGAAATGACGCTTGATGGTAATGACTTGCTAACATCTCTTAGATCATAATATAAAATCAAGTAACAATCTATTTAATTACATTAATTATTTAATTACATCTATAAAGTTTAGACTGTCACATCTGCTGGAGATGTCCCCCAGTCATTTCCATTAGATAGATAAATAGAATAAAAAAAAATATTTAAATGTTAAAAAAATCCTCCAATTAGACAAAAATGTTCCTCATATGCATATTTGTATCCTTACACTTGACTAGACGAGACCTGGAATGAAAGTTTTCCATTGTTTTTTGTTTCAGGATAGAAGTCCTCTTCAGAACCATCCTAATCACTGGCTTGCTAACGGAACGCTGTACTGATAAACACTGGTTTGATAATGTTATTATTGAAATATTGCAGATGACAAAAGCAGCCCTGTTTCAGGGCATTTCTTAGATACCGCAAATACCCTGACTGTTATTTTCTGCACCAGGACAGAACGTCTAATTGTCCCCTTGATTATATCCATTAGCAAGGGGGAAGCAGGGGCCCCTGGGAACCCGAAGCTGACAGGACACAGTTAAAGTCCCACATAGCAAGACATTTCCCTCCAAGATAATGCCTCTCAATTATGCTCCAAAATCCCTTACGTAATCTGAGGGGTGGGGATTTTTATTGCGGTATACATGAATTCAGAAAGGCAAAGAAAATTCCCCCTTTTTCCTTTTCCATATGCTTCTGCGCAGCAATAAATGAGTCTGTGTAAGAAAGCGGGTCTGTGTTTCCTCATGTACTGAAGAGTTTAACACGTCTGGATAAAGCAGCCCAACACCTGTGCTGTTTACTAGAGAAGACTGATATTGATGTAATGTTAGATGCTGCTTAGAAAAACTGCACAGCCTAAATGCTTCACCCAGGGATCTCCTGTCATTATGGTCAATGTTACACTCAACAGCAAGCATGCTCTGACTTCCAGCTTTTTTCCCCCTGAACTAAGCTAGCGCAGCAATCAAATGCAATCTCTATCTTTGAGCTGATGGAGAGCAGCTTTTTACGAGCGTGGAGTTGTGAACTGTGTTAAAGTTATTTTTATGTGCAGTAAAAGTAAGCTGCAGGAGTTTTACATTTTACACTTTACATTAGGTGTCTTTAACTACTGTGCACTTACAAAAAAAAAAAATGTTAGGTACAATGTACTTATTGTGTCCATGTACCGCAAAACACTTTTTCTGCTACTGAGGTGGGATACGGGTAAGGTTTGGGACAGGTTTAGTGGTGGGTTAAGGGGTAAGGAAAGGGTCAACAGTGTAATTATAGATGTAATTAAAATAATTAACTACAGCTGTAACTACATGCATTAAATAGAAGTACAATGTAAAAACATTTGTACACAATAAGTGCATTGTCTTAAATGATTAATATGATTTTCATTTCTCAAACTTCTTGGAGGAAATATAAATAAAAACAATACTTTTTGTATACACAGATTGCATTGATTATCTTTTAAACAAAAATTGGTCAACTAACTGTATAATGTCTCACTTATATGCTCACAATCAATCGATCAATCAATTAAACAATAAATCAATCAGTCAATAAACCGATCAATTATTGACCAATCAATCAATCAATCAATCAATCGTGTATTAGGACCCCATTGAAAACAAAATGATGCATCTAAAGGGGTTTAAACTTAAAGATTAAAATTTGTTACAACTAATCAATATTGAGTGAAATGTATGTCATAACCTTACCTGTATATGCTGGCTTCTTTTACCCAGAAGGCTCTTTGTCACCATCTCTGTTCGAAATCTGCAATTGCAGTTATTCGCGGAAGCAATATATAAGCTTTACCTTATCAATCAGATCGAAAGTAACTAGTAACTTGAGTACTTTTTTTATCAAATACATTCTTACTCTTACTCAAGTAACAATTATGATTGTTACTTTTTCTTTTATTTTAGTTAATATTTCCTTAAATACTTGTACTTTTACTTGAGTACAGATTTTGGCTACTCTACCCACCTCTGATTGTGTTTTAATATCAATATGTCTGCAAATCCAGTATCGACCTGCGTCTTTTTTTTTTAGTATTTACCTGCAGTGAAATGAAGCACCAGACATAAAATAAAGATCATCAATGCATTCCAAATATTATAATCTAAAGGAAGCTTATGCAGTGACTGTGTTCGTCCACAACCAGGCACAGCACAATATCTTACTATCTTTGGAATGTTTATTGCTCGGTTAACTAAACGAGTTGGTGGGCGGGGCTACAGAAGCAGGCGTACACATTTATCTGTAGAGGCAGCGTTTCCCCCTTCTATTACGTCACTGATCATTATATATTTAAGAGCTCTCGTTTTCTGGGTCTGTCTATAAAAGATTTTCTTTGAATAACAAGGAAGTTTGCAGCTTTGAAACGTACAGGATATTCTTATTTTATCATGACATTTTATGGCTCAAGAGAAAGTTGATTTCTCAATTCATCACCCCTTTAATGTGTAGAACTATCTGTAGTTAAGTTATCATTTCTGTGCAGTCTAATTTCTAATTGTCATATACCAACAAATTAATGTAGAGTAGAGGTGAACTGCTCCCTCTCATAGCACAAAATAATTTAACATAATGCACATAGCAAAACGAGAAAGGCACACCAAAGAAAACTCTGTAACTGTATGAATAAAGCAAACAAGTGTGCTACTGTTACATAATTAAACCAATGACAAGTGTTACCTGTCCAGCAGAAAAAAATCTGTCTGTCCCTTTTGAACCCCTTTAAAACAGAGTTCACGCCACCTTTCAAAAGCCCTTTTTATCCTTGTTTTCGAATGGGCCCAACTGAAGTCTTTTTTTCTTTTTTTTCTGTAGCCACTCCGAAAGTCTGACATCTTTTGCATTTTACAACGGGTGAATGTCCTTTTGTCACTGGGGATAGTCGTTTGAACCTTTCTGGATCCGCCATCAAATTGACAAGTTTAATTATATCATGTGCCATGAGAAAAGGTCATAAATCTCCACCTCCAACATCCTCACACACTATAGTTTACTAGCCAGGACACCTTTTTGATGTATACAGATGTGACGTAATGACGCAAAGATGTGCTTGAATCTTTTAAATCGAGCTAAGGTAAGCAGATAGTTTTGAACATTGGCTGGTTACGTACTTGCTTAAAAAAAAAATTAGGATTATTTTTAACCCCAAAGAGTTAAGGACTGCAGCTTTAAAGGGGTCATATAAAGAGCGTTATTTTGTGAATTTGGTTTAGTGTAATGTTTATGCGGTGACTCCATTTCCCAGAATCCTCCCTGCCTCACACCTTTTTGCACTCCCTCATCAGCTTCCCCGCTCTCCCTGGATTCCCTGCACCATGGCCCTCTTCGTTAGCACTCCCTTTATATTGTTCACACTTCCCAGCACTCCTTGTCTGTTCTACTTTGTGTTATTGTGTATTGTGTTCTCCTTTAGTAATAAAACCTGTCTTATTGAAGTCTGTTTCCTGGTCTTCCTCGCCTACCTGACCAAACTGTAACAGCCCCTGCCTTTCTGAAACAGGTTTTTTTTTTTTTTTTTTAAAGCTCATCGTTCTGAAAAGTGAGGTGTGCTCTGATTGGCCAGCAATGCAGTGCATTGTGATTGGCCCCAATACCATAAGCGTGTGATGGAAATGTCATGCCCCTTACCATATTTGGAACATTAGCTCCTAAAATAATATTGACAGTATGACACCATGTCTTAGAGAGACAATATAACCCATTAAGGCATTTGTTGCATCCATTGGGGACATAATTACTGATTATAATGACTTACTGTCTTTTTACTCTGCCACCACAGACTTACATAGATTTATTATACATAAAGGTGAATTGACTTGACTACAGTGTTGTCTTGGGAGACAATGAATGTTAGAATTTATTTTATTTTTTAATTGCAAAATCAGGAATGTTAAATATGTTGAAGATGAAGTACAGTATACAGTGATTAAAGAAATGTACAGCAAAAGAAAGAGTAAAAAAAACAACAACAAATAACATCAATAACACATTACAGTGTTAAATTATATAAATTAAGATTACAACAAATATATATTTGCTTTACTGTTTTTACAGGGTTTTACCATCCTATAATAATTTTGTACCACTATCTTAAATAATTATTTTTAACTTATGAAGAAATAAACTCCCAAATATAATTAAGAAATGTATAATATAAACAAGGTTGACATCTTGTCCCTGTTTTCTTAAAGCGGCATATTAAATTTAGTTTTTCTATATACAAATTGAGAGACATAATTTAAGTGGAAGATGGATGTTTCAAAACAGATGGGCTAATGTTTTGGGTTAATTTTTACAGAATACACATGAAAAAAAAAAAGTATTTAAATTTTACATATTTTCATCATATAATCTTTATCAAGGTATATTCTATGAATAATTCAAGTTGTATTAGTTAAAATGTGTTACACTGAACGAATGTTATGAAATATCAGTGTCAGAGATATTGTGCTTTTTGTTTGTTTAGTTTCATTATCATGGATTTATATTTTGTTCACAGTCTGTTTACCATTTCCTTTGTCTTAGTTTCCCGCCATTAATCTGTTACTATGGACACCCATTTAACAATCACACCTGCTTGACATTCAGTTTGTTATCTTGTGTATAAATGGTCTCTGTTTTCAGTTCCTCATTGTCTCGTATTGTCTGGCACACTGTTTTTTGGAGTTTTTTTGTTACTTGGATTACCTGTGTTGGATTATTTAATAAACCTAGTTTGATTTTCATACTTTTTGGCAATCCTCTTCATCATCATCTGGAGTTTAACGTGACCAAATACCAGACCTAAAAGTAAGAAAAACTGCTCTTTTGCAAAGTTGCTGCTTTTACTGCCCTAGCCAGGGAAGGATTTTTGGAATATTCCATCTATTTTTACAGACTAACGGTTGGCCTTTGATTGCAAAAAAAAATCTCCTGAAATCATTATTTTGGATTAGGGCAAACTATTACCAACCTAGAGACCTTCCAGACATGTCAAAAGGTACATGGAGGGAGGCCATAGTACACTGTCTGTTGAGTCTCTACTCTTAGTCCACACCACGTCATCTAGTCCAGAGCTCATCCTGCTATCACCCTGCACCACTGAGACTACGCAAGAGTCCCCTACAGACAGAAAGCTTCTGCCCGCCGCAACAAAGAAGCTTATAAGGAGAACAGCACCAATGATCACCCTGGAACCTAAGCTCAATTGTGAGACTGACCAGGGGTGTGAGTAAGCAACATACGTGCCTTTGGGAATCTTGGTGGACACATCTCAACAATGAGGACTGGCTGATCGATGGGGACACCGAGGTACTGTTTCCCACCCTGTATCTGTATCTTCAATCACCACTGGTCCCGCCCAGCCTCCCTCTCCTACCTAGATTCAGCCACTACAAGATTCAGTCAGTACTTCAGTCACGCCTCAGCTAATTCCTTTCAGTCACTCGTCTTCTCTCTGAACGCCTTAAGCCTCAGGCCTTTTGGTCGCCAGCTTCGCCAAAGCAAGTGGATCCCATGACTCCGCCATCAGCCGCTGATCCCTTCTATCCACCTTGGCCCGTCTACCTGTCGGCTCCTTCCCACCCTTGGCTCTACCAGAGACCTTTGCCTTGCAGCTCCACCGGGTTCCCTCGTCCCTATGGCTCCACATTGGTCAGTCATCACCCTGCCTGTGCCACGGACTTGTGAGCCTTCCGCTGCGCTCCATCTCCACTCCTTCGGCTCCAGCGGCTCCTCATCCCGTCTTCGACTCTGCTGTGGGCTAACATACTGCCTACACTCTGGGTCAACACCACCAAGCCACTCCTCCCATCATCTCCACCATGGCTGCAAATCTGAGATATTGCTAAAATATATTCTGAAACTGAAGTTAACTTTAGACTTCATTATGATACATTGCAGAACTCAATTGGTGCTCTGTCTATCCTGGCTTTATCAAATTTTGCCCAATGACTCCAATTAAGATTTAATCAAGGATGCTTAAAGTGTCAGCTACCACACTGTGACATGATTTGTGAACAGACAGGAAATCCTGCTGAATTTTACCTTTTTCTAATCTCTCACACAGCCCGTGGGGAACTATTGTGGTTTGTGGCTAAGGAAGTGGCTATTAAAACACAATGAGTGCTAATTACTTCACACTGGGGAAAAAAAATGGATGTGCACAAATAAGACACAGAGAGAAAAGGAGAGAGAAATGGAGCACATAGATAAAACACTTTGAGTGTGATAGAGTTGATGGTTTCTGTGGGCACTGTTGTTTGATCTTACTGAAATGGATGTTTTCAAGATGTTTTAGATTTATTTAGCATTGTGCTTTTACAATTATTCAAACCATTAAAATCAGGACATTGGAGAGATCTCTACCTAAATATCACTGTTAATGTATTCAAGAAAAAAGTTTGAGGTCTGGATCAGATTATTATTATTAAATAAGATACTTATACTCACTGGATTTCTTTGGTTAAAATACAGTAAAAACTGTAATTTTGTGAAATAATTTTACAATACAATTTAAACAATAAATGTGTTCTATTTTTTAATAAGCAAATATACAAATTAGCTGAATTTTCAGCATAATTGCTCCAGCCTTCAGTGATCATTCTAATATGCTGATTCTGTGCTCAAGAAAATACTTCTTATTATTATCATCATTTTTCCAGCGTTCTTTGATGAATAGAAAGTTAAAAGAACATAATTGAATTGAAATAAAGAAAAACTTATCATCAATTTAATGCATCCTTGCTGAATAAAAGAATGAAATTCTTTATTACTAGTATCCTGAAAGTTAATAGTGCAAAGAATTGGTTATATAAAAAAAATATTGGTTTTATATAAATCTGTATGTAAAAGTAAATGAAGTTCAAAAAATGCCCGCGCAAAAAAAAAAAACGACTCTATAGGTCATTTTTCAAGTACCTTATTACGACCTTTATTTACGCTTTAAAGTCATGTGCCCTATGATGACAGTGTCGTGTTACATCTGATATCATGAAATGATGTATGACTGTCATTACCAATCAAATTGTGTGTTTATTTTAATGCAATGTGTTGACTTTTTTTACCACCATTTGTCATATTTACATTTAGCAAAAAAAAAAAGTTTTTTATTTACAACTACACCCACCCCACCCCATCCCTAAACCTACCCAGTTATTTATAGTGCATACACACTTTATGAGCACATGTGTTCCTTGGGATCGAACTTCCCCTCACCTAAAGGATTATTAGGAACACCTGTTCAATTTCTCATTAATTCAATTATCTAATCAACCAATCACATGGCAGTTGCTTCAATGCATTTAGGGGTGTTCTCCTGAACTCCAAGTGGGTTAGTAAGTGGGCTTGTCTCTACTTTTGTTTTATACAAACTATTCAATCAAACATCACAAACAATGTATCATTTGAAAGCTAAAACACTCAAGATTCATGTTCTGAACTCGTTTTTGCAATAAATACACCAGAGAGGAAAGGGTTAAATGAAATGCTGAAGCACTAGCTAGTTAAACATTAGCATAATAAACCCGGTACTCATCTTTCATCTCCTATTGTGCAGATTAGATCGGACGAATCCAAAAAACAACAGCATACATGTCCGTGTAAGAGTCCACTCTTCAAAATGCATCCCACTTTTTAATCCAAAACAACGAAAAAATAAGGAAAAAAACAAAAAATTAGCGTTTTGAGTCAATTTTCAATGAAATATCGATTCTAATCCGTTTCTGACGATCTCCCCTTTGCTTTGGACTCTTCCTGTCACGTTAAACCCTCCCAGGTCTCTCTGCTTCAATCACAGGCTTTCTGATGAGTCATTATACAGAGTTGGCGCATTACTCGCTCCGCGATCTGTCAATCAAAGCGCGCATGGTTTTCGTTGGATAAAGGCAATCAATGCCTAGCCAATGCCTTGCCACCAATCACAAGGCATTATCTTACGTTGTGTTTGTAAGCATTATTGGTGAATATGCTTCTAGTCACCGTCTCCATGGCAGCCGGGAGCCTACCTGTGAGATTGCGCAACACTGCAGTGGAGCACGCAGACTCTATGACAGACTGTTTTTATCAACTAAATGAGTTTTTTACACTAAATAGTTAATTTAGTTTTTCAGTAACTGTAAATTAATCATAATCAGCAGTTTATTGCAGATTTATTTGAATAAAAAACTACTCTTTACAATTACAAATGTTCTAAAATAAAAGGCCTTTTGGAAAGGACGCCTAGTCTTTTCTTGATATAAAAGCTTACAGAAGCTACATTTTTGAGAGAATCATCCTCAAATTTGAATCAAAACATGATCCGACATTCAGTTTTATATTATGGTTAATTTCAGGACCTCAACATTAAAATCTCATATTTTTTTCCCTAAGTGAATAAAAAAAATAAAAAAAACGTGAGTCACTTACATGTATATTTACATGTATATTACTCTGTTCATATACAAATTTGAGCTATTATGACTCTTGGGTAACACTATTTGAAGTGTCTAGTTTAAAATAAGACCAGATTTATTAATATAGACCATAGGGTTTAAGAGCTGCAGACATTTTCATTTGGGTATTTGGTTGTTTTCAGAACATTTTCAAAAGTGGGGCGCTGATTAAGGCTACCTGAGCATTGTTTCTGACCATGTCCATCCCTTTATGACCACCATGTACCCATCCTCTGATGGCTACTTCCAACAGGATAATGCAGCATGTCACAGAGCTCGAATCATTTCAAATTGGTGTCTTGAACATGACAATGAGTTCACTGTACTAAAATGGCCCCCACAGTCACCAGATCTCAACCCAATAGAGCATCTTTGGGATGTGCATCCCACAAATCTCCCTGGATGTGCATCCCACAAATCTCCATCAACTGCAAGATGCTATCCTATCAATATGGGTCAACATTTCTAAAGAATGCTTTCAGCACCTTGTTGAATCAATGCCACGTAGAATTAAGGCAGTTCTGAAGTCGAAAGGGGGTCAAACGCAGTATTAGTATGGTGTTCCTAATAATCCTTTAGGTGAGTGTATGATTGCATGATCACATGTTGTTGTATATTGCAATGCTTTACCAACTGAGCTTTGCAAAACCTTTTATGCAGATAAAAGGGAAAAATGCTTTAAAATGAAAGTGTCCTGTTGTCAATAGGAGCACAACTTTAGAAAACGCTCCTATGGGTCGTATTTCAAGGAAGTGACAAACGACATATATATTAATATTACTCAGTACTTAAATATATAATTACACCGTGACACAAAATAAAGTGTAACCAATATTTGTATACCATTTCTTTGATGTTAACATGAATTTAATTATAGCAAAGGGAAGTAATATGGCAAGCAAAATTATGAAATAATAGACAGTGAGAAAGACAGAGAGCAAAACATTTGACATCAATGGCTTATCTTATGTTAGATCCAAACACAAATCACACAGCTCAACTAAAGTACCGGGTCTTTAGTCTGGTAATATGGTTGATATGCCAATCTACAAATTCTGGTAATTTTGGGTGTAATGTGACTTTCCAAGTCAAATCTGAACATAGAACATTTTCCTCAGTGAAAATGGTGCAATTGAATGCAATGAAGCCTGCAGACATGGCTGTGTATATATTTGTCTCTTTTTCATAGTTTACCGAATGTGAAACACTTGAATGAAGGGGATTAGGGTGTATATACTACTGCATATCAGTGTATTTCATATATTGTTAATATATTGTAAAGAAACCTTAAAATAGCCAGAAAAAAAGTATTTGGAATCCCTAAATGCCCTGAATTGCCATAACCTGAAAGAATTCAGAATGAGGAACTCGGGTGAACTACAAATCAGGTCTGCAGAAAGGCAGGAGAAAATATATGAAGTGATATAGAAAAAACAAGTGATATAAACAGAAAATTATATTATTATTATTATACAAGAGGAAATCAGATTACTTTTTTTCTGCATTTGCTGTAAGCAGAAGCTCAACTTATAATTTAAAGATACACATTTAGTTGAATTTAATTTTATGAAGTTGTACTCAAAATGAATTGGTAACACTACAATAAGGATTCAGCGGTAAGCACTGATTAACATGGACAATGAACAATACTTATATCGCATTTATTAATCTTTGTTAATATTAATTTCAACACTAATACATGTTTTATGTTGTATGTTAACATTAATTAATGTATTAATACATGCTGTAAAAATATATTGCTCAGAGTTAATGTTAACTAATAATAACTAATATGTTATGTTTATGTTAATTTAACTCATTTGGCAAAACCTGCATTCAACAATTACCGCCACATCAAGGAGCGACATATGATTTGAAAAGAAAACTGACCGACTCATATATGCTGATCAGTCAGCGATATATTATGCATTTTGTTAAAATGATGGCTTGTACTTCAAAGCAAGACATGTAGTGCATTAGTGTAACACTCACCAAAGGATGAAATCTAGTGTATTATTTTATTCTACTTAGATTAGAGATACATGGAGATTGTTGAAACACCAATGTGCTGGTCTTATTTAAAACAAACCAGAAAAAAATATAATTTTGTTTCCAAGTCCTGTTGATTAAGATCCTTTGATGAAGTTACAAAACCCTTAATCGTCCAAACCTGGATTCAAAACATGTGTCCCCCTTTATGGAGCCCTCATGCTCGACGTCAGTGCTGTCCCATTGCTTACATTATTAAGTAGGTGAGCAAAAAGCTTAAATTGTGAATTGGACTGACCTGGCCAGATAAGGTTGTTAAGACTCGCCAAAGCAGGCGTCAATATTATGCCTGTTCAGGTTGTAAGTGCCAACTGAAAAGAGACAGAGAGGCATCAAGGCTTTGTCACATCATTAAACAACCCGTAATTATGGCAACAAGAACGGAGGAAAATGAACAGAACTAGCAGTGAAATGAGAACGTGCTTGAAGTGATGATATGTAGGTCTTGGACGACATACAGAGGACTGAGCTAAGCATGTGTCCGGAGATGAACTCGCAATAATGAAGGACAAGCTAAAAAGAGAATATTTTTAGCTCATTCTCTACTTTAAAGTAGAATCTTTCAGCTTATGAGAAACTCCTGGGAGGGAAGTGCAAGAAAAAATTCCAGCCTCTGAGTCTGGGAAAAAAATGAATGGAATGTGACGAAACCCACAACAACAATAAAACCTCTGTAATAAATCTTCAGAGGTGAATCGCAAACAAAACGGTTAGGATGAGTAAACAAACCTCATTTCCCCCATTTTTAAAGAATATCTTTATTCCCTGCAGCTTTTACTCCGGAGCCTCCCCTCTGCTTGGACATGTTCCCACCAAAGGCCATTGGCTAGTTATTTAGGGTGAAAAGATTAATCATGTTGGCATAAAACACTTTTGCTGTTTGTTCACAATGGCTTCATCCTCCACCTCACCCTCCCCTTCCCATTGTTTCCTCCAGTAAAAACACTTGCGTCGCAACAACCACTGATAACTGAAACTGCAGCCTTGTTTGTTTAGCCATTATTAAATTATTTCACCAATACAGCCACCTCTGTCTGGCATTTTCACATAGAGCTTCTTGTTATACATTACCATGGGACGGCACTTGTGAAAAAAAAGAGCAATGACTTGATGTAAAATCTTGCAGTTTTATCATTAGCCGTCCTATCATGTCAGTCACACTCATAACTGTAGATAGGGTAAGAGGAACTTCTGGTGATTTACTGTCCATTGAGTGCATGTTTGGACATACACTTAAAAAAAAAAAAAAGACTGGATTTCTGCATGAAACTGCTAAAATATCACCTGACATTCAACTAAGTCTGACTGGATCACACAGCAACAAAGTGTTTTGTTTGTCACACCATAGAAAAAATTGTTATTAACCACCCAGCAAAATTTGAATAAGTAAATAAAATAGCTTATCAAAATCTAAAAAAATAAGCTGCTCTCAAATGCTGGGAGCGTGTCCGCTGTCTGCACTGAAACCACCCCCAAAAAAGCTGCCATAAGCGCACAAGACAATACTCATTGGTAGGCAAGTACTGCCGACGATTTCACCAGTTGTTGGTGGGATGGGAGGATGAAGGCAGGGCGGGAGATAGTCAGTTCGGCCCATTCTGCAACAGATTCTCAGTGAATCCCAGTTGTCTCCGATTAAATATCTGGTGTAAAGTCACTGCAGAGACAGGTGTTGGTGGAGATCCTTAGCTCTCCATCAAGGTGGCTCTACATAGAATGAAACCAACTCTTCTTGATATCATCGTTTTTGTTTTGTTAGTTTTCGTAACCAGGTAATATACATTTACGTGACGAAAGCATTACTAGCTAGCAAACTCTAGGCTGTAGTAACTGACAGTAACTGTAGTAACTGGTGAACTGATGCAAATGTGCTCTAGTTATGATAGTGTTAGGGGAGGGGCCATGTTCAAGGGCTCCAGTGTGTCATCGAGTTACCATTTTAGCCGCGCCCCAAAAATCCTGAACACAGAAATGGTGAAAAACTGTTTAATGGTCTAACTCCACAATTCAGTACTACACAGTTCACAGTCTTTGTAACATGTTTCAGCAATACATTTCTAATATTGCTCTCTTCATTGTGTACAGAAACAAATTGCCTTTACAGGGAAGTATTTTAGTCACAAATTCCATGTTTTTGTTGTGAAAACTATATGTTAGATGAACTATTATCTATTATCTAAAATAACAAAAATCCTGTAAATCTGTTAAATTCATATCCAATAACTTGAATTACTGTATTTAATTATCTGATTATAATTTCCAAAACAAAACATGATTTAAAAAAATTAATTGATGTGTTAAGAGACTAAATTAAATTTAAAAAAATAATAAAAAAAGAAAATGTATTAATTCGGTAACGCTTTAGATTACGGCCCGGAAAGTACTGCATAATTAAAGGGAATTTACAGCATAACAGTAATTATAGTGTAACTATAAAGTAAGTATGTGTAGGTATAAGGGAACAATATGTAATATTTGGGGAATAAAGGGGTAACTATCAGGAGAATTAACAAATTATTTATACTGCACATATTTTTTTTTTAATTAAGGGTTAATTATCCGTGTAGCTACAGGGTAAGTAAGACTCTGAGGGCTGTAAATCAAAGTGGTTCTTGTTCCCCTCCTGTTTCATGTAGTCACAGGGTAAATATGAATTTACGGGCTGTAGATTAAAGTGGTTCTTGTTCCCCTCCTGTTTCATGTAGTTACAGGGTAAGTATGACTGCGGGCTGTAAATTAAAGTGGTTCTTGTTCCCCTCTTGTTTCATGTAGTTACAGGGTAAGTATGAATCTACGGGCTGTAAATTAAAATGGTTCGTGTTCCCCTCCTGTTTCATGTAGTCACAGGGTAAGTATGAATTTACGGGCTGTATATTAAAGTGGTTCTTGTCCCCCCCTTGTTTCATGTAGTTACAGGGTAAGTACAATAAAAACACATACACAATCTGATATAACTCGAAAACTTTATTTGAAAAACAACTTAATTCAAAACAGATTATTAAAAAAATTAACTTTTCATTTAAAATAATAATGTCCGAACAGAAAGAGGCACGTTTTGTCCCTTTTTTGTTTCTCTTGCTTGTCTTCCTCTTCTTGTTCCTCTTCTTCTTTTTCGTTATTTCCACTGATGGATCTTAAGAGGAATCCTATGTCTTTTGAAATTTTGTATTATTATTTATTTAAAGAAAAAGTAGTACACCAAGAAATGCTCTCATAATTTTCTAATCTTTTCATATCTGATCAGCTGTTACCAGCACGTGCATGAGTAAAGACGCTTCAAGCTTTCATGACATTTTGCACGTTTAATCTGACACACACACGAGAATTGCCATCTCTGTCTTCTAGTTTTGTTTGTTTGTCATTGCTATTATCATATATTATGTTATTGTTTGTATATTTTTGTGAGAATTTCAAAAATTTAAATTGACAGCATCCGACATCCGCATGACCAGAGTTTTTCGGCCCGTGCACATCATGCTTCAAGTTACGTCAAGCGTTAACTCAATCCTCACATGCGCACGCAGATGACTGCTGGTCAGAAGCGATAGTCTACAGTTTTTTTTTAATGTTCTTATTTTTCTTTCAAACACTTATTGTTTAACTTCAGAAGACATTGATTCATCCATTGGGATCATATGGATTACTGTAGCTATTGCTGTATGTATGTGCTGTTTGATGATTCAGCTCTTAGAAACCCAAATGAGTTTTCATTAGCAGAGATAATTTTTCTGTGTTCATATGAAGAATTAAAGTTGTGTACATCTCAAATTGCATAAGGGTAAAAGATAAGCAAACGGTGAGGAAATTTCTGCGTGCACTGTATTTTCTGTGTAACAGTTACATAATGCAGAATAGAGCTCCGGAAGTCACGTGACCCATCCGCGTTTAAACGCCATTATGGCAGGCAGGAACAGCATGAGTTTCAAGGCAACAGAGTTCACTGCGCACTTTAATTCAAAAGACATAGACTTGTACATAGCAAAACTTAATAGATTAAACAGAACAGATCCCTATAATGCCCCGAGGTGTTTTTCATGTGTATTGATATAGGAACGGATAGCTTTCCTGTCAGGACACCTGTGTCCTGACAACTTATGCACTCCTAAATATTTTTGCATTGCACCATTGAACTTAGCTGAAGCCTAAATCTACGTATAAACTAAATATTTACGGAGGCCTCCGATCAGGAGTAACATTAATAGATAGAATAGCAGCCAGACTGAACTGCATCAATATGCTCTTGTTTTACATGACAGATTTTGGGTGTGCATCAATCAGCTCCCTGGTTCAGTAGTTAGGGCCCATTGACTTATGTCCTGATCAAGGCCCTGACTACTGAACCAGGGAGCTGATTGAGACGCACCCTTCAATTCTTTATACGTATATGATAATGCTGACATACTACATACATTTACATTTTAAGAGAGAAAACGTGTGAATAGATGAACGTTATATGTTAGCGGTTAACACAAACCTGTCCAAAACAGCACCGCTGTGTGCATCTGTTCCATAGGTCTGTGTTGTGCATGTTGAATAAAACCAGTCATAATACATTTTTGTAATTTTTTCTTTTTTTTTTCTGTATTTATTTATTGATCCTTAATTTCGTTTCAAATAGCCTTTCTTGATGTTATTTATAAAAGCACTTATTTTATTCACAATTAAGTATCGTATTTAATGGGAACTTATTTTTATAATTAGTTACGTGAGGCAAAAGTAGTTATAACAATAAACAAATTCACAGGATTCATCAACTTACTACGATACAATTATTTCCCATTTTTTCCCCCCCACCTGTTCTGGTATCCTGGCGCAAATAAGCGGTCCATCATGTTGAAATAGTAAGGTTTAAACAGTCAAATTATTAAATAATTTTATAGATATAATGCTACAGCCGCTCTAGCGCTCCCCTGATTGCATGCCAAAATGGCGGAGTTTAGGCTGCGTGATGTCAACCTCCAGAGCTCTATACTAGCTAGAAACATGGGATTCCTTCTTAAGATTCATCTGTGGTAAGGACGAAAAAGAAGAGGAACAAGAGGAGGACGAAGCCAAGCAAGAGAAACGAATAATTGTTGGAAAAGTGTTTTTTTATTTTTTATAAATGTTTCCGAGTGATATCAGATTGTGTATGTGTTTTTATTGTACTACTTACTATGTAACTACATGAAACAAGAGGGGAACAAGAACCACTTTAATTTACAGCCCATAGATTCATACTTACCCTGTAACTACATGAAACAAGAGGGGAACAAGAACCACTTTAATTTACAGCCCGCAGTCATACTTACCCTGTAACTACATTAAAACAAGAGGGGAACAAGAACCACTTTAATTTACAGCCCGCAGTCATACTTACCCTGTAAGTACATGAAACAAGAGGGGAACTAGAACCACTTTAATTTACAGCCCGCAGATTCATACTTACCCTGTAACTACATGAAACAAGAGGGGAACAAGAACCACTTTAATTTACAGCCCTCAGATTCATACTTACCCTGTACCTACAAGGATAATTAACCCTCAATTCAAAAATACTTACAGTATAAATAATTTGTTAATTTTCATGATCGTTACCCCTTTATTCCCCCAATATTACATATTATCCCTTTATACCTACACGTACTTACTTTATAGTTACACTATAATTACCGAAATTTATGCTGTATATTTGTTTTAATTATGCAATTCTTTCTGGGCTGTAATCTAAAGTGTTACCATTAATTCATGACAAACATACATTTATCAATAATTATTAATCATTTGGTCCCAAACTACTGAAGCTAACCACCACTAATTATTAATTTAGGCGGTTTCTTGCAACCCTATTATATGATTTTTTTTTTTTAAACACTTCTGTTCACAAGTTTGGTCGGTAAGATTTTAAAATGTTTTTGAACATTTGAGTCTTTTATGCTTACAAAGGGTGCATTTGATAAAAAAAATAAAATAAAAAATAAAATACAGTAAAACAGTAATATTGTAAAATACAATTCTATTATTAGTGCATTTTTCTATTATTATTATTATTTATTTATTTTTTATTTTTTTTCACACACAAATTATGGTTGCACAAATCTTAGCTCAAATATATATTTTGATTTCCTGGGTTGACAATGAAAATGTTTTCAAAAGTTAAGAACCTTTTACTGACCATTAAAAATAAATATAAAAATAAAACATTTCAGACCCCCTTTTTCACTCAATTATTGAAAAGTGCCATATCTTTATTGTACAAATGGCTGAAATGTTTAATGTTATCAGACTCAAATCTGGAACCCAATGAGAACGTCTAGACGTCTGTGTTCTAGAATGTAAAAGTATGATAATGCAATTTGACAAAAGATCCAAAACACAGAAGTAGATAAACAACAGCGTGACTGAAACTCTGTATTGAATGGCCAAGTGATTGCCCTGACCTCAGTCCCATTAAAATGATGTGAAATAACATGATCTAAAGCAGAATGAAGTAAGACATCCAATACAAACATTTGAACTAAGACTGTTTTGCTTAGCCAAATACCTGCTAAAAGTTGTTCTACAGCTAAAGCAGCTATACAGAAAGCTTCAGTGGCCTCTGCTACTAAATAAATTACAGTTTAAATATTTTTTTCCCCTCAAGAACAAGCTTGATTGTTGCAAACATTGTTAAAATAAACTTTGTTGAATGAAGGTTCCGGTTCAATCCCAGCATGGTATCATACAAAGCGACTGCTAACTGACTACTTGCAAATGCATATAATTGTTTACACTAATTTCCTTACAACCATCAGACCTCCACCTGTTGGTCATTGTGCCCATAAACAAGACACTTCTGCTTGGGACTCATCTCTTAACAATGGCTTAATCTCTCCTTGCTTTGATATATGATCAGCACATAGTTAAAAACAATACGCTTTATTAATTTTTTTCCTATGAGTAAGATGAGATACTTCAGGATGTTTGACATGTCATCAGATTTCAAAAGACTCACCCCTCCCCCATAACACATCTACAAAAAGTTCATTTTTGAAAACACAACTGCTCCATCAAACCCTGACCCCCAAACGTACAAGTGCAGCTACATTGCTTCTCATCAACTAAATATGTCTCTATTGGTGACTAAATAAAGAACCAGTGCCACTAGCCATCACATGCAAAAATTATAAGCTTTTCACTTTTGCCATTGTGTAGAATTGTGGGCTTGAATTCTACACAATGGCAAAAGTGAAAAGCGATAATTTTGCTTATGATATAGGATTGTCAAATAGTAGGGCCAGTGAAAGATTCCAATGGCATGCAGAATTAATTAAAATACAGAAATAAATAAATAGAAATATAACAAATAAATACTACAAATAAAAATACTATAAATAAATAAACCACAAACAAAAATACATACATTATATATATATATATATATATATATATATATATATATATATATATATATATATATATATATATACATACATTATATATATATATATATATATATATATATATATATATATATATATATATATATATATATATATATATATATATATATATATATATATATATATATATAATTTGAGGGCAAAACGTCCTCTAAAAGCATGGCCTTCTCAGATAATACATCACATTAGGTCATATCACAGCCCCAATTTCAATAAATTGGGCTGCCCTATTTTAAACTGATAAAGTCTTAGCATAATAGGGGTACTTTAATGCGAATACATACTATTTTAAAGTTTCCTAATTTAGTTTTGGAGGTTTACAAAGGTCAAAAAACTGTTTCATTTTCTCTGAATATACATTGCACATCACCACAATGTTCAATGATTCTCAAACGACTCGATGGATGAATCATTCTCTCTAAATTCTTCCTTTCTGCGAGCCTACTCTGCTCTGATTGGTCAGATGGCCCAGTCTGTTGTGATTGGTCTACTGCGTACAGCGCGTATTTCAGAAATAAACGCCCATTACTATAACTGATCTTCTGCTCCATCCGTAGGCTTCCTAATGCTCAGTGATATATACACTGTAAAGACAGTAAAGATTATGTTGATTTTACATAAATCCCACTGCGAGTCCAAATCGATGATGAAACTTTATTCAACCCAAACCTTGAGCAGGACGTTTCTCAGTTCTGCTACTCAGTTTGAGGTACATTATGAGATATTTCAACTGTAATTCCTCAATGTCATCATTGTGTGTGTGTGTGTCTCTGTGGGAACTGCATCAATAACAGACGCATACGTTAGGCCCAGCAGTAACATAAATTACTAATGTTACATTAAAGTTTGCAAAACAAATCTTGCTCCATCCTCAAAGTAGTAAAAACGACAGACAATCTGCATTAATAGTCACAATTTTAGGTAATACAGCAGCCCACTGCTGATTTACAGTAGTATTTCAGTGAGACAGTAATAACGTCTCATACCTACTCAATAAACACATTGTTGAGCACATCGTCTTCTAGACATGGTACTATCCTGTATCCGCTGCAGTGTTTGAGGTGGTTCATGTTTTCCCTCTGCACGTGCAATAAATGGACGGGCAATATGCTAATGTTTCGCTTCATGCCACAACGAAACGCCATGTGTTTTGTTTGAAAAACGATTTGTTTAATTGACTCAGAGACAGAGTCAACTCTTACTTTTGAGAGACAATAACTTTATATACGGTGCACTTTCATATTTAAAACTTTGCAGGATGTTTTCATTCACTTGTTCATTGCACAACTATGTTACACACAACATGAAAGGTAATTTTCAAAAATCCATACTAGGAGCACTTTAAGATAATTTCAGAGCTCTGTTTTGAAAGTTTTAGTAGATGATATCACACAGAATAACCAGACACCTATCAAACAGCCATGTTGTGGTCAGTGAAAAAACAGCAGGCCATCACAATTAAATCAGAGCATGTGCATATTGCCTATTCATTTGCCTATTCATTCATTCAGCAATGATCAAATAATTGCTACTGTTACTCAAAAGAAAAAGAAAAAAGAAAAACAGTGGAAAGGGATGTGCTTTCCAAATTCTGTGACGGCTTTACTCCGGTCTGGAAATTCTCAATTACACGTATTTGACCAGGAGCACCTGCCGTGCATTTACACAAGCCATGTGATGAGTTCAAACACCAGCATTAAGCTCTAAAATTCCACTCACAGAAGTGACTGTGCTTAACTGTGGCTTAACATCACTGAACAGGTCAAAGAAAGGATTTGATAACTCTTTAAGATAACACCAGAGACGAGAAGCAGATGAATATTCTGATTTACACCAAGAGGTCTTCAGGTCAGACAGCTAAAGAGCCTGAGGAAGTATAACACTCTAGCTGAGCAATACTCAATAAAGAATTCAATAACACTGCAACTCTTTCTCTCTCTAATCTATTTGTCTTTTATCAAAGCTTTATTAAGATTAAATCTTATTTTCTATTTAAAAGGAAAAATCTTTATTTTTAAATTTTCAAGTAATAATGACTGTATTTGACCATTATTTGATGGACACTACAATCACTGCTCTCATTTGTCAATGTATCGGTAAGATACAAAACATTTTTAAAATAAACTGCAATAAATCACTCAATCAATCAATCAATCAATCAATATTAGCCGTTTCAAATTTACAGCTGTGAATACTTATGTTCTCAGGTCAAATTCAAAATTTTAATTAGGGACATACCATCAAGTCTTCTAAAAATACTATTAAAAAAAAGGTTCATTGTTCATACAATTAATTGCATGGTAACAAATAGTGAGGCATGTTGTAACAATTGAACTTGCCAATATGATAAAAAAGAAAACTGCTTTTTGCGGAAGAACATTATTATGGTTCTTTCCCATTACTATAAAAAGAAAGAGATTTTCCTACTGTTCTGTGATAGTAAAAACATTCACTAATACAGATATAACCAGTTTAGATGGAAAGGATCGCAAGCTGACTAGCTGAAGACATTATTATATCCCTTAATACATACAGTACTTACTTGAAAACAAATTCCAGCACAGCGCTACAACCCGTAATAAAATAAACATATAAACTGACCATTCACAATACATAATGCTTCACAATGAACTCTGTTAGAGTGCTACATATGGCGATTTATCTGTTCAATAAAATACATTACCTGTTGGGTAATAAAATGGCACCTCCATGTCACTTTTACAACATTTAAAATCCCTCAGGTATAGCCATCTCCGAAAAGCCAAGCCAAAGTTGATTCTCGTTTTATTACGAGTTCAATTGTGTTTTCTTTTAGCTAGCAAACTCTCCTCTGCTCTGTTATGTTTGAGTGATTTCCTGGAGGTTAAAGATTTAGCTGCTCCATGTCGACCTTTCTCACTCGTTGAAACAACTATGACCCTCTCACCTCTCACAAACGTAAAAGTAGCAACTTTTCTCTGTTTATGGATATGACGAGACATATGACGTATGTACGAAAAATGCTAATGTATGAAATTTCCAGTGAAAAACCATCCTGAATGGTCTAAAATATAAATACTTATTTAGGGGAGAGTGGGGCATAACCTAAATATTTTTGACTGTTTCAGTTTGTGTAAATCCACTTAGTGATCAGAGTAATTCTTTTTTCCCATATTAATTGTACACGTCTAGTACAATTATGTGGTTTTGTTTCATTGATACAGTGTATATTTATTTCTTGATTTACCCCGAAAGAATGGAAGTGAAATGTGACAACATGCCCCATATGAGGGGAACATTGTAACATGTGAGGGGCACATTGTAACATGACCAAATGACAGCTTAAAATGTTACCTGATATAATCAAACAATATACAAAGACAAATTAAAATATTGTGAATACAATACAATTATTAACTTTTTCAGATAAAATAATAGCATTTTCTAATAATTAAAAAAAAGTTTGATAACAAACACACCGCAAAACACAGCTATACAGCATAGTTAAACATAATAATTATGAATAATTTCTGAACATCTGAACTCTGTCTTTATTCACCTTTTTCTCATGGTTTCGCAATAGAATTCATAAAAGTAATGGCACAATACATTGTTATAGGGGCACAATGTAACACAGTGTTAAAAAGTGCCTCACCTGTAACTGGGATTTAAACACTTCTGCAAGTTAGATCAGTATTAACTCTTTCTCCTCAAAACACAATTTTTTTTTGTTATTTGTAAGAAAGGGTTAGAAAGTATTTATTCTATGTTTTCACTGTTATATATGCTAGGGGTGGCGCTATTACGCATCTTCTGAATGAGTACAGAATCTCCTGATCAAAACACACATGAGTAAGACGCAGTAAAACCAGTGATCGTATGTACGCTGATGCATATGTAAAATAATGTGATCGTCAACATTAAACATCATATACAGGTCCCTCTCAAAAAATGTGCATATTGTGATAAAAGTTCATTATTTTCCATAATGTAATAATACAAACTAAACTTTCATATATTTTAGATTCATTGCACACCAACTGAAATATTTCAGGTCTTTTATTGATGAAAACCCAAAATTCCTATATCAAAAAAATAGCATATTTCATCCGACCAATAAAATAAAAGTGTTTTTAATACAAAAAAAGTCAACCTTCAAATAATTATGTTCAGTTATGCACTCAATACTTGGTGGGGAATCCTTTTGCAGAAATGACTGCTTCAATGCGGCGTGGCATGGAGGCAATCAGCCTGTGGCACTGCTGAGGTGTTATGGAGGCCCAGGATGCTTCGATAGCGGCCTTAAGCTCATCCTGAGTGTTGGGTCTTGCGTCTCTCAACTTTCTCTTCACAATATCCCACAGATTCTCTATGGGGATCAGGTCAGGAGAGTTGGCAGGCCAATTGAGCACAGTAATACCATGGTCAGTAAACCATTTACCTGTGGTTTTGGCACTGTGAGCAGGTGCCAGGTCATGCTGAAAAACGAAATCTTCATCTCCATAAAGCTTTTCAGCAGATGCAAGCATGAAGTGCTCCGCAAACTCCTGATAGCTAGCTGCATTGACCAACAGTGGACCAACACCAGCAGCTGACATGGCACCCCAGACCATCACTGACTGTGGGTACTTGACACTGGACAACTGGACTTTTGGCATTTCCTTCTCTCCAGTCTTCCTCCAGACTCTGGCACCTTGATTTCCGAATGACATGCAAAATTTGAGCGACAGTCCAGTGCTGCTTCTCTGTAGCCCAGGTCAGGCGCTTCTGCCGCTGTTTCTGGTTCAAAAGTGGCTTGACCTGGGGAATGCGGCACCTGTAGCCCATTTCCTGCGCCTGTGCACGGTGGCTCTGGATGTTTCTAGACTCAGACTCAGTCCTCTGCTTCCGCAGGTCCCCCAAGGTCTGGAATCGGTCCTTCTCCACAATCTTCCTCAGGGTCCGGTCACCTCTTCTCGTTGTGCAGCGTTTTTTGCCACACTTTTCCTTCCCACAGACTTCCCAATGAGGTGCCTTGATACAGCACTCTGGGAACAGCCTATTCGTTCAGAAATGTCTTTCTGTGTCTTACCCTCTAGCTTGAGGGTGTCAATGATGGCCTTCTGGACAGCAGTCAGGTCGGCAGTCTTACCCATGATTGCGGTTTTGAGTAATGAACCAGGCTGAGAGTTTTTAAAAGCCTCAGGAATCTTTTGCAGGTGTTTAGAGTTAATTAGTTGATTCAGATGATTAGGTTAATAGCTCGTTTAGAGAACCTTTTCATGATATGATAATTTTTTGAGATAGGAATTTTGGGTTTTCATGAGCTGTATGCCAAAATCATCAGTATTAAAACAATAAAAGACCTGAAATATTTCAGTTGGTGTGCAATGAATCTAAAATATATGAAAGTTTAATTTTTATCATTACATTATGGAAAATAATGAACTTTTATCACAATATGTAATTTTTTTGAGAATGACCTGTAAATCAAAACTATCTAATGTTACTGAATGAAATTGTTGACCCAGAATGACCTACAGGACAAGCATTAGGGGTGCTGATGGACTCGATCTACTCCATCTGTGTTTGATCATCGCTCTGAATCTGATTTGGATGTAGTCTTTCACAAAAAAGTGATTTTCTCAGCTTTTTGTTCAAAATGTTGCTTTTCTATGAAACTTACCCATATTTAAGTGTTGATTGAAAAAAGAATGCATGAAGCTAGGGTTTGCTTTTCTTTTGATATATTGCATGTTCAGATATTCATACAACAAAATATTATATGGGGCATTACATTTTTGTGAAAATGATAAAAAAAAACCTGGTGGTGGCTGGCGACTTTTTTTTTTTTTTTATGCTGGTGGGGAAAGACTTAAAGAACTACCTAAATGGCTAAATAACAGATATCAGATTAACATAATATCAGATTTCTGATAATAGTTTTATAAACAAAAAATAGAGATGAAAAATTAACTTAAGTTAGAATGTGTGTTACAACTAACCCCGCGTTGTGCACCTCTCACCCCTATTATATAACCAAGGTAAGACAAACACATTTTGGAAGAAGGATTGATGATGTATTAACTCATTATTAAACCTGTTTTGTTTAAACATGTTTTGTAAGGTAGTGAACTTTCAACATTTAAAACACAAGTAACAACTTTTCTGACAGTTACAAAAAAATACCCTAAATATAATAAATACATTTGAAATTGAACAGTCATAGACATTAACATAATTTTCACTAAAATGCTAAATAAAACGTCATAGGCTGATGCTGATGTAGCAATTATTTGTTACATAATATGCTTTTAAAAGATGACAAATACATTCTGCATCAGGTATCAGTTTTCTTTGTGAAAAAATGAGAAAAATGCTAAAGGTAGCAGACAATCTGAGATAAGGACGAGACTACATGCTACATGTTCGTGTAGGTATGTGGCAGTCTCCTAAAATGACAGAAGATAACCTGATGGCCTAGTCTATCTCTGCCCATCTAGAGTGATGGGAGTGAAGTGCGTAATAGCAGTGAGTAATGCAATGTGACAATGGGTGCTGCGGCCATGACTGAATGCCCCATGGACACACAAAATGTTTTCAAACAGAGTCTGTGTGTCTGGGGGTTTGAAGTGGGATAAAAGTCTTTGTGGGTGTACAGAATGCATTTTCTCAAAGGGATATTTGACCCAAAAAATTTACTCACCATAATGTTGTTCCAAACCTGTATGACTTTCTTCTGCAGAACACGAGAAGATTTTTTTTTTTTTTTGAAGAATGTTAGTGGAATTGGCTTCCACTGTATAGATAAAAAAAACAAACACATTTTTCAAAATCTTTTACACAAAGCCTTACAGGATAAGATTGACATGAGGGTAGGTAAATTACAGAATTTTCATATTAGGGTCAAGTATCACTTTAAAACCGTACATTTTGTACACACACAAAGATTCACATTAAAAATCACGATCTAATTTAAACCTGGAGAAAATTGTTTCAGTATTTTGTAAAACAAAGAAACATTCTGACTTAGTGTAAAGAAGAAATATTTAAGACTTTTTCTGTAAGCACTAATCAAATGAGTTTTCAAATTACTGTCATTGATCATGGGAACTCCTTTAATCAAAATGAGTTCACTGTACTAAAATGGCCCCCACAGTCACCAGATCTCAACCCATAAGGCATCTTTGGGATGTGGTGGAATGGGAGCTTCGTGCCCTGGATGTGCATCCAACAAATCTCCATCAACTGCAAGATGCTATCCTATCAATATGGGCCAACATTTCTAAAGAATGCTTTCAGCACCTTGTTGAATCAGTGCCACGTAGAATTAAGGCAGTTCTGGAGGTGAAAGGGGGTCAAACACAGTATAGTATGGTGTTCCTAATAATCCTTTAGATGAGTGTATATATATATATATATATATATATATATATATATATATATATATATATATATATATATATATATATATATATATATATATATATATATATATGATTTGGCTCATACCAACTCATTTGGTAAAGGACTGTTCTGCTTTTCTTTCTTCTCTTATAACTCGCATTATTCATTCCTCTCTTAGTTCTGGTATTGTTCCATCATCTTTCAAAAAAGCTGCTATAATTTCAATCCTTAAGAAACCTGGTGCAGACCCTAACAATTTAGATAATTTCCATCCCATTTAAAATCTTCCTTTTATTTCTAAAATTCTTGAAAAAACAGTGGCAGCACAGGTCCATGCTCACCTTTGTAATAATAATTTATACAAGTGCTTTCAATCAGGGTTTCGTCTTAAGCATAGTACAGAAACCGCCTTACTGAGAGTAACTAACAATCTGTTAATGGCTGCTGATGGTGGGTCCTTATCAATTCTTGTTTTGCTGGACTTAAGTGCTGCCTTTGATTAGCCTGGATGCCAGCCGAATTTAGCCCCGTCCACAAAATGTTTTGCTCGGGCAATTCGGTCTGGCCTCGATCCACAGAGGAGTTATTATGCCCGAACAGAAACTGTTCGGACCAATGAAATTGTCAGGGCGGGCTTTAGACGATGATGGACAGATGATCAACAGTAACGTAATCATCCACGTCATCAGAGGCGCTTTGGGTTGAATTTGCTCTTATCCTAAACAGAGAACATGTTCGTATATGCATTCACCTTCACTATTTCTGTCAGAAACGATGATCGTGTTGGTAAGTAGTCTGTGTATCCTTAAATTCTTTTTTTACAACACTTGTAACTCTTGTACTCTTGTAACGTTACTTAATCCAGCGCGCGTGCAGACAGGGTTGCCACGTTTTTTTGCAATGTCGCGCACAATTGCTACTCAAAACTATAGCCCAAAACAATAACTTTCCGGGGGGATCTCCGAAAAAAAATGGCGTTTGGTTGGCAAAATATGTTATTTTGGCAAGGTTGCCTGCTAAAATTTGCATTCCTGGGTTTATATAATCACATAATTGGGGTCGTTCAACCCCGCGGACATGGAGAAAAACACGGACTTGACAACACAGTGCAGTTGAGTTCTGTTGACATTTGACAACTAACGTTACGCGTTGTTCCGTTGCTCTGATTGGTTGTGGATCAATCCAATTGAGGTCTTTCCTGGCTCGGTTGAAACACGCCCCATAATCAAAGCTCAATGGAGCGGTACCAGACTCATATTCTGACTAGAATTGAGTATGGCCACGCCAGGCTAGCCTTTGATACCATTTCGCACAATATTCTGCTGAACCGTTTATCTGCTATTGGTCTCACTGGTGTTCCTTATGTCTGGTTCACGTCTTACCTTTCACACCAAACACAGTTTGTACTAAATAATTTTCAATCCCAACCTTCTTTCTTTAGTTGTGGTGTCCCCCAAGGTTCTGTCCTATGTCCCCTTTTGTTCCTAATTTATCTCCTCCCGCTTGGTAATATTTTCTCCAAATTTGGTTTTAAATTCGACTGTTATACTGATGATACACAGCTTTACGTATCCACACCCTGATTCCATTCTCCCGCCGGCCTGTCTCACCAACTGCCTCCAGGAATTAACAGTCTGGTTTTCTGCCAACTTTCTCAAACTGAATGGCAGTAAAACTGAAGTACTCCTCATTGGCACTAATTCTATTCTGTCCAGGTCTGGCTATTTTTCTTTATCCATTGACGGTTCTTCCCTTTTTCCTTCCTGTGAGGTTAGGAACTTGGGGGTCATCTTTGACAGATCCTTTTCATTTGAAGCACAAATTAATATCCTTACCAGGTCTTGGTATTTTCATCTCCATTATGTCGCCTCTGCCCATCTTTCACTCTGCGTAGTTCTGCTATTCTTGTTCATTCGCTTATCACCTCACGCATTGATTACTGTAATTCTCTTTTATCTGGTTTACCGCACAAATCTATTCATAAACTTCAACTTATTCAGAATTCTGCTGCACGTATAATAACCCGGACTCCATCTGTTCAACATATTACTTCATCACTTCAGCAGCTTCACTGGCTTCCTATCAAATCCCGGATTTAATTTAAAATTCTTCTCCTCACTTACAAATCTCTTCATAAACTTGCTCCATCCTACCTTTCAGCTCTCCTACAGCCCTATACACCCCTTCTCCAACTCATTGGGTCTTCTTCATTGTTTAACCACCATGGGTCATAGGGCTTTTAGCCGTGCTTCTCCTCGCCTCTGGAACTCTCTCCCAGTCAGCATCTGCAATTCTGATTTGTTATCTCAATTTAAAACCAGACTTAAAACCCATTTATTTAGAATAGTTTTTCCCTTCATGATTACTGTGTGCACTCACTTTTAGCACTTTGTTTTTGTGATAGTCATGTTTGTAAATTTAGTTTTCTTTATGGTTTATTGGTATTGCTCTTTACTGTTAATTTTTACTTTTTATTTTATTGTTGCTAATTTGATGTATGGTGACCTTGAGTGTTCTGAAAGGTGCCTTAAATAAAAATAATAATATATATATATATATATATATATATATATATATATATATATATATATATATATATAATTATTTTATTATTATTTTTTTAATACATACACAAAAATGGAAGCATTTCCACAATGTTCATTTCAACAATAATCTCAGACTTTTGAATCCCACTGTATATGTTACAATATTCTCTTGTGCGTGTCCCAGGGCTGATGGACAGTTACATTACAGTTTTTTTACAGTAAATTATGCATGTGTTTGTGTTCACATGTCCAGTGTTATATTAGGGTGATGTGGCCTTTCTAACATCTGGACATTAAGGGCACAGGCTAAAATAACCTTCTTAATTACTTGTCAAAAGCAATTCCATATGCTTCTATCTGTGTGTGTGTGTGTGTGTGTGTGTGTGTGTGTGTGTGTGTGTGTGTGTGTGTGTGTGTGTGTGTGTGTGTGTGTGTGTGTGTGAGAGAGAATGCATGTACTGTATGTATGCCTATGCATTTGTTTGCAATGTGAAATGGATTGTTTTCTTAATGGACCCTTACGAAATGAACCCTTCCCTTTTTCAAAATTAATTAAAGTGTGCCTCTCAAAAATGATCAACAATATTGTGTTCAATAAAACAAAATGCATTTGAATTATATTTAATATTGCAACAAGTAGCCTACAAATCAAGTCAAGTCAAGTCAACTTTATTTATATAGCGCTTTTAACAATGCAGATCGTTTCAAAGCAGCTTCACAGTGTTAAACAGGAAAATAATGCAACAGAATATATATCATACAGTGACAGTGTGGGCTTTGTATCAGTAATTAGATCATATGAGTATGAGTAGTCAATCAGTATCAGTCAAATCAGTACCTCCAAAATCATAAATTCCTATTTATTTATTTTTCTGAATGGCAGATTCAGGACACATGAATAGAAAGTTCAACATTCTTAATTCAGCCATACAAATTGTAATAATTAAAAGAAATTGATGTTTTTGCTTAAGCTTGGATCATCAAAAATCAGCAGCAGACATTGGTTAATGAAGTGAGATTAAATACATAAAGTATATCAGTATTTAATTAGTGCTTATTTGCATAATATTCTGAGTTTGCATTTCACTGTTTTTATACATTTTAAGGAATACTGAATATTTGAGCAATGAGTAAAAGTATATTCACCTTTAGTTTAGAACTACAATAACCACCATGCACAAAACAACACCTCTGCACCCAACACGATCTCATGACAATGCGTATAAATAGTATGAGTGTGCAATTTCGTAGAATGTATACGCCAAAATGAGTTTTGGCGTGCATATGTAATCACACTTTATGGCGTGTATATGACACGCTTTTGGGTAGGGTGAGGGTGGGGGTGTGGGGGGTTCGTACATATAATACGCCATAAAGTGAAAAACGGCGTACCATATGCACGCCAAAATGAGTTTTGGCGTATACATTCTACGAGATTGCACACTCGTACTATTGATACGCATTTTCGAGAGATCGGGCTCCTGCACCTTACAATTTTTCTCAACATGATGACAGGAGAGGTGTCAGTCAATTAATTGGAAATAATTATAATAATTAAGCCCTATTCGGATGAGACTTTTACATGGGGAGGTGGGGGTAAAGTAATTTTACCTCAGGACCTCTGTAATATTAACGGCCAATTCACACGGGATAAAACATCTCAGTAAAACTAGCAGAAGTGGGAGGGGTAACTCGCTTTACGCACCACAGTAACCTAACCTCCTTGTCGTCATGTGCGTATGACGTTGCTTCCTGTTATCACGTGCATATATATATATATATATATATATATATATATATATATATATATAGAACAGTTAGGTCCAGTTTAATGATTCTGATTGGCTTGTGTTGGTAATAGACACTTACATAGAGCTAAAAGAAATGTTGTCCCTTTAATAAGTGCTTTCGATCTTCTTTTTGCTTTAAATGGTATTAAATGGTATGCGGAAAATACTGGAGAATTGCCACAGAGTTGCCCCGCCACCTACAACGGAATCTAATGCTTCTTCAAGCGCCTCCATGCTTGCAAAACGCGCCAAAAACTACTTTTAAACAGAAACTGATGGAATTTGACCGTACATTTTTACAGTGGGTCTATTCGAACGGGATTAGTATTACCCGAGGTCATTTTTCCGGACTTTTTTTTACAGAAGGTAAAAGTCTCCGTAATCTTTACTGACATTGTCCGTAATGATTACAGAGATGGCAAATTCGGACGGGACCAAAATCACAAAGAACCTCTGGTAATAATTACTTTACACTACTGGATGATTATACTTTATAATTACTGACACTACTGAATGATAACAACGCATCAACACTTTTACTGAATTGAATCAATATTGATCTAGCTCAAAGTGAATAATGACATTATTGGCTTCTATAGAGCAGAATTGAACTGATTTTACAATTAATGAAATTTACACCGTTATTGAGCTGTACTAAATCAATTGTCAATAATAATAAAAATAATAATGCATTCTTTTATTTATTTTTTATATTGTGCTTTTCTCGAGTTGGAGTATAAGAGGTAACTAAATTACAAAGATATGCAGGAGTTGTCCCATGAACAGCTTTATATGTTACGATTTTAAAATCAGTATGCCTGTAGCCTATGGGAAGCTAATGCAATTTATGAATAACCGGGGAAATATGCTGGTGAGAATTTGTGTAAGTCAGTACCAGAGTGGCTGAATTCTGAATATATTGCAGTTTCTTGATAGACTTATCAGGGAGAATAGAATAAAGTGCACTAAGATAATCAAGCCTCGATGTAATAAAGGCATGGATAAGCCTTTCTGTATTTGGCAGGGATAGAGAAGGGACAAGTCTGCCAATAATTTTGAGGGTGGAAAACACAGCTTTCAAGACCATTTTAAAATGGGCATTAAATGACAATGCCAAGATTGCACACTCGAGGCGATAGAGACACTAAGTTGGAATCAGTAACCAAATGAAAATTGTTACATTTATGTAAATCCGTCGGCATACTAACAGGTAAAAGTTCAGTTTTTGACTCATTGAGTTTAAGATAATTATCCTGCATCCACTCATCCAAAAAATAAGTAAGAGCTGTGATTGTGAGATTAGGATCAGGGTAAATTGACATAGATCTAGGTATTGTCAGCATAATGATCCCCAGACTTTACGTTCGAATGATGTCACACAACAAATAAATGCGAAACAAATTGGGCCCAAGCACAGAGCCCTGCAGGACACCCTGCTGAACTAATGTTGGCTCTGATATATTTTTCCCAGACATACATACTGAAAACGTTCAGTGAGATAGGATTTAAACCATTCAAACACAACACCAGAGACGCCTAACCAACCACACAACCTTCCAAGTAGTATGACATAATAGTATGACATACTGCGTCAAAAGCGGGCACTAATGTCTAACAGGACTAAAATGCTACAAGCACCCATGTCAGCAGAAATGAGGTCATTCGTGATCTGGGCAAGAGCAGTCTCAGTGCTGTGTCCTGATCTAAATCCAGTCTGAAACAGTTCTAATAGATTGTTTGTGGACAGATATTGCTGTAACTGGCAAGCAACAACTCATTCAAGGACAATAGCCAGAAAAGGTATACTTTGGCCCAGGCATTCTCAACCCTGGTCCTCGAGGGCCACTGTCCTGCACAGTTTAGCTCCAACCCTAATCAAACACACCTGAGCCACCTAATTAAACTCTTGAGGATTACTAGAAAGCTGGAGGAAGGTGAGTTTGATCAAGGTTGGAGCTAAACTCTGCAGGATAGTGGCCCTCGAGGACCAGGGTTGAGTTAGTTAGGACTATACACCGTGTGCAGAATTATTAGGCACGTTAATTTTCTGATATTTTTTTCCCAGGCACATTTGACAAATTCAAAACCACATTCATCTTGATAACTACTATCCATTTTGTATTTAATCATTTAAAAGTGATATATAATTGTTCATGAAGGCTGGACAAGAAAAATGCCTTCAGGTGTGCAGAATTATTAGGCATGTTTTCTTTTACTTATAAAATGAGCCAAAAAAAGAGATTTAACTCAGACTGAAGAGTCAAAAAAATATTAAATGCCAATGAGAAGGATACAATACTAGAAATTCCAGTTAAGGCATGACCATTGGACAGTGAAAAGCTCACTGGATCTGCAGGGACAGACAAAGTCAGGTGGTGAAGAAAAGACACATGTTAACTGCAAAAGAATAAAGAAATAAGGTAAAGAATTGGGTGTGAAACCATCAGAAACGCTTTAGTCTCAAGCACTACCCTTTTCCAGAACTGAAACTTACCTGGAGTCTCCAGAAGTGCAAGGTGTCCCATAAGGGTTAGATGAGCCGCCTGGCAGAAGCCCCTCCCATGGCGCAAATTTGCGTCTGTTGCAGTGAATGTCACACATGCGAATGAACTTAAAATGTTCAAGCGTCCAACTTCGCATGAATAGCGCAAATTATTCGCTTCATTTGCATCTGGTGTGAACGCCCCATAAGGGTTAGAAATGACTCATTCTCTCAATGGTGCCACAGCATCAAAAATGTAAGAAAAAGAAGAGTTGTAAGAATTGTTGCAACAAAAATTTGATGTATAAATTTACATTTAAATTGTGTATTAATCATATACTTACACTTTCTAAATGAGCTTATGAACCACTGACAACTGGTTCGTAAATAATGTAAAACTTCATTTAGAAATGATAAATTGGTCATTAATAAAGTACGAAAATACAATTATTAAACACATTATAGATATGCTTAAAAATCAAGAACAAAGCATTTAGATCTGAATTTATATACTGCTTACTACTGTCTATTAATGCTTAATAAATGATGCATTAACTATTTACTAATACTATTGCTTCATAGCGTGCAGTTATTATAAAGTGTTACCAACCATATTTATTATATAAAGCGCTGTAAAGAAATAAATGTGACTTGACTTAACTTGACATATGAAACCAGCCTCATACACATGCCAGTAAATTATAAGGCAAGGCAAGGCAAGGCAAGGCAAGTTTATTTATATAGCACATTTCATACACAATGGCAATACAAAGCCCTTTACATAAGAAATAAGAAAACCATGTGTAAGAATTAAAAATAAAAACAAGGATAATTAAAACATAAATTAATTTTTTTTTTGAATAAAATGCGGATAAATAGATCCCTATCTGCCTGATTCTCTAAATGTGGTCACGCCTATCTGAGATGGAAGAGATGGAGCAGGTTCACAATGTCTCCTGGACCCTTACAAGTTGGTCCAGGACGTGCTCCTGTAGGGGACGTTACCTATGCCCTGCAGGGCCTCTTCTTTCTTGTGTCTGCTTCTTTGCACCTTCTGCTACCACAGAATGAAGCGAAGCACACTGCTCTCCTTTTCCAATCTCCTCCAGTCAGACAGCCCTAACCAACAATGATAATCAACAGATACATAAGAAATAGAAATTTATAGTTGTAAAGAGAATTAAAAAGAATAAGATTATGTATAGATAAAACCAAAGATAAGAGCAAACGTAAACTCAAACAGTTATAAAAAAGAATACAAAGATGATGCATAGATAAGAGCGAATCAGTGGGATGTACAGTGGCACAGTGCTCATTCAGTAAAGGCACAGCTGAACAGATGTGTTTTGAGTCTGGATTTAAATGTGGCTACTGTTGGAGCACATCTGATCTCTTCTGGAAGCTGGTTCCAGCTGTGGCTGGCATAATAGCTAAACGCAGACTCTCCTTGGTTTGAGTGAACTCTTGGTATTTCTAACTGACTTGATCCTGATGATCTGAGTGATCTGTTGGATTTTTATTTAATCAGCATATCTGCAATGTATTGAGGTCCTAGGCTATTAAGTGATTTATATACCAGTAATAATACTTTAAAATCTATTCTAAATGTAACTGGAAGCCAGTGTAAATATCTGAGGACTGGTGTGATATGGTCATATTTTCTGGTTCTGCTCAGAATCCTGGCCGCAGCAATCTGTATGAGCTGCAGCTGTCTAATGGTCTTTTTGGGAAGGCCGGATAGAAGACCATTACAATAGTCCACCCTGCTGGTGAGGAAAGCATGAACGCATAAAGAACACTTTATTTTTTTTACCAGCAAAACTATAATTTAACAGTAATTAACTTAATTACATGAAATGTTAAATCAGATTTTTTTTAGAATTGGTATGAATCTTGTAGAATTTTTTACCATATAATCATGCATATATAATAAGGGAACTTAGGCCTACCATTAACCAATTTTAGTCTCATTTAGTCTCATTCAAAGTAATAGTTGCTTTTAAAGCCATTGTCAACAGAAATCTGTTTAAAACGATGCTAAGATTTTGTGGTTCGAGCTGTGCACCCATTAATCTTCTCAGAGCAGTTTGAGTGAGTGTTTCTCCAGGTGTTTCATATGTGTTGATGGAGATGTAGTTCTGTAGGACTCCTATAACATGCTCTGCAGTCTCTGCACCTCCACATCAAAATCCTTCTCTGCTCAAAGATGACAGCTACTCGCAATGAGAGAGCAGCATGTGGCTCGAGTGTTATTACAAGTAGAACCGTGGGTGTAATGCTTAAGTGGAAAGGTGTTTTTCCATGTTGATGTTAAAACAACTCTCTCACAGCTCATCTTGAGCTAGTTGCCATTTCCTTAGACCACATCTAGAAACTTTGAGAAATGCTTGAGCTGTCTCATCAAGACAAAGTGGCATTCGACAAAGGCAGGGCATTATGGGATAATCCTGCTGTTCACCAAGTGCGGCTTCTCACATAGGTAGTAATTTACTTTCTCTTTACATTCTCTTTTTTTATGAAGTCTAAAGGGTGGTGTCCAGTTACTTGCTTCCACGGCTTGGCTGACCATTTTAGCTGCAATGCTAATCCCAGCATGGAAAAATCTCCCTGACAAATATTTGTCTACACTTCACATCTGTTCAGTGACTCTGTCAGGGCCCACATCTTTGAAAATCAATGACCACAAAGGTGCAGGCGCACACACACACACACGCACGCACACACACACGCACGCACGCACACACACACTCGTGACGTGTTCAGGACAAGGGTCTGTCTGCCTGTCTGTATGTGAGCTTAGTGAGAGTGATATATGAGACAGAGTAAACCACAAGAGATTAAAAACCTTGACAGTAGACACCAAATGGATGAGCACTGGAAGTTAAGCACTACTGAATTGGTCAAAACTCTCTTTTGCTCAAATGTTCAAATGTCTTTATCAAAGCTGCTCATATGACACTTACTTAAAGGTGAAGTGTGTATTTTTTGGCACCACTAGTGGCACCAAATAGAACTACAGAATTATCTCACAATTAACTCAAAATTATCTCACAATTCTGACTTTTTTCTTGCAACTGAGAGTTTACATCTCGTAATTCTGTAAAAAATTATATATCAACTTGTAATTGCATGTTATATAGGTTATATCGGATCATCGCTGTGGACAGGGCAAGTCAGGCCTGGATGACCAGCACCAGGGTACAGATTTGGAAAGGCAAGCGCGACATCTCTGCATGTAAAAACTACCGCCCAATCTGACTCCTGGGTCACGCCATGAAGATCTTTGAACACGTATTATCAACATCAGCCCCAACCAATGTGGCTTCGTCAAGGGAAGCGGAACCACGGATGCTATCCTCGCTGCCCGCTTGCTGATGGAAAAGCAATGGGAAAAGAACAAGCCTGTCCACTTGGTCTTCCTGGACCTGGAGAAGGCTTTTGATCGTGTTCCCCACGAACTCATCTGGGCCTCCCTCAGATCCCACTCTATCCCCGAGGCCTATATCAACTGGGTCCAAATACTCTACCAAAACGTTGCTGGTGTTTTCCACTGCCCTGTCGGGATATCCCCACCATTCGCCATTAACGTCGGAGTACACCAAGGATCTGCCCTTTCGCCACTGCTCTTCATCACCTGCATGGACGCAGCGACTGCAGATCTGCAGGCACCACATCCCTGGACACTACTTTACTCGGATGATATACTCCTCGCTGATAGTGAGCGGCTAAACCTCCAAGACCACACACATTGGTGTAAAGACCACCTGGAATAGAATGGCCTATGGCTCAACATCGACAAGACGGAGTACATGGAAAGTGCCCCCCTCCAGACCAGGGATACCAATCAGTATCGATGGAATAGATCTGAAGAAGGCCACCCAATTCAGATACCTTGGTTCTACCCTCTCGGCCGATGGCGACAGCCATCTGGTTGAAATTGCACCAAGTCACCGGCGTCCTCTGTGATAAACGCATGCCTAACACCTAAAGGCAAAGATCTATAAAACAGTTATCGTCCTATATGGAGCAGAGTGTTGGCCTGCGACCATCAGGCACGAACAGGCCATCATGTAATGGAGATGTGGATGGTCAGGTGGAAGCTAGGGCTAACACGATGGGACCAAGTAATGAATAAGGATGTCAGAAAGACCATGGGAATAGTGAAGATGGCTCTGAGTCTCAATCCTGAAGGAAAGCTACCCCTTTTTACAATAAACTGTTCCAATTGACATGCATTATATGACTGGCACACTGCAACGGTTAGATTTAAAACTATTTGTGTTTTACTGAAGAAACAAAGACCCCTACATCTTGGATTACCTGGGGGTAAGCAGATAAACATCAAATTTTAATTTTTGGGTGAACTATCCCTTTAACAGTGTTAATTTTCTCATCACCGTGTATGTTATTACTATCATGGGGCATTTCCATGATTAATGAAGTCTGGGGGTTTAACGATTTTACATTTTATGATATACTTTAGAATATCCACTTAATTTGTTGTAATTTTACTTTATTTTGTATTTCAATGTAGTTTCAACGTAGCTTTCAGTCTATTGTATTTTTATTTCAGTTAAAGAAATTGTTTTAATTTAGTTTTCGTTACATTTTTCATTAACAGTAATTTATAGGTTCCGTCCAAGGATGCAAACTCACTTTTAGTGTGCGCTTTTGTGAAACACACTGCAGCAAAACACAAGCATTCCGAAAAATGACTGCAAGTTTCTCCTTGAATACATTATGACATTATCATGAATAAACATTATACCCTTAATATGTGTCAGAGATTATAGGAGAATAAATTTCATAATTGTAGCTTCAGTCAGGGAGCAGAATTGTTGTAATTGATGCATCTAGTCTGCAATTAATACCACAGAAAACAAGTCTTTAAATGTGCTCAGGCCATGTAGTGTGCACTTGGCATTACAAGTGGCTTAGTTATAGTTGTCACTGCACATTAAACATCAAACTAATTACACACTTCACCTTTAATCAATACATTTAGGCCAAAGGACCTGTCAGTGTAATGCAAGGGGATCGTCTCACAAGTGTTGTTTTCTCTTCTCAGGCTTTTCCATTGCAAAAATAACCAAAGTACTAATTAAGGATATGCCGCTTACTGACTGATCCTCTTCTCCCAACAGGAAAAAATTAGTCAAAACAGATTATAGAGTCCCGTGCACATCGGATAATAACAACAATACTGACTAGAGTAAAAAGGTGCACAGGACACATAACAGGAACAGGAAATGGCCAGCAGCGTAAACAAAAACCACTTCAGGGACTTAATTTCAACCATACTTCCCTTTACTCTCTGAAAACACTTGCTTAAAAACAATGGCCAACACTAACATGCACAAGAGGTTAGTTGATGTCTATATGACTTATATGTGGTTGCACCACCATAAAGGGTAAAAGTCATCCGTCTGATATCTCAATGAACAACTTCCTCTTGGCTCAAACTGTCCCATTCAGCGGCACCATGGTATCTGGCATCATTAAAGAAGTATATTAAAAGGGACGTATTTCCGAACCAGCTGACTCTAATCAGTTCTCTCTCAGGGCTGCTGTGCAGTGGGAAATCACTGATCATCTGTGTACAGAGATGGGATCTAGTAACCAGACACAACAGATTGGGCACTGAACTGTTTAATTAGACAAGTTTTTTTTTTTTTTTTTTTTTTTTTTTTTTTTTGTGCCATGTCTACATGCATGTGACTTTTGACTAAATACAGCTTATTGTGGCCAAAAAGTGTCTACATCCGTTCAAAAGTATAATACTTTTATTTAGCAAGAATCTGTTAAATTAATTGAAAGTGACAGTAAAAAACATTTACAAAACATTTATATTGCAAATAAATTATATTATTTTTCAGAGAATCTTATAATAATAATAGGTTTAAAATGTTTTGTGATTCTGAAGGATCATGTGACACTGAAGACTGGAGTAATGCTGAAATTCAGCTTTGCCATCATTGCTATTTTAAAATATATCAAAATACAAAAAAGTATGTTTTTTATATTTTATTTTAGTTGATGAGACTTTTAAAAATTTTTTTAAAAATCCTACCGACCCCCGTGCACAGATGACAATTTTTATTTATTATCCTTGTTTTGACCTTTTAAATACACTGACACATACAGCGATCAGGCATAACATTATTAGATGAAGTGAATAACACTGATTATCTCTTCATCATAGCTGTTAGTGTGTGGGATATATTAGGCAGCAAGTGAACATTTTGTCCTCAAAGTTGATGTGTTAGAAGCAGGAAAAATGGGCAAGTGTAAGGATTTGAGGGAGTTTGACAAGGGGCAAATTGTGATGGCTAGATGACTGGGTCAGAGTATCTCAAAAACTGCAGCTCTTGTGGGGTGTTCCCGGTCTACAGTGGTCAGCATCTATCAAAAGTGGTCCAACAGTAGTAAACCAGCGACAGGTCCAAGGCTCATTGATGCACGTGGGGAGCGAAGGCTGGCCCGTGTGGTCCAATCAAACATACGAACCACTGTAGCTCAAATTGTCCATTAAGTTAATACTGGTTCTGATAGAAAGGTGTCAGAATACACAGTGTATCACAGGCTGTTGCGTATGGGGCTGCATAGCCACAGACCAGTCAGGGTGCCCATGCTGACTCCTGTCCACCACCAAAAGCGCCAACAGTGGGCACGCAAGCATCAGAACTGGACCTCGGAGAAATGGAAGAAGTTGGCCTGGCCTGATGAATCACGTTTTCTTTTACATCATGTGTATGGTCTGGTGTGTGAGTGTCGCTTACCTGGTGACCACATGGCACCATGCACTATGGGAAGAAGGCAAGCTTTTGGAGGCACTGATGCTTGTGATGCTTTGGGCAATGTTCTGCTGGGACAACTTGAGACCTACCAAACAAGTGGATGTTACTTGACATGTACCACCTACCCAAGCATTGTTGCAGACCATGTACACCCTTTCATGGAAACGGTATTCCCTGGTGGGTGTGGCCTGTTTCAGCAGGATAATGCACCCTGCCACAAAGCAAAAATGGTTCAGGAATGGTTTGAGGAACACAACGAGTTTGAGAGCCTCCAAATTCCCTAGATCTCAATACAATCGAGCATCTGTGGGGATGTGCTGAACAAACAAGTCCGATCCATGGAGGCCCCACCTCGCAACTTACAGCACTTAAAGGATCTGCTGCTAACATCTTGGTGCCAGATACCACAGCACACCTTCAGAGATCTAGTGGAGTCCATGCCTTCATGGGTCAGGGCTGTTTTGGTAGTAAAATAGGGACCAACACAATTAGGTCATAATGTTATGCCTGATCGGTGTACAATGGCTGTCAAAATTGTTTTATTTTATATTAATTTTTATTAAGCTCATAATTAATTATCAATTGTTATAAACAGAAAGAATTAAATTTTTTGAGCGTTTCAGCGAACCACCTAGAACCTGCTTGTGGCCTCCTGGAGCCCATTTTGAAAATCCCTAAATTGGCATGGGGATACAAATTGTGACATACACAGTAAAGTCACAATAACGAGAAATAAAGTCGCTCAAGGTGGGCGGTCCTTTTGCGCCTGTGTCAGCTTTACATCCCATAATGGTTTGGCGAGGTTATTTAAAGTTTCACAAGTGATGTGAATAGAATGTTACTGTGCTTTATTTCAAAGTGCCAATGCTGACAAAGGTCTTACGGTAATCCTTCCAGAACCCATTTTAAAACTCAACTTCATTGAGAGATGAGCTGTGTCCAGACAAGAGTCCAATATCATATTGCCATAAGTGCTCATTAGAGTGAAACATTAGCTTGTTCTTGGCTCGCTATGTGGACATCTCTTGTTTGATTTGTGTGCACAGCTGATTGCTGACCTCCGATGGCAAAGTCATCTTAAGAGGAGTGTCAATGGGTTTTTGACGGAATTTATGCACATGGTAATATGAATCTTTACGACACCTCCACTTGTCTTCCCTTTTCGGCAAAGCACACTGTTCATAGACGGAGACTGAAGACTGACCCTGGCGATAAGGGGACAATTAGTTTTAGTGATAAACGTCTCACTAACGCTTAATCTTATTGTAGGCCAGCAACAGAAGATGTCCTGCCTAATGAGCACTGAGTAATCCTAGCTAAAAGACTAATTATCTGTGTCCCACCAATTCCACTTTCAAGTGCGTCATCGGAGGATGACATCACTGGCTAAACTGAAAAATGGTCTGAGGAGACACTCTATATCCAGACACACAAAAAATGGATACAGGAAATAAGAAGATGTTGGTTTCACTTAGTGCAATTATGATATTTATGAGGACACATGAGTAAGTCATTAGACACATTTTAACTGTTAGGGTTTTAGGTCAAAGTCCATGAAGTCAACAGTCTGAATGTGTTTGGAATCTGAAGGGACTTATCAGGCATGACATCACCGTTCTCCACCAACATCCTTTTTATTGCTGCCAAATAAAACTTGAACAACAATTGATACTGTATGTTGCAATGTGTCTATGGAGGTTTCTTTGATATACTGTATCAAGTCCATCAAAAAATTGTTAACACAAATGCTATTCATCTTGGTGATTTTGAAAAATATAAAATAAACACACATTATGTATTTTTATTTTATTTTTTATGTTAACTAACTTCAAATGAAATAAGTTCAACCTGAAGAACTAAAGTAAAGCAATACTATTTTCTATATAAGGTTGCCTTCAGAACTGCCTTAATTCTTTGTGGCATATATTCAACGGGGTGCTGGAAACATTCCTCAGATTTTAGTCCATATTGACATAATAGCATCAAGCAGTTGCTGCAGATTTGTCTGCTGCACATGCATGATGCAAATCTCCTGTTCCACCACATCCCAAAGATTCTTTATTGGGTTGTGATCTGGTGACTGTGGAGGCCATTTGAGTATAGTGAACTTATTATCATGTTCAAGAAACCAGTTTGAGATGATTTAAGCTTTGTGACATGGTGGGTTATCCTGCTGGGAGTAGCCATCAGAAAATGGGTACACTGTAGTCATAAAGGGATGGACATGGCCAGCAACAATACTCAGGTAGGCTGTGGCATTTAAACAATGCTCAATTGGTATTGAGAAGCCCAAAGTGTCAAGAAAATATCCCCCACACCATTAGAACACCAGCAGCCTGAAGAGTTGATACAAGGCAAAATTAATCTATGCTTTTATGTTGTTTACATCAAATTCTGACCCTACCATCTGAATGTTGCAGCAGAAATTGAGACTCATCAGACTAGGTAACTTTTTTTTTTCCAATGTACTATTGTCAATTTTGGTGGGCCAGCACAACTGTGGCCTCAGTTTCATGTTCTTAGCTGGTATATAGGAGTGGCACCCGGTTTGTTCTTCAACCGCTGTAGCTCATCTGCTTCAAGGTTCATCGTGTTGTGTGTTCAGAGATGCTCTTCTGCAGACTTCAGTAGTAACAAGTTATTTAAGTTATTGTTGCCTATCTATCAACTCAAACCAGTCTGGCTATTCTCCTCTTAACCTCTGGCATCAACAAGGCATTTTTGTCCGCGGAACTGATGCTCACTGAATATTTTCTCTTTTTCTGACCATTCTCTGTAAACCCTAGAGATGGCCATCTTAGAAAATCCCAGTAGATCAGCAATTTCTAAAATACTCAGACCAGTCTGTCTGGCACCAAAAACCATGCCACATTCAAAGTCACTTAAATAACTTTTCTTCCCCATTCTGATGCTCAGTTTGGATAAGAAGTTCAGCAGATCGTCTTGTTCATGTCCGCATACACCGACAGGTGAAGTGAATAACACTGATTATCTCTTCATCACAGCTGTTAGTAGGTGGGATATATAGGCAGTAAGTTAACATTTTGTCCTCAAAGTTGATGTGTTAGAAGCAGGAAAAATGGGCCAGCGTAAGGATTTGAGCGAGTTTGATAAGGGCAAAATTGTGATGGCTAGACGGCTGGGTCAGAGCATCTCCAAAACTGCAGCTCTAATTTTAATTCTGCTGCTCTGTTTGTGATCAGGTCATTTTAATCCGTTAAACTCTTGGAAAGTTTTCAGTGATCCAGTAATCTAATTTATTCAAACAGTCCAAAACAGAGATAATGTAGAGAAGGCCATGCTGGATCACTGCAAACTTTCCCAGAGTTTAACGGCTTAAAATGGCCTGATCACAAACAGAGCAGCAGAATTGGGTTAAAGAGTCAGAATGGAAATTTCTTCCTACCAGACTTACAAGTGCTTATAGAGGCTCAGTGTGATTGTGATAAACTCCTGACTTCTAAGATCCTCTAACTGCGTGACGAAAATTACATTAATGATGCAGCTTCACGTACTAACAAATATATAGTGGTTACGGAAAGTATTCAGACCCCATTACATTTTTCACTCTTTGTTATATTGCCAGAGGTGTCAAAAGTACTCGCATTCATTACTCAAGTAGAAGTATAGATACTAGGGTTTAAAAATACTTCTGTAGAAGTTGAAGTATCAACTCAAGCTTTTTACTTAAGTAAAAGTATAAAAGTACTGGTTTCAAAACTACTTAAAGTATAAAAGTAAAAGTAATATAAGGAGAAAAAATGCCATTAAGGACAAAAGCTTAGGCCACAGGGGCCTATAGTGCACTACCCCACCTCCTCAAAAAGCATTTTTCTAAGGGCAATCATTACTATAATGTTATATTAAAATGTTAATGTTGAAAAATTTGGGATGCACTAGGCTACCTTTTTCAGCTGCATATATACCCATTGAAAATGAATGCATTTTAATACAAATTGCAAATATACCATATAGTATGTGTACTGTTGAGCATTAACATGTGTTCATCGAGCGGAAGATATGATGACTAGTAGCCTATATTGTAATGGTGCAAAACGTTAAACTTCAGAGGCATGTTATCAATAACCTTTATTGGAATGTAAATGTAGGCTACATGTGTGATCAGTGTTGCCAGATTGGGTTGACGATTTAGAGCCCTGCATTTCTGCCCAAGCCCGACGGGCCCCGACTTTTTTACGGCCCTAGGGCCGGGCTTCGGGCCAATTTCACGTCATACCTCAAACACGGGCCTGGCTTCGGGCCCTTTTTAGGCTTCTCCTTCGTTTTATATTTATTTTAGTAATTAAAAGAAACAATGAGATGTGCTGCGCTGGTGGAAACAGCATGAGACCATGATAGGCTATTAGGCGATTATTAGGCAATTATTAGGCGATATAAGCGATTGTCAAGACTGACTCACACAGTGTTCAGAGTCCGGGGCCACGCCAGCAGCAGTATCAGGAGCGTTCACTCAAACAAACCAATCCAGAAGGTGGTCTGAAAACATTTCAGACACAACTGGACATGTGTAAATGTATCTGGTTGTTTAAACCACATATGTAAATTTAACTTCAGGCAAATTGTTAAAAAATAAACGCGTGAGAGCGTGTTATAGGCTATATGTTGTAGCCAGATCCGACGGCGCTAATTCAACATGCTTCGCCGCAGATGAGTAGCCTACACTCAACACTCAAACGGCCATAGTGAAACTAAAAATAAGTCTTAGATGCTCAAAAACACATGGCGTGTGTCTCAATCAGCTCCCTAGTTCAGTAGTCAGGGCACTGATCAGGACACAAGTCAATGGGCTGATCCCTGATCAGTGCCCTGACTACTGAACTAGGGAGCTGATTGAGACACACCCATAATCATCTTCAATAAAATGAACGAGACTAAATGATCTTACCAGTGCTTAGCTCGCTTTTTCTCATATTGCTGTCTTTGATCTTGAAATGAGCTGATGACGAATAAAATGCAGCTCATATCTGTTGGTGAACTCGCGATTTATAGCTATTCACTTCCCGGAGAGGTGTAAGGTAAGACAACCTGCATGTTTTTTTGTTGTTTTTTTGGGGGGGTGAGTAAATTATCAGCAAAAGTTAATTTAAAAGTTAACTAATCCTTTAAGTGGCACCGAAATGAGGCACTGAAATCTTCGTTCTGATTCGGTCCGTTACATACCGGTTATAAAGGTACCATATTGGCACCGGGTTTCAGTACCCAACCCTAGTCTTGAGGGACAGTTCTTTCTTAATATCCAAGAGAGAAATTCAGAAAGAAAGGGGCAGAGACAGAGTGGTAAACTAATCTAAAAATATCACACAAGTTGTGTGGTTTAGGGTTAAAGAGGATTAACAGAAAACTAAAAATCCATTTTTAACAGCAGAAGCACAGAATCATGTCCATGCTTGTGTCTTGTGCCTGCATCTACTGTTTTGAAATGCGAGCAATGTACCGCTGCAAAGTAAGCGGGCAGATGCAATCAGTCAAACTCACTGTCTCTCTCGCTGTCTCTCTTCCTTTTTGCTCCTCTGTCTAAACAGAGCTATTGCCATGCTGTCCTTCAACTTGACATCGTTTTTTTAAACTCTCCCTTTTTTCACCTTTCCCATCTCTTCTTCACTGTCTCCTGGATGCTGCTGAAGCGTTAACCAGCAGGGCTGCATTCCTGTGGCTGCAGGTTCAGATCTTTTCAAGCGAAACACAGCAAACCATGCAGTTCCCATGGGCCTATTCTTGGCCCATATTGTAGTTAGCTGTGAAAACACTTGCGTGTATTAGAAGACCACAGGCCATGAGAAGCTTTTGGTGAAGACCAGTGTCTGTTGTACTAGGAATGCACGCTAGCGAGTCTTCATGAACGTGGTTTGGGTTACGGTTCATGTGCACTCTAATAAAGTTCGAGGTTTGTATGACCACAAACCATCCAAAGAGTGGTAGAACTAGGATATGGGTAGGTTGATGACAATTCTGCACGGCCAAAACGGTTATTGTGCATCTTGTGTTTTAACATATTTTAAAATGTAATTTATTCCTGTGATTGACGACAATTCTGCACAGGCCAAAATAAATGATGTGCATCTAATCTGCAAATCATTCAATGATATACAATAAATACAATTAAAATTATCTTGGAACGTTGGCACTTTGTATTTTTTTCTTTCCCTCACTGATTTTTTTTTTTCCTCTTTTTTTTTTGGAAGCTTATCTGCTATCAGCAACTCTAAAAGCTCATTACAGCATGCAGGAGCCGGCGCCAGAGATCATCACTGTACACCAAAACTGAATCCCCACTAAACTGAAGGCAAAACCAATTCCACGCTTGTCTATGTGTATGCTTGACTGAATTACTATACATGCAGTGTTGCTTAACAGTCTTACAACTTCAATAAAATAAACAGGTTTAGAACGAGCCAGGAATAACATGCTGATGTCTGTTTAGATTCTGTTGAAGGGACCTCACACTGATTCAAACAATCAAAACAAACCAGACAAAACATACAGTGGAGAGTAAACCAGACCTAAGGTGAAGCAAAGGCAACAAACCCTGCTCTGCCCATGAACACTAGACAAATATAGCGCAAATAATGCAGGGAAACTGTGTCGGAGTTTCCAAAGATCCCTGAGAATAATCTTGCTCTCTGAATGTATACATTATACTGTATATGACAATTCATATATCAAAAATCGTATACATAAAACCTATATATATATTCTATAATAAAAAATATATAAAATAATATAAAGGCAGGTATATATAATTTTAAAAATCTTACAAGAAATAGCATACATTGACAACATAATCAGTTAATAATGTTTTTGCATACGTTCATAAATTCTTTGCATGGCCAAAAAATTATGTCTGCACAATTTGGCATGCTTTTTTTTTTGCGTCATCACAATTGACTCCAAGCACAATTAGATTTTTTTAAAAGTAATTTTTAAATAAAAGGCAACAACGTCAATTTCCCTAAGTCTAGGCATATACAGTATACAATTGTATATGCTGAGTTGGTTTTTAATAAGTCAATAAATTATTGCATTGCAACATACACTGATCAGGCATAAAATTATGACCACTGACAGGTAAAGTGAATAACACTGATTATCTCTTCATCACGGCTGTTAGAGGGTGGGATATACTATGCAGCAAATGAACATTTTGTCCTCAAAGTTGATGTGTTAGAAGCAGGAAAAATGGGCAAGCGTAAAGATTTGAGCGAGTTTGACAAGGGCCAAATTGTGATGGCTAGATGACTGGGTCAGAGCATCTCCAAAACTTCAGCTCTTGTGGGGTTTTCCCGGTCTGCAGTGGTCAGTATCTATCAAAAGTGGTCCAACAGTAGTAAACCAGCGACAGGTCCAAGGCTCATTGATGCACGTGGGGAGCGAAGGCTGGCCCGTGTGGTCAGATCAAACAGATGAGCTACTGTAGCTCAAATTGCTCAATAAGTTATTGCTGGTTCTGATAGAAAGGTGTCAGAATACACAGTGCATCGCAGTATGTTGCGTATGGGGCTGCATAACCACAGACCAGTCAGGGTGCCCATGCTGACTCCTGTCTACCACGGAAAGTGCCAACAGTGGGCATGTGAGCATCAGAACTGGACCACGGAGCAATGGAAGAAGGTGGCCTGGTCTGATGAATCATGTTTTCTTTAACAACACGTGGATGGCAGGGTGCATATGTATGTGTCACTTACCTGGGGAACACATGGCACCAGGATGCACTATGGAAAGATGGCAAGCTTGTGGAGGCAATATGATGCTTTGGGCAATGTTTTGCTGGGAATTTGGGAAACCCTGGGTCCAACCATCCATGTGGATGTTACTTTGACACATACCACCTACCTAAGCATTTTTGCAGACCATGTACACATTTTCATGGAAATGGTATTCCCTGGTAGCTGTAGCTTCTTTCAATAGGATAATGCGCCCTATCACAAAGCAAAATTGGTTCAGGAATGTGAGGAACACAACGAGTTTGAGGTGTTGACTTGGCCTTCGAATTTCCCAGATTCCACAAATTCCTCCAAATGCTTAGATGGGTCAAGGCAGTTTTGGCACCAAAAGGTGGACCAACACAATTTTAGGAAGGTGGTCATAATGTTATGCCTGATCAGTGCAATTAATTAATTTATTAATGTAACATATTAACTTTGACAGGCCAAAAAAACTAAACAAAACCACACAAAAAAACCCACTTCCACTCCACTCTGTTCTGGAATGATGTGAACAAAGACAATGCATAACACAAACAGTGAAACATCTAAATATCAGCAGTCTTGGAATGGCCAATCAGATTAGAGGACCGGAACTAACTGTTGGGTAATTGTACTGATAAAATGAAGGGGCCAGCATCACAAACTATATGTTTGAAAAATGTAGGACTATAAGCCTGAGTATGCGTCCATATGAGTGTGTATTTTCATAAGGGACTTGTATTCATTTGGGGTTTGTAATAGGAAAACTCTGAGGAAATAATTCAGCAGTAGCCTATAAGTGCAGGCCATAAAAGGGCAAGTTTGTAAAACAAACAATGTGGCTGCATAGAGGGCTATCAGGTTAGAGCACGGGACACCAAAAACAGCTTAAGCAGGATGTGGTCGATTCATTAACAATCATTAATGTTTCCCACATCTTAATAGCGTGGTTCTATTTTTATGGTGAAAAGTGCCATTGATATTCTTACACACTACTACTGCAATGAGACGCAGTTGACACACTGAGGTGGACATGCTGGTTTGGTCCCATTTGGTGGATAATTATCACAGCTGAACCACAGGCGGAGTTGGAGTCCAGAGAACCCGACAAGCTGTCAGACACCCAGCTAATCGCCTCCCACACAGACAGAGATAAGAGCCTCTGCCCTTCTACAGGGCCTCCATCACAAGGGAATACCCACACCAATTGCCTTGGTTAACTTATATCTTTAACAGTACTTTACAGCAGTGAACATCTGAGGTGAATTATAGTAATTAGTCACTGGTGGCTGTAAAACCAAGTAAAGGTCTGTGTTATAAACCATAAAAAGCCTGCAGTATCATATGTGATATGCAAATTTCGAAGGCATCTAAATTATCAACATGATCAAAACTTTGCTGGAAAACACTGTTGACAATATTCTACATGCCTTCTGTCATCTGAATGATAAATACTTTTTAGCAAGTAAAATGCCTTTAACTGTCCACCTCCAGGTTGTGGTAAACATGCCATTTTGCTGTGAAATCTTTACTGATTTTTATAAAGCAAACTTTATAAGAATAAATTCCATATGGTTAGTAATATTTCAAGTTGAAGACTTACTGTATTGATCACTCATTTGATTTATAAGCTATCAGAATGCCATTTTACCTTTTGGCCATATAAATATCAGCATCTGCACCAAATTGCATATGTTTGCGCAGTTTAAATAAAATGTAATTGTTTTTTTGTTTTTTTTTCCCTAATCAACTATGAGCTCTGTATTTTCCTTTATCATACTATGTGAGGCAAAGAAAAAAGCCTGATGTATCAAATCTGAAAGAAACACACGCAGATGTTTGTCTAAACTGTTTTTTAAAGTAAATTTTTCAGACTATTACTTAATAAGTCAGGCTTTACAGGGACAAACTTGTAAAGGAACTGTTGTAACATCTGTAAGCATCTGTACAACATCCGTGTTGTTGCACTTCACTGTGTACCTCAATTGTTGATATACTTTTCCTACATGTATCTGCAACAAGTTGTTGGTCTACTTATCCCTAAACTGTGTGATTAATATGCCTTAATATTGGGGTGAGTAAAATGAGGTTGACATTAGTTTTTGTTAAATTAATTTACTAAAACGTATAATTTCCCCTTAATCCCACACGTGTGCAGCTCATTTCTATCTGGTTTAAACTTGTTACAACCTTGCTACAACCATCCTCCTCTCCCTACAGCATTTAGGTGGTATTGTGATAAGATGCATGACAGATATGGGTTCCTCCTACAAGCCAGCTCAAACCAGCCAAGTAGTTGCCAGTTTTTTTAGTGGAGAACCCACCCCTAAATGAACGTAGGTTAAATTGCAGGTGCCTAATTTACTAGATAATCTTAGAACTGTATGCGAGTAGAAATTTCCAATTACATATGCATCACTACCACATATGATGTATTGTGATTAATATCATTCTGTTATGGATATGATAATGAGGGAAATTACTATAAATAATAAAATGGCCATGCTAAGGCTTTGGATAGCTAGAATTTGATACTGATTTTATTTCATAATCTTTGCATAATGCATTTGATAAAAATGGAATGTTTGACTACATAAATATAATGACATAATAATTCATAAGACACAATAAATATAAATTTTCTGCTCACAAGTGATATTTACCAACACAATCTCATGGCATTTCATGTGTATATATTATTCATTAATTATGATAATTTTAATAATTGATACGTTTGAATGTCTGGGTCTCAAGGGTAACAAAATAAAATGATACATAGAAGGCATTAGAAAAGTATTAAAAATACATAATGAATAAAAGGTTTCTAAGACGGCTTTTACCTTTAAACGCATACCTCGGGTCTTTATTGATCCAGGACGTCATTCAAGTTAGACATCAACCTTCTTAGACCTCAAACTATTCACAGCAATATAACAAGAAAAAAACATATAAAAGAAAGGTTTCTAATTCTTTCTCTTTTTTTTTTTGTAGAAAGTGTACAGGGGCGACCCAAGTTATGTAATAGTTTATGTATTTGTTTTTTTCTGTGCAACAATAGTTGATCTCTGATGACTCATTAAGTGCAATTCACTGCAGAGCATGTGCTGTACACAATCAAATATTAGTGTCACTGGTGAAGAAGCTGTCAGCGATCAAAATATTGATTTTGAAGACGTTGCAAAACAATATGGTGGAGATTGTGAATATGAGCCAGATGGCGAATGTACTGGGGAAATGAACTCTGATGATGGCAGTGATGATTTAATTGGCACCTGACCAAGCTCAATTTAAGATTTAACATTGGTCTGGGGTGTCTACTATGTATTTTCTACTGCACAAGAGGCGTGATAAACAAGCATAATTCAAATGCCTCTGTACGTGTACGCAATTGGATAGTCCTTCAACCAATCAGACCACAAGAGGCATGATAAACGAGCATAATTCAAATGACTCTGTATGCACATGGATAGTCCTTCAACCAATCAGACAACGACCCATCGCTTCTCTATCCATCATCGTGTTAAACCCACCAATAGCGCTGAGTGGATAAGCCAGTCTGTGATTGGTTCCCTCAAAAGTGTAACAGAAGCAGTAGAAAGGAATGTACAGGTTTCCAGACTGAGCTGCAGTGCAAAATCAAATCGCCGGTAGATCAAGCTGGGTTTACCCAGTCTAAGTGATGATGGCAAAAAGTATCAAATTTAACCCTTCCAAATTCCATCTTTCCAAGAGGTCATAATACTATAAGAATATCCTGTAAGTTTCAGAACTGTTAGCCCAAAAACAGCTTTTATTGTAACCAAGCCCAGAAAACGACTCGTTGTGGAATGTTCCTATTTATGACATAATAGTGCAACCAAAGACCACTTTTGCAGAAGAAATTTAAATAAACTACTTCATCATCGCAACTTTGGCTCCGCCCACTGGTGTGTGTTAGTGAGATGAGGCGGAGAGGAGAGCGAAACAGGATCACTGCACTAAAAGTAACATTACCTTCCAAAGGATGCTAATGCTAGGAATGAGGTTATTTATTTTTTTGACAATGAGAATGTCTCAGTTGAACATTATTTATTTGAATTTGGTACATTTCACTGTGGATTTCTTTGGTAAATCGGTCAGCAATTTCGGCGCAGGCTTTGCAAACAGACTTTTACAATATGGACTCGAATGTAATGCCACAAAATATAAGTAACTGTGTTAATTCTAATGCCTGATCTGTGACCTGTGATTTCTGATATGTAATGATTCATGTATGTCAGATGTTCTTTGTCTATGTGTCAGTAATTTAAAACAGTGACTAAACGGTCAACTTGACATTGTTTCTATTAGTAGGAAAATCAACAAATCTCTTTTTTACATTGTTAGCACTGTTAGTTACGATGAAAGCATTCGTCAGAGTGCAGAAATCAAGTTTCATTGACGAGATCACTGCATTCATGTGCTCAACATTTGTGTGCATCACTGCAACCTTTCATGCCACGATCTAAATATAATGCTATAATCAACACTGTACACGATTAGTTAACATTGAGAGTTGTAATAGTAAAAATGTGCTAAAAGAACTCCACATGAAATACTTATTTAATATGCAAAGATGTCAGCCAATCACAGCAGTGGGTGTTTACACTGAAGTCTCACAGCAGACACGCCCCTTCAAACAGAGCTATCAAATCAGAAGCTAAAATCAAAAAAAGGAAAAATGCCTTTTTTTAAAAAAAAAAAACATTAATGCACCACAGGAAACATTATAAAACAATGCAGTTCAAGACCGCTTTATGTTACTTTTAATAAAAAACGCCCATCCAAGGCTCTTTTAAACAGAATCAAAACTGCCTCAGAGGCGTCTGTTATGGTTGAAGATGACATACTTTGGTAAATTTGTTAGTCGCTGTACACAGCAAACACACTTTTCTCTCTCGCACTGCGGTCACCTGAGGCTTCACCTTATGTGATCCTTCAACAGGACATTTCAGCTCAGTCATTTCGAATCATTTAAAAATACGTCATGTTAGTTTAAAAAGTGCCACAATCAATAACTATCTAGGCAAATGGATGTCATTGGCATACGTTAGTGCTTGCTTTGTAGACCGTGGACAAGGTTGGGTCCACATTGCTTAACTACATAAAGAGACCACTTTGATGGAATAACGCACCCCACCTCTCCCTCACACAACACACATACATATGACAGCATCCTCTGTCCACTCAAAGGCACCTCACGTCCCACAGGAGTGGACATGGGTTTGGCCAATCAAAGAAGCCTTTGTCTTTTAAAAATAAAGGCATGTTTTACTTAAAGGCATGTCTGTTACTTAAATGCATTATTAATGGTGTATCAAATCTGAAGGCTGGCTCACGGGTGAATTCAGAGAAACAAACCGGGGTGGAATGTGAGGGGCCAGAGAAAGAGGTAAACAGTTTGTGTACATGTGTGTGTATCCGTCTAATAAGGGTGGAGCTGTAGGCCTGGCTGATGGACAGGAACGATGCCGAAGCCAGACACTACTGATGATGGCATCAGGGTTTTGACAGCACACTGGAAAGTAAACACATCTTTCTCCTCCATCCATCCCAGCTCGACTCCCTAATGCAAGCCTTGATCACTAGCCTAGGTAACGTCTGCAGAGTATGAAAAAGAGCAGGGCACAGGCAATCCAGTAAGCCCTGTGCAAAAACATTCAGGTTATTTTGACAGCTCAGACAGTACATAAAGTCTCAACAACGCCGTAAAAATAAAAAATATTTAGTGTTAATTTCAATCAAACTTTTCAACTTTAACAGCAACCAAGAGTTAGCTAATGTTGAGAGGTCAGTATAAATGGAAAGAGTTATTTTGTCCTTCCTTGCTTTTTTCCACATTATGTATGGTGCCTCGATTGATTAGCAGGACTCAAATTAGGGTGTTTAGGGAATTAACATTAAAGAGGCACTTCAGTGGCATGAATGAAGAGAATGAAGGAGCTGTTTACTCGCCGGGTCCCAGAACTAGCACAAACCAGTCTATGCTGGCATGTTTTGAGGGATTTGGGAACTCGTCCAGCTGGCTGACCAGCTGATAACCAGCTTGGTTAGGCTAGTGTTCTTCTTGGATGGTGTTTTGACTGAGCTTTTTACTTTATCATATTATAAAAACATTTCTACAATTGATAATACTTAACAATAAATAATAAAAAAATACAACTTCTAGTTCAACTTTGATTCCAAAATGCCTTCCAAATAGTTCACTTTACCAATATCTGCCAATGGGTTCATAAAAATCAACTTAGTCATTTTCATACCCAATGAGAGATATTTGCTCTTGTTTTAAACTCACTTAATTTTGTTAAATTTCTCTAGAAAACAAGACTTAAATTCTTCATTTTGGATGTCAAGTAAATATATCTTGATCTAATGATGCTTTAAATTTAAATCATTTTTTTTTTTTTTTTGCAATGCATGCAATTCAATTTTGCAGTTAAATTTAAGACACTATGAAATCAGTTTTATTTATTGTTTTTGTTTTATAGTTTTTGTTTTTTTCCGGACTCTCCTTTAATGGTTAAATAAAATTTTACTGACTTCCATTCATCTTCAGAACACAAATGAAGATATTTTTAATGAAATCAGAAAGAATTATGTCCCGCCATTGATGTCTAAGCAACTTTGACGCTTCAAAAAGTAGAGATCGTAAAACAAATCCATATGAATCAATACAATGAACATAAATCTTACGAGTTTGGAACCACATTACACTCCTAAAAATAATGGTTCTTTGGCCGGGTTGTATGGTTCCATGAAGAACCGTTAATATCCAAAGAACCCTTTCATTGCGCAAAAGGTTCTTTATAGTGTAGAAAGGTTCTTTATAAAATGGTTAGGAAAAATGGTTCTTTAAAGAACCTTTCACAAAACGGTTCTTCAGGGAACCAAAAATGGTTATTCTAAGGCATCGCAGTGAAAACCCCTTTTTGGTTCTTCCTGGCACCTTTATTTTTAAGAGTGTAGGGTGAGTAAATGATGACAGAATTTTTGGGTGAACTGTCCTTTTATGGGCATACGATAGTATACACCGAGACGGGATATATGGAATTCCACAACACATAGTGGACCTCATCAAGACCTTCTATGCCAACTTTAAATGTCGGGTGGGAAACAGTAGCCTGACATTCCAGGTAAAGACAGAAGTCAGACAAGGATGTGTGATGTCAGCATTGCTCTTCAACATTGTTATCGACCGGGTGATGCGGCGCACAACAGAAGACCAAACAAGAGGTATACGTTGGACTCTCTTCTCATTTTGCTAATGATCTGGCTCTGGTCTGACACACTCTTCAACACATGCAAGAGAAAACTTCACATCTCAGCTACTTTGCACAACAAGTTGGCGTGAAAATAAACCAGAAAAAATCTGAAGTGATGGTGCTAAACATCTCAGATCCATTACCAATACATGTAAATGGAGAAGCTCTACAAACAACAAACGAGTTCACCTATCTTGGGAGTACTATAATGGCGCTTTTCCATTACCATTACCAGCTCGACTCGACTCGACTCACTTTTCGCTCCATTTTCCATTGCAGACAGTACCGCCACAATAGTACATGGCCGTCATAGCGACACCGCAGGAAACTGCCATGACGTAATCTTCTTCACGACACACACCCGCTAACCAAACAAAGGACAGTCTGCACCACCTCGTTTGACCACGGCGTATTCTTCTGAGTTGCCATAATAGTAATGGGTATATCACGCAATCTCTGACCAAACCATTTAAAAATGGCGGGGTTATTTAGGATACTCTGTCTGATGCGTGCAATGATGACGCAGTGAATAGTGAAGATTCTCTCTGACCAATAAGCAGTCTGCGGTGTTTTTCACGTCACATTTTTGTATCGTCTCAGCTCGCTCAGAACCTCGCCGGAGGTGATTCGAAAAAAAGTACCTGGAAGCAACTTTTACACAGTGGAACAACTTTTACACAGTGGAAAAACAAACAAAGGTGAGGCGAGTCGAGGCGAGCTGGTAATGTGTAGTTGAAAAGCGCCATAAGATATGATGGGGGTACACACAAGGACATTAAAAACAGAATAAACAAAGCCAGAAATGCATTCATTCTGCATTCTGCGTTCTATCCACCCTACTGTACGGTCCAGAATGCTGGAGAATGACATGAAAAATGTCATACGTAAATTATCAGTCTTCCACACATGGAATCTGAGAAGAATCTGTCGGATTATTAGGCCAAGCAAGATATTAAATGAGGATCTATTAACAATATATCAACAAGACAGCATGAATAGCATCATAAAGCGGCGATGGAAGATTGGGCATGTTTTGAGAAGAGAGCAAGACAGCATCCCAAGAGTAACCCTTCATTGGACACCCGAAGGTAGAAGAAAGAGAGGACAACCCAAGATCACCTGGCATTAAATATTAAATTAAATAATTAAATTCATTAAATTAAATAAATGAACCTGACATGGGGAGATGTCCATAAAAATGCCCAGAATCGACCAGAGTGGAGAACATTCGTTGCTGCCCTACACTCCAGAAGCATTATGCGCAGTAAGTAAATAAGCAAGTGTCCCTTTATGTCCCTTTCATTCAAAATTTGACACATTCCATGACATTCTGCATTATACAGTAAATTCCATTTTTATGAATGGATTCTGCAATTTTGTCCACGTTTTCTTCATCACAGAAATCACTGGGCCCTAATTTAATTTAATTTCATGATATTAAATTAACCACAATTCTGCTCCAATTTAAGACATTTTTCAAGGCCTTAAATTGTGGAAGGTCAAATCAATACTTTAAGACCCACGGAAACCCTGTTTTAAAAATATTCACCAAAAGAAGTATAAATCTGTAACAGTCAGAAAAGATATGAAACACAGTATCTGGTACATAACAAAATTTACAAACTGAAGATATACTGAGGTTAAAGATTTTGTTTCCACACATGGAATCTGAGAAGAATCTGTCGGATTATTAGGCCAAGCAAGATATTAAAGCAAGACTCCTGATCGTTTTGGCAATGGACTTAACAAATGCCATAAAGTCACATCAGGGACAAATAACTCCTCCATTTTGTCTTATTCTTTAAAATGTTCACAAAATCTTTCAAATGTCACTTACACTAAAAAAAAAAAAAAAGATATATATTTCTGTATTAGATTTCTATATTGTAACTACTAAAGCTTTGTGTAAAATAAAGCTAAATACCCTGTTTTATACAGGTGCTGTTCATATAATTAGAATATCATCAAAAAGTTGATTTATTTAACTAATTTCATTCAAAAAGTGAAACTTTTATATTCATACTTGTATATTATATTCATTCATTACACAAAGACTGATATATTTCAAATGTTTATTTATTTTATGATTATAACTGACAACTAAGGAAAATCCCAAATTCAGTGTCTCAGAAAATTTGAATATTACTTAAGACCAATACAAAGAAAGGATTTTTAGAATCTTGGCCAACAGAAAAGTATGAACATGAAAAGTATGAGCATGTACAGCACTCAATGCTTAGTTGGGGCTCCTTTTGCCCGATTTACTGCAGCAATGCGGCGTGGCATGGAGTCGATCAGTCTGTGGCACTGCTCAGGTGTTATGAGAGCCCAGGTTTCTCTGGTAGTGGCCTTCAGCTTTGTTGCTGCATTGTTGGGTCTGGCATATCACATCTTCCTCTTCACAATACCCCACAGATTTTCTATGGGGTTATGGTCAGGTGAGTTTGCTGACCAATTAAAAACAGGGATACCATGGTCCTTAAACCAGGTACTGGTTGCTATGGCACTGTGTGCAGGTGCCAAGTCCTTTTGGAAAATGAAATCTGCATCTCCATAAAGTTGGACAGCAGCAGGAAGCATGAAGTGCTCTAAAACTTCCTGGTATACGGCTGCGTTGACCTTGGACCTGTGTTGGAAAACACAGTGGGACAACACCAGCAGATGACATGGCACCCCAAACCATCACTGACTGTGGAAACACTACACTGGACCTCAAGCAATGTGGACTGTGTGCCTCTCCTCTCTTCCTCCAGACTCTGGGACCCTGATTTCCAAAGGAAATGCAACATTTACTTTCATCAGAGAACATAACTTTGGACAACTTTTTGTCCTTTTTGTAACCCAGGCGAGATGCTTCTGGCGCTGTCTGTTGTTCAAGAGTGGCTTGACAAAAGGAATGCTACAGCTGAATCCCATGTCTTGCATACGTCTGTGCACAGGGGTTCTTGAAGCGCTGACTCCAGCTGCAGTCCACTCTTTGTCAATCTCCCCCACATTTTTGAATGGGTTTTGTTTCACAGTCCTCTCCAGGGTGTAGTTATCCCTATTGCTTGTACACTTTTTTCTACCACATCTTTTCCTTATCTTCGCCTCTCTATTAATATGCTTGGAACAGCTCCATGAACAGCCAGCCTCTTTTGCAAAGACCTTTTGTGTCTTGCCCTCCTTGTGCAAGGTGTCAATGGTCGTCTTTTGGACAACTGTCAAGTCAGCAGTCTTCCCCATGATTGTGTAGCCTACAGAACTAGACTGAGAGACCATTTAAAGGCCTTTGCAGGTGTTTTGAGTTAATAAGCTGATTAGAGTGTGGCAACAGCTGTCTTCAATATTGAACCTTTTCACAATATTCAAATTTTCTGAGATACTGAATTTGGGATTTTCCTCAGTTGTCGGTTATAATCATCAAAATTAAAATAAATAAACATCTTTAAATATCCACATAATTATATATTAATTCTGAAAAAGTGTAATAAATTCATTATTTTTCACCACCAAACTGAAAATTATACACTCACCTTAAGGATTATTAGGAACACCATACTAATACTGTGTTTGTTTCCCTTTCGCCTTCAGAACTGCCTTAATTCTACGATGTATTGATTCAACAAGGTGCTGAAAGCATTCTTTAGAAATGTTGGCCCATATTATGTTTTAGGCCATTTTAGTACAGTGAACTCATTGTCATGTTCAATAAACCAATTTGAAATTATTCAAGCTTTGTGAATGGTGCATTATCCTGCTGGAAGTAGCTATCAGAGGATGGGTACATGGTGGTCATAAAGGGATGGACATGGTCAGAAACAATGCTCAGGTAGGCCGTGGCATTTAAACGATGCCCAATTCCCACTAAGGGGCCTAAAGTGTGTCAAGGAAACGATCGGAAATATATTCCCGCAGTGCAAAATATCTGGTCAGCCTCTAAATTCATGTTCTCATTGCGTTTACGCCAAATTCTGACTCTACCATCTGAATGTCTCAACATAAATCGAGACTCATCAGAACAGGCAAAATTTTTTCAGTCTTCAACTGTCCAATTTTGGTGAGCTCGTGCAAATTGTAGCCTCTTTTTCCTATTTGTAGTGGAGATGAGTGGTACCCGGTGGGGTCTTCTGCTGTTGTAGCCCATCCGCCTCAAGGTTGTGTGTGTTGTGGCTTCACAAATGCTTTACTGCATACCACGGTTGTAATGAGTGGTTATTTCAGTCAAAGTTGCTCTTCTATCAGCTTGAATCAGTCAGCCCTCTCTCCTCTGACCTCTAGAATCAACAAGGCATTTTCGCCCACAGGACTGCCGCATACTGGATGTGTTTCCCTTTTCATACCATTCTTTGTAAACCCTAGAAATGGTTGTGTGTGAAAATCCCAGTAACTGAGCAGATTGTGAAATACTCAGACCGGCCCATCTGGCACCAACAACCATGCCACGCTCAAAATTGCTTAAATCCCCTTTCTTTCCCATTCTAACATTCAGTTTGGAGTTCAGGAGATTGTCTTGACCAGGACCACACCCCTAAATGCACTGAAGCAACTGCCATGTGATTGGTTGATTAGATGATTAGATTGCATTAATGAGAAATTGAACAGGTGTTCCTAATAATCCTTTAGGTGAGTGTATGTTCTTTCCGTTTAAAATAGCATAAAATGTTGTCTAACAAAAGGAGTTTTGTAATGAGCTTTTATTGTGTTGTGGAGAATGTGGACCGATAAAAACACTGGGAATCTCTGACTTTAAAGGCTGTGGCCAGTCAGTGAGATTTGAACTGATGAACTCAGTTCCATCTATCTCAGCATCAGTCCGTGGGTGGGCCATCTGAGGCTGAGAATAGGTGTCAGTGATACAAACAATATATGGTGTCTACACACTAGTCAGGATTGTTCCTTAATATGTTTTTTTTGGCAACATCTCTTTTTTGTTTCCCCCCAACAAATTCCACATATTTCTCCACTTGCCACCGCAGGAAGTCCCATCCTAGCCAGTAAACCAGATCTCTTTGAGCGGACATTCACTGACCACAACAACTTTAATCACAAAGCCAGCTGCACCCTCACATGAGCAACTTCAGCTCCAGCAGGGTCATATCACATAAGGAAGTCATATTCTAGACTCCTCACATTACCATCCAAAACATTCTCATGCACATCGTTTATCATCATTAACATAATAGCCAAAACGCAACCTGGATGGGGCTCTTACAATGTCATTACAAACATTATACCCTATACCACAAAAAAATGCTTTAATATCCACAAACTGCCCATGCACATAACCTAAAAACAAATAGTTTACATATGGTTTTGTTTTCTGACATTAAAATGTAGAGAAGCAAGGCAGAATTAGCAAATAAAAAGAGTTTTGTTTAAAGCAAAGCTCCTACAGAATGAAGCAACACTCTAAGCTGTGTCATTCTCTCCAACATTAACACAGTGTGACCATTTTGCCTTTATTCAATGTCTGTTTGTGCTCAATTTGAACAGGCTTGTCACCATCTTGAACTCAGTTTGCAGAGAGACCACATTTACGTCATTATACTCGTTGAGGCCCGGATTCAAACGACTCTCATCGATGTGTAACTCCTGTCCATGTACCGTCACAGCTATCCTCTAAATTGCTGCCTCACACAAAAAGTCCCAAAGTGCTATAACCTGTAATTCAAGATTTTGAGGGGGAATTTTTTTTTTTACGTGACATAACGTTGTTCTCCAATTTTTGAAGGGGACACAAATTATACAGCCAGAATTGTACTTGTACTTTACTGATATTAGACAAATACTGTAGATCTACCACTGTGATATGTGTGGCATTTTGGTGCACAGAAAAATAATCTTATGCCAGTTTTTCTTTTCTCTGTCATTTTCTCTGGCCTACAACACAAAGCAATAGTAGTTTAAATATGAGTTATGATAGGTTCACCACACAATAATATAATTATTAAAATTATCTTGCTTCTTCCACATAGCAAAACCCAACACAGTGGTAGATCTATAATATTAGCATAATATTAGATCACACATTGGCTTATCGCTGTGTTAGTTGTAGTGGGCGATTTTAAATAAGCTAGTAATACAATAATTGCTAAAATATCGGACTTATGGAAAAATACATTGGTTATTATTTTTTGTCATTGCTAATTTATTAATAACTAAAAACTGAAAATAATCACTTCATCCAATGTTTAAAGTGAATAAAATAGCCTTAACAGCTACTTACTGGAGACTGGACAACTACAGAAGAACCTCTCCCAGACTGTGTGTGTACTAGGTGAGGTGTGTGTCGGACCAGACCACTCTGAGAGGGGGGACTCTAAACTTAAAACGCATTTTGCCCTGTTATATTGATATTTGTATTGTTTTACTACTTACACAGTTATTTTAAGTATATATAATTAACGATACACAATGTGGTTTTTAATGACTTTTTTTTTTTTTTTGTCTGTTACGTCACATTTACGAGCAGCAAACCGTGATTTATTGTTTATATTTTGTAATAAACTTGACAGAATTTGAGAGCTGAGGATTTGTTTAATATCAAAAGTAACCTGCTCAGTCTTGTCTGATGGTGTAGGTTTCCTCTTTGCTTCTCACGCCGATTTTTGCTTAGAGTGAGAGTGTGAGAAAAGTGTAATTTACGAGTCGAACGCTGAAGGCAGCCATGCTAGTAAATACTAAAACCGCATGAAATTGTCAAGAAGTAGGCTAAACTTAAGTTACGATGTTATGCACACACACAGACACTCATACGCGCACACACATGCTCACACGCTGTAAAATGTTAAAATAGTGGGTGCATTTTTGATTACTCGCTTTTATATTTCGCCATTTTATGGTCTATTACTGCATCGATTAATTTCAACACCCCTACAAAGCTCTCAGAGTTTAATATAAAACCGTTACATCGGCATGGTCAAAGCAGTTCTATCTATCAGTTCTCTCCAGTTGCCAGTTCTGTTATCCACATGTTTGTCTTTCACCAAATGTTGAAAGCTTTCCACTGTGCTTTTCATCTCAATTTACAACCTTTGTTTTTACACACACTATTTTACTTTCATTCTCTCAAGTCTGTGCCACACCATAGCAGTATCCTCTCCACCGGTGACACATTCACTCATTCAGAGGAAGTGCAGATAGGCTACACACTCCCTGTGAGCTTTTGAAACATGAAAAAAACGTTTGACTTTATGGCCCACATTTGTTCACCGACAATCCTAGTTTGTATAAATGTTATATCAGGGTTCCAGAAGAGCTGAATGTTCTTCTGGGATCCCACCCACAAATTGATATGACTTGCAGTCCTTAATTGGAAAATGATTAAGGAAAGAATATTTTACCCAATAAATTATTTTAGCTTCTTAACATAACTAATGAATATTCATTGTGAAAACTGTATTAACTCACAAAAGCAGTTTACATTGCACTAAGTGAACATAGCATATTTTCTTAGCGATAGATGCTATTTACACTAAGTGAAAATAGTGATATATTCTATCCATAAAACTCCTAACCCTACCCAATAAATACTTTTATTTTCACAGTATTTCCACTTTTAGAACATGTGATATGTGATGGGAAAGCGGGAGAGCAGGGCCCACAAAAGGCACATTCGAACCTGTGTCAATCGCATTAAAACCTAGTTTCATGAACCTTACGCTCTACTGACTACGCCACTGCAAATGTTACAACACATGCATCATTTTTTTCTTGTGTGGCCCAACCAGGCATTACTGGAGCTACAATAAATAGTTTATTTGCACTTCGTGTAAATAGACACTCCGATTTACCAGGTCTAGAAATCACTCTCTGGAACCACAGGAACCAGTGGGGAAAAAAAGGTCACACTTTATATTAGGTGAATTTAACTACTATGTACTTACATAAAAAAATATGAACTTACTGTGTTCATGTTGTATTGAAAAACACTTGCTATTATTGAAGCGAGCTACAGGTAAGGTTAGTGACAGGTCTGGTGGTAAGGAAAGGGTCAAAGGTGTAATTATGTAATCCCAGAAATTAATTACAGATGTAATTGCATGCAAGTTTTTATTTTTATTTTTTAATAAGCACAATGTATGTATACAGTAAATGCACTGCATCAAATGATTCATTTAAATGTTAGTACATAGTGGTTAAAGACGAGCGAGTCCACAAGGCAGAGCCGTGGCAACGGTGCAAGTTCTCCCTGAGGAGCTCCGGACTGATAAAAGGAGGAGTAATGACAGTGAAGGACGAAAGAGGACCAAGCCTGGGGCATTTATGTTATGTTTTTATTATGTTTATGTGCGGCAGTCATCCGTGAGGCCGTAAACTAATCAATATGAATTGAGCAGTTTAGTCCAAAATATTTAGTGACTTATATTAACTCACACATCAGTTGTGGTAAACGGAAACTCAAGCATTGACGCTTGACATTTGAGAACCAATGAGGTTCATTCTAGTGTTACGCAGCATGTTTGAGCTTCCGCAAAGAGAAATGAGGTTAATTCCTGTAATGGAGCACGTTTGAGCTTCAGCAAGAACCAATGAGGTTTGTTCTCGTGTTTTACGCAGCACGTCTGAGCTTCAGCAAGAACCAATGAGATTCATTCTTGTGTGTTATGCAGCACGTTTGAGCTTCCACAAGACCCAATGAGGTTCATTCACACATTACGCAGCATGTTTGAGCTTTTGCAAGAACCAGTGAGGTTCTTTCATGTGTGTTATGCAGCACGTTTTAGCTTTCGCAAGAACCAATGAGGTTCATTCTTGTGTTACGCAGCATGTTTGAGATTCCGCAAAAAGAAATTAGATTAATTTTTGTGTTACACAGCATGTTTGAGCTTCAGGTTAATTACAGTGTGTTACGCAGCACGTTTTAGCTTTCGCAAGAACCAATGAGGTTATTTTTTGTTACACAGCACGTTTGAGTTTACTCAAAGAACCAATGAGGTTCATTCTTGTGTGTTACGCAGCATGTTTGAGTTTCCGCAAGGACAATGAGGTTCGTTCTCGTGTGTCATGAACTTTTTGTAGCGTCAAAATGTCAGTTGCGTAGCTGTCAATGGAAAGAGAAAGCTCAGATTTCATCAGACAGATCTTCATTTGTGTTCAGAAGATAAATAAAAGACTGACATGTTTGGAACGATGTGAGGGTAAGTAATTAACCCTCAGAGGTTAGATGGGGTTTTGGAGCCCTGGAGAAATTCTGACATGCCCTGACATTTGTGCTTTAGAACAATGGCAGGGAAAACTAATTTTACCGCACTCTGAGAGCCCCTAGTGGTCGGGAGCACTTCCGTTGTGTTTTGGCTTGTTTCTGTTGTGTTGTGGCTTTTTCAATGTGGCGTGGCTTGTTTATGTTGTGTTGTGTTGTTGCTTGATTCCGTTGTGTTGTGGCTTTTTCGTCATGTTGTAGCTTGATTTCATTGTGTTGTGGCTTTATTTCAATGTGTTGTGAACTGTTTTTTTGTTTTTTTAAGTAATAGTAGATGTAGTATTGTCACCTCTGGCAATCTTTCCCTTTAATTCATGAGTTTGGAACGGCATAAGGTTGAATAAATGTTCATTTTTGTGTGAACTATCCCTTTAACCACTACAAAAGAAGAGCAATCAATCTGGGCTTTGTTTCCCCAAACATAGTAAGTTTAAGTAGATCGTAGACAGTATTGTTGCCAATGGTTTTATGATCTATATTTAGGCTTACAAAGCTTTTGGGAAACAGCCCCAGCCTGTGAAAATAGGGCTTGCTTGTAAAGCTGGTTTGTGTTTCCTGACTTTAAAATGTTGCTAGTGAGGAAATATAACTGCAATGTCATTCTGAAAATACCCCACTGTCCAGTTTAGTTCCCAAAGCCACAGCTGTACATTTGTGTGAATTTAGGATGAATAAATAGACTGATAGAAGGCTGAGGGGAAGGCAAGCTGCACAAATAAATACTGCTCGAAGAAATCAAATCCAATGCTTTGTACCATGTGAGCTGATCAAACAGACTGCTGCTTTTCCGTTATATGGTCAAATACAGAACATTTGAGAAAATGAGGGTCATGTGCACACACACAAATGATGGTGGTATTCCCACACACCAGATATTTTAATAGTTCTCATTCTTCAGACATTTGAGGTGTGCAGGTGGCAAGATCAAATATAAAAATTAGAATTTCTACATGGTTAAAACCACAATAATCTAAGTAAAAAGTGAAATAAACCAAAAAATATATAAATAATAAAAAAGATGTATCTTAATTATTTTTTAAAATGATACGTGAGTGCACTTGTTTACCAAGGAGACAACAGTGTTAGTGCCTGAACAAAAAAAAAGGTAATATAACCTTCAATGTTTAATGTTAATGCTATTTCCAATCAAGCTGTAATTTTAAATTATGCAAAAGTGTACAAATATTTTGAATTCACTGTCTGTATGCAGAACATGCTAGATATAAAATTAACCTTTGCAAGGAGTCAGACATTTTATTCCAAAAACATTAACATTTTCATTTCGATCACAACATTTCCATCACAAAATGCAAAATTCAAAAAAACAAAAAAAACATTTGAGTTCTGGAAATTACACATTGGTCTGAATTTTAGTTGTGTTTGGGTTAGAAGACAAATACATCATTCTCCTGTGATGTATGCATGTCAAATGTTAAATTAGTGTGAAATGTATATTTCACAGGGTCCCATATCTGAAGAAACATATAATATGGCCCTTTAATGATCTGAGTGCATGATCTGAAGCGCATGACGCAGGTGCACTTAGGGCGTGTCCAAATTCACTTTTGCTAGTTTAACAATCGGTCAGCGCGCCAGGCGCATTTTCCATAAGGGTTGTAAATAGCCTCTTAATGAGTCATAGGTGTGTTTTGGGTGTAATATACTATAAACCAATCATCTCTTATTCCCTTTAAAAGCCAGTTGTGCTTGCACCATGGCGGATTTGCTATTCACATGGCAGAATTTGCGAGTGGAAATACTGAACGCTTTTCCAGAGTGAAATCCTTTTATTTTTAATATCTGGCATGTTTGTGTGCTGCTGCGCGTCCCTATGTGTGTAATAAACAGAGTCTACGTGCGTTGTGCACCCGCCTATAGGCGCATATTACTAACGCGCCCTTTAAATAACAAAAAATAATACTTGACTTTAGACCAGGCTTCAGTTGGTCAATGGCGCAGTCATTTTCAGTTGCCTCAAAATAGCAAACCATCAACAATGCGCCAGAACACACCTCGTTTTCAGACCAGCACACAAATGGCCGTGAGCGCAACAACGTGGCGCTGGATGTGAAAGTGATAACTGCGTCAAGCTGAAACTAGCAAAAAAACACTTGCATTGTGCCTGGCGTCGCATTGCACCGGGTGTATGATAGGGCCCATAATATTAAAGGGTTAGTTCACCAACAAATTCTGTCATTAATTAATCACCCTATTGACGAATGCAGAAGTGCAGAGGACAGAACAAAACAAAACACCGGTCATGAATTGGAGTCTAAAACAAGAATTTTTAATGAGAAATTGTGGAGGATTTTAGTATAAGAGAAGAGGGGATTGAGTTTGTTGCCCACCCCTATCTGCGAGAGGCATCAAAGCTTGCGATGCTTCTATACATTGTGTCAGGGGTTACTCTTTTGCCGTAAATTGAATTGCGTAAGGTTTTTGGCCGGAAGTTAGTTATTTTAGTCTATAAAGGTTTAAATATGGATATGTATCTTACATAAATACACCACTTTGCTTTTGAAGGTTTTATTAACCCCCGGAGCCGTGTGGAGCAGTTATATGATGGATAGATGCACTTTTATGGACAAACGAGACAACAATTCTCAGACCCCTTTGTGTTCATACTGTTGCTTTTTGGATCTTATTTTTTGACATTGCTACAAATGCTGTTGGATTAAGTTGTTTATCTTTTTACACAATACATATATATATATATATATATATATATATATATATATATATATATATATATATATATATATATATATATATATATATATCTTTTTTTCAAATGCTACATATTCTTGCACTAGCTATATCACACATTCACCTTTGTAAATAACATTTATTTTGAATTGTTTTCCTTGAATGATGTTTATTTTATTGCAGAAGGCAACGATAACATCAGGATACAAAAAAAAAAAAAGATCAAATCAATAAAATAATAAAAGATGCAAATTAAATAAACTGCTTTACATTTTCCAGGTAAAGTATAGGTATGCCTAAAAGCAGCATTCAAAAAAAAAAAGGAATAATCATATGAAAAAATAAAACTGCATATTCTCACTATATATGATGTAGGGGAGCGCGGGGCACAAACTAACGCAGGGTTAGTTGTAACACGCATGGTTTAACATTTTCCAAATGCCAGGATGACGAAACTTTGTGTATTTACTAGTTGCCATTTCAACATTATTTAGAGAAATAAAATGCGCCAAAATTAAAAAATCTTTGGAAGATATCACTGAACATTTATTTAAACATAGCAAAAGTACATTTCTTACTTAATTTTATTTTTAATCTCAGTTTTTTGGTGTTTATTTAAAATAAGAGAAATCTGATATTATTGTAATCTTATATCCGTTATTGAACAGTTGAGATCGTTCTTTAACGCTGATCTAGCTAGCAGAAGAAACAAGCCGAAGTTTAAATCCCAGTTGTGCAGATGGGGTGCGTTGTCACACTGCACTACAATGAGCCCCTATTAGAACTACGCTATTATATTCTATAATTGTATTAATTCTTTTGAGAAACCATGAGGAAATGGTGAATAAAGACTGAGAGTCAATGTTCAGAAATTATTCATTATTATTATGTTTTGAACTGTATAGCTGAATTTAGCGATATGTTTGTTGTCAAACTCAAAAATAAGTATATTTTTAATGATAAAAAAATGCTATTCTTTTATTTAAAAAAGTTAATAATTGTATTTTATTGACAAAATATTTTAGTTTGTCTATCAGGTAACATTTTGATTATATCAGGTAACATTTTAAGCTATCATTTGGTGATGTAACAATGTGCCCCTCACATGTTACAATGTTCCCCACCTATGGGGCATGTTGTCACATTTCACATTTACATTCTTTCGGGGTAAAGTAAGAAAAGAAACATACACTGTATTAATGAAACAAAACCACATAATTGTACTAGACGTGTGCAATTAATGTGGGGAAAAAATAAATACTCTGAACCCCAAGTGGTAGCGTTAGGTTGAGCCCCGCTCTCCCATACTCCACTGATTCTTATATTAGGCTAGTAATGCAGATGTTTACATTCACAAGACAAAACCACCTGTTTATGTGAAACGTGTGTGTTTTTGACACTTTAAAATAAATGCAATAAGACGCTAAAGATTTTGTTTAGTACATGCGCTGTGACAGCTGGCTTCTGTGCATGCGCTTTAGGTGTGCGCTCGTAAAATCGTTTTAAACTGGCAAGGCGCACAGCCACGTTTCTCTTACGCAGTTCAGAAGTGGTTGAAATTGCAATAAACAAGTGTAAGTTTTGCCAGAAGAAGCAGCCATGATGAACAGCCGATTTGTACAGAGGCATCTGATGACCAAACTACATTGGAATTTGCAAACAAAAAAAAAAAAAGTAAGCCCAGAGCGGTTTGTGTTCAGATCGCATGTTTTTAACAAACCGTACCATAAGATAAGATCGAAATGTACCCAGACCACCTCCCGAGGGGGTGTCGGTTCGGTTCGCTTTAAAGGGGTCTGAGATCATTTGGAGTGTTCACATATGGGCCAAAAATCACGTTCAGACCGCTGAAAAGGCCAAATGTGCAAACACCGTAAGAGTCACATTGATTACTTTAAAGATGTCTTTACTACCTTTCTGGGGCTTGAAAGTGGTAGTTGAGTAGGCTGTCAATGGAGGGTCAGAATGCTCTCAGATTTCTTTAAAAAGATCTTAATTTGTGTTCTAAAGATGAACCAAAGTCTTACAGGTTTGGAACGACACGAGTGTGAGTAGTTAAGACCCATTTTTGGGGGGTGAACTATCCCTTTAAACTTTGTTTTATGCTTTAGTATCAGCTAACATATGAAACCGGTTTTCTTTTTTTCACTTCAGTTCGTGGAGTGCATAGCTCCTCATTCCATAGTACCTTTTAACCAACAGTCACTTCTGTGTGCTGTAATGAATTGCCGTTTCACATAAACTATGACTATGAGGATTTAAGTACATAAACTACGGCGCTTTTTGCTGTATTTCATATAAAGATGGATTTTAAACCCATTTGAGACTACTCATGTGCTGAAAGCAAACATGAAACACACAGAACCAAGCAGCACTTATGGAGTGAACATATGCAAAGGGCCTCATTTCCAGAAGCGTTTCCTCTTGGCAAGACTCAGGTGCAGGGGAAACTTATCACTGCTCTAGGGGTTTTAACATACAGAGAGGAACCATATGAAGCCACTTAAAAATTGATCAATGCAATTGAAATTTTGTCTCTCACGTTCTCACATTAGGTTTTCACAACAACACAAGCTCATCAGTGTGATTATGGAAAAAAAGGGAAAAAGCAAAGAGCAAAAACCAGCATTTGTTTCCAATCTTTGCGTAATGACAGCGATTTCCTCCACACGCTGATAGTTGCACTGATAGACCTGCACAGTGTATGTTAAACATGTGCTTTGTGATCTCATCCTTTCTTCTACCGGCAAGAAGAAACGCTAGCTGTTGGGATTTCACAGGATGATTCCACCCTTTTTCTCTACATATATCAAGTTATTAATTTTTTTTCTAAATAGTGAAGTTAAGAAACAGAGCTTCAAAAGGTTATAATCTTACATCCCAGAAGACACAAACTGCAATTAAGAAAGCACAACAAGAATATGACCATAAAACTATGAAGGCATACTGTACAAATATAACTCTCATATGCTGTATCCTTAAAAAACAGCATTGGTACCCATTGTATTTGAATGTTTGTTTTAAGCATAAACCTCACACCATTTTGTGGAAAATACTAAAGATTATTTAACATATTCTAAAAAAAAAAGGTATCACATTTTAAGAACAATGCCGCATAGAAAAAGAAGTCTGTTGTCGTCATACACTTTGCAACCTTCTGTGTTTTTCCCAGTTTTATTGAGAAGACAGTAAAACATGAGAGGAGAGGAAGGGAATGGGATCAGGAAATGACACGAACTAGGTTTGAACTCAGGATGCTCATAATAAAGTGTGTCATCCAAGTGGTCAAGGTCTGGCTAGTAGATAATCCCACCATCTGGATGCAAAAGTGTCTCTCTATTGATGCCTATTCAGCTGAATTCAACATTGTCGCAACTATTTAATTGTATTATAGCATATATTTTACAAGTTACGTAATTTTTTGGAGGGTTATTAAGTGTGAAATGGACTTTTCTCTGTCTGCTGCCTTTGATGTCAAAGCAATGATATTAGTGAAGACTTTGAAGACTAGTCATTTCCCTATGGCTTTAAAGTAATCATTCACATTGGCATTTATGGTTCAGGTGACTGGCCCAACTGAGATGAATGGCAATGCTAACCGAGAGTTTTCTCCAGGTATCTCCAAGTATTGCATCCTACCTGTAGCCGCCCATCATGCTGCATGCATTCACCACAAGACCATGTCTCTGAAAAAAAATAACATTTAAATATATAAAAACATTTGGGAAGTGAACCAATTTCATGCACTTTCAAAAGATGAGGACACTTACTCTTCTGTGAATTATTACGTAATAGCGTCCAGAACAATATAGTTTGGTTTTCTTTCAAATCTGAATGTACATGTACAACCGAGACTGAAAAGTTTAGACATTTTTCTCAATGTGTTTCCTTGTTTTTTAGAGGGGAATGTTACTGTTGGTAGTATGACATCATGGTTTACACATTTAAATGTTGGTCTTTTCTGAGGAGTGAACCACAAAAACTCATTTGACTCTGGTGTTGAAATTGCATTTTTTCCTGCTGTGTTGAAACGCGCAGACGGATTGACCAACTGAGCTTCACAAATCATGTGGATTTTGACTCTAGCACGTCTCCGAGCAATTACTGGATAGATTTGCTTGAGAATTTATAGATTGTTTTGCCATCATTCCCAAAGCTCCATTATGCAATGAGGGGAGAGGTGCGCTCTTGAACTTTGACACATCGAGTTGTTTCTTGCCAAGCTACATTGGTTGGATCTGTCATGACAAAACAAGGCTGAAACAAACTGTCTCATAATTTCCTGTGGAGCACGTACTCGCCTTTGCTCTTTTAACTTTATACTGGTGTTCTTATGACCAAAGCATTTGTTCCTATGGCTGCAACTGACTATTATTTTGATAATCTATTAATGTGTCGAATATCTTTTTTATAAAACATGGATTAATCGGATTAAAAAACAAAAAAAAATCCCCAAATTATTATGCATTAACCCATAAGAACCCGGACCAATTTCTCCTTATAGGAAAATTATGGGGCATATAAAACAGGCTTAATGGACCACTTGTAACATGTTCCTGCAGTTGTTTTTGAAATACAACCCCTCCTTGTGAAAGATCTGTAATGTTACATTGGGCATTTATTTCTCATAAACATTTTTTTTATAAAAATTGTTTGTTAATTTTCTTTTCCTCAACATATATCAAAATTATACATATTATTCACAATTATTAACGAAACATCTTCCAACAGTTATCCCCTGCTTGCTGATTTTAAGAATCATTGTTGTCAGTGAAATGTAGAGATGCTAGTAGACTCTGAAAACAGTTGCGTGACATGTTGTCAGCCACCATGGTATGTCATTTTGCCCTGGATTTGTTGCAGATCATGCGCAGATCAATACCAATCAATATTTTTTTAAACAGTGGTGTTAACATTTTTCTGAGTCCCATGTTTTATATAACACATAGAGAAAGTACATAACACACAAAAAATATTAATCAGCTAAACTAAAAGAGCAGCTCATTATTATTTTTCTTAATTTGACAATTGTCACATCAAAATTCCACCAACTGTTGTAAGGTAAACAGCCCGATGTGTCACGTTAAACCCTCCCAGGTCTCTCTGCTTCAATCACAGGCCTTCTGACGAGGCCACCAGGGCACAATACAGACTTTATCAAAGAATTTGCTGGTTTTCTATCAGAGTTAGTACTGGCTGCAGATAAGGTACTAATTGTTGGTGATTTCAATATCCATGTTGACAATGAAAAAGACGCATTGGGATTGGCATTTAAAGACATTATAAACTCTATTGGAGTTAGACAACACGTATCTGGACCCACTCATCGCCTTAATCATACTTTAGATCTAATACTGTCACATGGACTAAATGTTGATACCATTAAAATCCTGCAGCAGAGCGATGACATCTCAGATCATTACCTAATATCATGTATACTTAATATAGCTAAGGCTGCAAAGCCATCCCCTACTTCAAATATGGCAGGACTATAACCGCTGCGACTAAAGATTGCTTTATACATAATCTTCCTCATCAGTTCCATCTCCTCAGAATTACAGATAGCCAAGAGGAACTTGATGTTGCAACAGAAACTACTGACTCTCTCTTTACTAGCACTTTAGACATAGTTGCTCCTCGGCGCTTAAAGAAGATTAAAGCAAATAATCCAACGCCGAGGTACAACGAGCACACTCGGGCCCTTAAAACAGCAGCCAGAAAAATGGAGCGCAGCTGGAAGAAAACAAAACTGGAGGTTTTTCGCAATTTGTGGAAAGAGAGCATGATTGCATACAGAAAGGCCATAAAAACTGCTAGATCTGCTTATTTCTCAACTCTTTTAGAAGAAAACAAACACAACCCTAGGTATTTATTCGATACAGTGGCTAAATTAACAAAGGATAAAGCTTCAACTTCTGACGTTTGTAAACAACACAGCAGTAATGACTTTATGAACTTCTTTACTAGTAAGATTGATAACATTAGGAATAAAATTATAACCATGCAGCCGCCTACTACAGTATCACTTCAGACAGAACATTGTAGTCTCACTGAGGAAAAATTACACTCATTCACTGCTATAGGAGGAGAAGAATTGGCTAAACTTGTCAAATCATCAAAATCAACAACATGTATGCTTGACCCTATACCGACTAGGCTATTAAAGAGATGCTTCCAGAGGTCATAGATCCTCTGCTTAATATTATTAATTCATCCTTGACATTAGGATATGTTCCAAAAACTTTTAAGTTGGCTGTAATTAAACCACTTATTAAAAACCGCAACTTGATCCTAAAGAATTAGTCAATTACAGACCAATCTCGAATCTACCGTTTCTATCAAAAATATTAGAAAAGGCAGTGTCTTCACAATTATGTTCCTTTTTAGAAAGAAATTGTATATGTGAGGATTTCCAGTCAGGATTTAGACCGTATCATAGTACTGAGACTGCTCTAATTAGAGTTACAAATGATTTACTCTTATCATCTGATCGTGGTTGTATCTCTCTATTAGTGTTACTCGATCTTAGCGCTGCATTCGATACTATCGATCACAATATTCTTTTGAATAGACTCGAAAATTATGTTGGCATTAGTGGAACTGCATTGGCATGGTTTAAATCTTACTTATCTGACCGTTATCAGTTTGTAGCAGTAAATGAAGAGATGTCACACGATCACAAGTTCAGTATGGAGTACCGCAAGGCTCAGTGTTAGGACCGTTGCTTTTCACCCTGTATATGCTACCACTGGGAGATATCATTAGGAAGCATGGCGTTAGTTTTCATTGTTATGCTGATGATACTCAGCTCTATATTTCTTCACACCCTGACGAAACTTACCAATTCACAAGATTAACGGAATGCATAGCTGATATTAAAAATTGGATGAATAGTAATTTCCTGCAACTTAATTCAGATAAAACTGAATTTTTAATTATTGGACAGAAAAGCTCCACAAAGAGTGCCCTAGAATACTGTCTAACCCTCGATGGCTGCTCTGTCAAGTCCTCAAATCGTCAGTGAGGAACCTGGGTGTGCTCTTTGATACCAATCTTTCATTTGAAAGCCACGTTTCTAGCATCTGTAAAACTGCATTCTACCATCTTAAAAATATATCTAAATTACGTCACATGCTTTCAATGCAAAATGCTGAACAACTAGTACATGCGTTCATGAGCTCAAGGCTAGATTATTGTAATGCTCTACTGGGTGGTTGCCCTGCTCGCCTAATAAATAAACTCCAGCTGGTCCAAAGCGCAGCAGCTCGAGTTCTTACTAGAACCAGGAAGTACGATCATATTAGTCCAGTTCTGTCAACACTGCACTGGCTCCTATTAAACATCGCATAAATTTTAAAATCTTGCTTATTACTTATAAAGCAATAAATGGTTTAGCTCCCAGTACTTAAGCGAGCTCTTAACGCAATATACTCCATCACGTCAATTGCGGTCTCTAAACTCTGGCCAGTTGAAAATACCTAGAATATCTAAATCAACTGCAGGCGGTCGATCCTTTTCCTATTTAGCACCTAAACTCTGGAACAGTCTTCCTAGCATTGTTGGGAAGCAGACACACTCTGTCAGTTTAAATCTAGACTAAAAACACATCTCTTTACTATGGCATACACATAGAACATTTTTAACTTTCTTTATTCAAATCAAATGACTGATTATTAGGCTGCATTAACTAGGTCAGCCGGAACCGGGAACACTTCCCATAACACCTGATGTACTCGTTACATCATAAAAAGAGTGGCATCCACACTAATGTTAGTCTCTCTGTTTATCCCGAGGTTTACTGCAGTCGGCGGATCCAGGCCGTGTCGGATCGGATGGTGGACCTGCATCTGGACATGACCAGCTCATCCTGGAGTGTCTGCTGAGACCGTGTCCATTAGTGTCTCCTCTGAATTCGCCTCACGGGCGTGATCCTCAATTAACCCGTCTCGGCGCAATAACTCCGATCTTTCAAGTATTCATATTCTTGTGTAATCGACGCGCCATCCTAAATGAGCCCGCCTCGTGCGTCATACCCAAAATTTCGAATATTCCTATCTAATATGATTTAAGACCTGCAAGGTTGCCAGAGTAATAATTATACACTGTTAATAATAGGCCAGAGGAGAACTGGCACCCGACTGAGTCTGGTTTCTCCCAAGGTTTATTTTTCTCCATCATGCCCTGATGGAGTTTTGGTTCCTTGCCACTGTCGCCTTTGGCTTGGCTTGCTCAGTTGGGGACACTCAAATTATGATCCAAGTTACTCAACTAAATATACAAATAGAATTTATTAATTTGGTCATATATAATTCTATAAACTATCCAAATTAAACTAGCCAAATCAAATTTTGTTGCAATGTTGTCCTGTTTAACACTGTGAAGCTGCTTTGAAACAATCGTCATTGTAAAAGCGCTATATAAATAAAGTTGATTGATTGATTGATTGATTGAGTCATTACACAGAGTTGCCGCATTACTCGCTCCGCCAGCTGTCAATCAAAGCGCGCATGGTTTTCGTTGGATAAAGGCAATCAATGCCTAGCCAATGCCTTGCCAGCAAAGGTTTGATTGACGGACGTAGTAACTAATCACAAGGCATTATCTTACGTTGTGTTTGTAAGCATTATTGGTGAATATGCCTCTAGTCACAATCTCCATAGCAGCCAAGCGCCTGCCAGTCAGATTGCGCAACACTGCAGTGGAGCGCGCAGCTCTATGACAGACTGTTTTTATCAACTAAATTAGTTTTATACACTTTAAAAAGTCTGTAAATAGTTCATTTAGTTTTTCAGTAACTGCAAATTAATCATAATCAGCAGTTTATTGCAGATTTATTTGAATAAAAACTACTCTTAGCAATTACAAATGTTCTAAAATAAAAGCCCTTTTGGAAAGGACGCCTAGTCTTTTCTTGATATAAAAGCTTACAGAAGCTACATTTTTGACAGAATCATCCTCAAATTTGAATCAAAACATGATCAGACATTCAGTTTTATATTATGCTTATTTTCAGGACCTTAACATTAAAATCTCATAATTTTTTCCCTAAGTGAATAATAAAAAAAAAAACGTGAGTCACTTACATGTATATTTACATGTATATTACTCTGTTCATATACAACTTTGAGCTATTATGTCTCTTGGGTAACACTATTTGAAGTGTCTAGTTTAAAATAAGACCAGATTTATGAATATAGACCATAGGGTTTAAGAGCTGCAGACATTTTCATTTGGGTATGTCGTTTTCAGAAAATTTCAAAAATTGGGGCGCTGGTAACAGGTTAATAGTAATGTATGATAGTATGAGTGTAATGTATGGTATATTATAATATATTTGGTATGGTATACTAAAAATAATTAAAATAATTAAGTAATTAATTAAAAAAAAAAACTAAATGAAAAGCACAACATGTTAACTTGTATGAATTATGAATAACACGCATACACACACACACAATCGTCTAAACATGGTAATTATATTAATAGGCTATCACAACAATAGTGCCTTTACTGTTCCTGCTCTCATAAATATGATAACGGCTCGGGTTATGTATATAACCCTTGTTCCCTGAGAAAGGAACGAGCACCGCGCCGAACGACGAATTTGGGGATGCTCCTAAGCATCAGCGAATCTGAAGTCTGAATAAACACTAGTCCAATCCGATTGGCGTGCGTGATGACGCGTCACTGTGATGGCGTGCCGGAAGTATAAAAGGAGCCAGCGCAAAATGGCGGCAGCTATTGCTCTGAAGCATGCGCCCAGGCGTGCCGAGGTGTGGCGACGCGACGCGACGCGACGCAGTGCTCGTTCCTTTCTCAGGGAACAAGGGTTATATACATAACCCGAGCCGTTCCCTTCGAGGAACTCACACTGCGTCCGGAATGACGAATTTGGGGAACGAGTGCCCACTAGGCCACACCGAGGGTAGCGCCTGCCTAGTGTGAAGCCGAGACCGGGCACAGCTAGGACTGGAGCACCCTAGCGCCAGGCGAGGGGAGATGTAGGCTATAAAACCTGATAAAGGTGTGTGGGGTAGCCCACCCGCCGCCTCGCAGATATCCTGCAAGGGGACCCCAGAAAGGAGGGCCACCGAAGAGGCCATGCCTCTGGTGAAATGAGCCCTCACGGCCATAGGTGAAGGCAAACTGCGCACCTGATAAGCCATGGTTATCGCCTGGACAATCCAGTTACTGATTGTCTGGGTAGACGAGGCAACCCTTTCTTGGGTGAACCGAAACACACCAAAAGTTGTTGAGATCTCTCCACTGTGCCGACTTCGCCAAATACACTCTGAGTGCCCTAACCGGGAAGAGCAGGTGAAGCCTCCCTTCTTCCGCCACGTGAGGCGGAGGATGAAATGCCTGCAGAACCAAAGACCTGACCACCCTTGATGGAACCTTAGGCACGTAGCCTGGCCTAGGGTGTAAGATGGCCTTTACTCCACCGGGGCAAACTCCAGGCAAGTCGGCGTTACGCCAAGGCCTGGAGATCTCCCACTCTCCTCAGAGAGGTAATGGCGAGGAGAAAAGCCACCTTAAGGGTCAGGTTCTTTGGTTCAGCCGACTCCAATGGCTCGAAGGGGGCCTCAGCCAGCCCTCCGAGAACCACCGCCAGATCCCAGGTTGGAACTCTGGACTGAGCCACAGGCCTCATCCTCCGAACCCCACGGAGGAACTGTACAACCAGCTGGTGCCTACCCAAAGGCCCATCACCCATAGGAGTGTGGAAAGCCGCAATGGCAGCCACGTACACCTTGAGTGTGGACGGGGTTAGACCAGAGAAGCAATCTTGGAGGAACTCCAGCACTGAAGCCACCGGGCAGTTAACTGGGTCCACCTCACGCTCCCTGCACCAAGTGGAAAATACATTCCACTTGAGGCTGTACAGTCTCCTTGTAGACGGAGCCCTGGAACTGAGTAAGGTCTCTACCACCTCCGCCGACAGGCCAGCCTCTAGGTACCTGGCCCCCTCAGGGGCCAGACCCAAAGGTTCCAAATCTCCGGCCGGGGGTGAAATATTGTGCCGCCGCCTGAGACAGGAGATCCCTCCTCAGAGAAATCTGCCATGGATGACCTGCCAGCAGAGTTATGATATCCGAGAACCATACTCGAGTCGGCCAACGGGGCTGAATGCGTGAGGAAAACCACAGTGGACAGTGGGGCGTCTCTCGAGACGCAAATAGGTCCACTTCCACTGGGCCGAACCTCTTGCACATGGCCTCCACCACCTCTGGGTGGAGCCGCCACTCCCGGGCCTCAGCCCCTGCCTCGACAGGATGTCTGCTCCTAACTTTGGACCCCGGGACATACATTGACCTGATGAACAACAATTTCCCTTAGAGCTTTGTAGACCGCCATCATCTCCAGGCAATTTATGTGCCAGGAGGAATGACGGCCCTCCCATGGGCCCCTCGCAAAGCGGCCGTCCATGACCGCGCCCCAACCAGTGAGGGAGGCGTCTGTTGAAACGGATTTCCGGCAACAGGACGCTCCCAACACAGGCCCTGGGACAGAAACCAAGGTTTCTTCCATATGACTAGGAACGAAGGCATCTGCGCGTTACCCTGATCATACGAAAATGATTCCCTCTGGGGGAAAACCCCTTGGTTTTCAGCCACCACTGGAGGGGTCTCATGTGTAGCAGGCCAAAAGGTATCTCGTTGGGCGCTGTTGCCATGTGCCCCAGCACTCTCTGAAAGTGCCTCACAGTGATGCTGTGGCCTAGCCTTATTCCTCAGACCATCGCCAGTATGCTCGACTCGCGCGGTACACAAATGTCCCAGCATCGTTGTCGAGTCCCATACAATCCCCAGGAACGTAGTGCTCTGGGACGGCGTCAACACACTCTTTTTGTTTTGAGTCTCAGCCCCAAGCACTTTATGTGGGCCAGAACGACATCTCGATGCCGAACTGCCATCTCGTACGACTGGGCCAATATGAGCCAGTCGTCGATGTAATTCAGCACACGGATGCCCTGAAGCCTCATTGGAGCCAGAGCTGCATCCATGCACTTCGTGAATGTGCGTGGGGAGAGGGCTAGGCTGAAGGGAAGCACTCGATATTGGTACGCCGCCCGAAAGCAAACCTCAAGAACTTCCTGTGACATGGAAGGATGGAGATATGGAAGTATGCGTCCTTTAGATCTATCGTGACGAACCAGTCCTCGGACTGGATCTGACTCACGATCATGGGAATAGTGAGCATTTTGAATCTGAACCTCCTCAGAGACCGATTCAAATACCTCAGATCTATAATCGGACGCAACCCTCCATCCTTTTTGGGAACTATAAAGTACCGGCTGTAGAACCCGGACTCCCTCTCCAGCGGAGGAACGCGCTCTATGGCTTCCTTCGCCAGTAAGGATTTTACTTCTAGTTCCATTACCCGAACCCGCTCTGGTACCACTGCAGTCCAGTTCAACCCCCTGAACTTTGGAGGAGGATGACCGAACTGCAGTCTGTAACCGTTTTCTACAGTACGCAGGACCCATGTAGAAATACTCGGAAGGCATTTCCATGTGCCGAGATAAAACTACTAAGGGAACCAGCCTCTTGAGGCTGGCGTCGGTGTTACGAGCCTCGCCCCCAACCCCTGAATCGGCTGACCAGCAGGAAGTAGTTGGGAACGAGCCTCTGTGTCGGACACGCTGAGCTGCCCAGCCGCAGGTCTTTCCAGAGGCGGCTGGAGCAGCATGCGTTCGCGGGAAATCGATGTGGCCCGAAGCGTCATAGACGGCGGGATTACCACATCGATTTCCCCAGAGCGCCGCGGAGGAAGCAACCTCAGTTGCCCCTTCGCGGGAGGGACCGCTCTCAGAAGCCCTGCCGTGGCTAGGACTTCTTCCCAGCAGCCTTCCGCGCCTGAAGGACGTTCCTCAGATCGCCCTTAGGCACTGAAGGCTGCTGGTGAGCGCGCCGCCTCTGTTGCCAAGCTCCCGGAGGAGGGGCTCAAGAGGCGACGCTCTCTGCCGGTGCGAGGAGCTGGTGGACGGCTGAGGGCAGCCTTCCCAGGCTTTGAGCGGCGAGGGAGATACTGGCGGAAGGCCCCTGACTGCTTCGTCGCCTCCTGAAATCTGTCGACGACGGTGGTAACCGCGTCGTCGAACAGACCAGAAGGCGAGATCGGGGAGTCTAGGAGGAAGGTTTTATCCTTCTCCTTCATCCCCGATAAATTAAGCCACAGATGCCTCTCCACAGTCACCATTGATGCCATGGAGCGGCCGATAGCACGGGCCGTCTCCTTGGTGACGCGGAGAGACAAGTCAGCAGCCTTTCTAAGCTCCAGTATATCCTCCGGAGAGGGACCCTCGCCCTCATCTAGCTCTTTAAGGAGGTCGGCCTGGTAGGCCTGCAATATAGATAATGTATGCAGGGTACTACCAGCCCGCCCAGCCGCCATATAAGCCCTGCCCACCAAGGCAGATGTGTCCCTACAGGGCTTGGTGGGCAGTACCGGGGCTTTAAGGGATGACGCCGATTCGGGCGAGAGATAGCTCGCGAGAGCATCTTCCACCCGCGGCATCATCCCATACCCAGCGTCGCGTGCCCCCAGCACGTTGGCATAATCCAACACTGGGAGATTGGACACACGCGCTGAATAAGGCCTCTTCCAAGATTTGCACAACTCATTGTGCAAATCAGGGAAGAACGGCAGCGCCGGCGAGGTGTTTGAGCCCGGCGTCTCAAGCGATCGTCCAGCCTACTGGGTGGCTGGACTTCCTGCCTTTCCTGTGGCCAATCGATGTTTAACTTGGCCACCGCCCGGGTCAACACCTCGACCAGCTCCTCTTGGGCGGGTGTATGAAGCGGCGACACTTCTGGTACTTCACCACCCGCCTCGATGTCCACCTCCTCTGATTCCTCAGAACCAGAGAGGACGAACATCGGATTCCCGCCCCGGGGGAAGAAGCCGCAGTGCGGGCTTCCACACGGGCGGAAGAATCTCGGAACTGCCAGAAGAGGAGTGGGAAAGTGCCTTAGCAGTCCCACACCCTCTGACAGATCTTTGTGAGCCCCATGATCTGCGACACCGAGCCGCCTCAGCGGCCGCGGGTCCAGAACCACGGGCTCACGAGGCTGGCCGGCCTCATCGAACACGGCCAGCCGAGAGCGAAGCACCCTGAGTGTCAGCTTCTCACAATGCTCAGAAGCGGCTCCCTCGAGAGCCGCTGTGGCATGCTGAACACCCAGGCATTCTACACAAAGCGAAAAGGCCCGAGCCCGAGATGAAACGAGGCACGGATGCACACACTGCTTGAACTCTCTTTGAGTCGCCATTCTTTCACACTTTTTTCTTTGACAATACAACAATAAATAGACAGACAATGTACACAGAGCGCTATGCTGAAGAGCAATAACTGCCGCCATTTTGCGCGGCTCCTTTATACTTCCGGCACGCCGTCACAGTGACGCGTCATCACGCACGCCAATCGGATTGGACTAGTGTTTATTCTTCAAATTCGCTGATGCTTAGGAGCATCTCAAATTCGTCGTTCGACGCAGTGTGAGTTCCTCGAAAGGGAACTTGTGTTACATGTAGAATTCTAAAATTACACTTAATTGAACAAAGCATATTTTAGCATAATGTATATTATAGTCAGAATTATTGCACTCTTGTTCTACTGCACATGTAAAGTTTAACAAGATTCGCTTGTCAGAATATGCAAAATTGAAATACCCGCGGGACTTTCTAACATTTTCAGATAAGGTTACAACCATAAAATGGAAGTTATGCATGTGTCAAGGCATTAAAGGGTTACTTCAGCGATTTAGCATATGGCTTTTTTATCAGTAGAAACCTGGGAGTATATTCGAATGATCGTGCTATCCCCCTGAGAGGAAAGATTTATGTATTCTATTTCTGGAAAAAATCCTCTGATGATGCAAATATCGACATTTTGCGTCATCTGAGGATTTTTTGGTCAGAGGCTAAAGACTACAGCCAGTAGAAGGAGCTATATCTAATATCTGCATGTTTACTCACAACGCTCCTCTCGGGGAGCTGCAGGGATTCATGTAAACAGAGCAGTGTGGAGCAAAGTGAGTGTTTCAACTTTTGTGCTTTCCATTCTGTGACATCAATATTTTTTTTTTCTTCTGTATGTCCATGACACTATTTCAAGTAATTTAGCGTAAAAGCAAGCACGTGCATGCATGGTTTTGGCATGGCAGAATGCTTGCAAAGTGCGCTCCCTTTATAATTCCATAATTCTTAAAAATGTTTGAAAACCTCTTAAGTATTGTGAGCATCCCTTAACTCTCATTAATGTACAACTATATGTCAACTAATTCACAATAGGGTACTAGTAGAATGTTAGGTTAGGTTAGAGGAATAAGTTGAAATGTATTTGCAAAGTTACTTACAGTATATTCAGTAGAATGTCTAAAGTGGATTATTGAAATAAAGTGTTACCAAGTAAGTAAGTGAGCAAAGTAAATAAGTAAGTAATTAAATAAATACAATAGTTATATTCATGCAAGTGTGTCAATTCAAACAATTGACTGGTAGTGCATGCTTAAGAAAGTAAAATGTTATAATCAACTAAAAAACTAAAAATGTTAATTAGCACACACTAACATTTCTATTTCATTTACAGACAGACTTTGGACTGGCCAGCTTTAGATAAGTTAAATAGCATTACATTATACAATATTAATTTAAAAAAAGAAAAGTTACTGGAATAGCCTTTGCTGAGTGGGAGGGACGCACTGTTTTGCTCTGAACGTTTCCTATTTCCTTCAGCGCTCTTGATTAGCCTCCCATGCTAATGGAGAATTTCCTGTGTTAAGAAAACGCCACTCAAACAAAACGAGACGGGGCAATACTAAATTACACACAAACAGGCTAGTCACGACATGCAGCCTTGAAATACCAAAAAGAGAGAAATATTAAAACAGCATGCAACGTTTCAAGCCGACATTCTTTCGGACATATGGAAACATTGTCTTTAATAACTTCACCTGTTTGAGAAAAGCATTTTAATGTTTGACACGGATTAATATACATTATTTTTCTTGGTACTATATCCGATTGATTTTGAGAAGAGCAACACATGGAAATATTAGGAAAGGTTTTATGCAAACAAACCCTCCAAAATCACCTGCCGCCAAGTTTCTTTTGATTTGAACCTGAGAAGTAATTCTCCAGATTATATGATATTTTCTTTACAGTTTGCCTTGCAATATGCGGCTCATTGGTTTTGTGAGCAATCACCTGACTGACATGTTTTAGTAAAATATGACACAGTTTTCATTACATTTGCCAAATATGATCACAGTTTGGTGATTTTCCTGCTATATTCCCAAAATGCCAGTCATACCCAAGAGGCCAATCTGAGGAGCCAGAGTTAGTTGCAATATGCTTTAACGTCCTCCTCTCATCTTTTTTCCCCCCATCTGTCCCTTCATCTCACCCCATTTGCAGTTTCTACTCCACAGTACTTTTTTTCTCTCAGTTGTCCTCTCTTGACCAATACCACATGACACACATTCAAGTTAAGCAATCTCACTCTTTAAATTGGATTTGAACTTTCCTTTCATCCTTAATTCCACTTTTCTCACTTTGCTTTTCCCCCTCAAGGAAAGGGATCATGTCGCTGTTCCGCAAAGAGGGCCGTCTCTAATTTGATCCCAACGTGCGCAGATGTTTCCATGGCAATTAATGAAACAATCCCGAAACAAATTGGTGGCGGGTGTATGATAAACAGGCAGGCTAAGGCATTCTGACTGTGCTCATAACTTACGGCCGAGCTTGATAGCATCTAGCTAATTCAAGGAGGCCTGATCTTTGTAAACAGCATTTCCATTCTTTGAAGGAAAGAGTTGTAGTCTTGTAAACTTCTTACTAGGCTCTTCTAAGGCAATGCTGAGAGAGGCTGGAGGCGGACAGATGTGGGAAGGGTCAAGGAAACGGAGTTTCCGAGACAAATTTACGAGACATCGAGACTATGTGGATATACTGAGGAGATTATAACTTTGAGTTTGCCTGCAGTGATAAAGAGCTTTTCCTGAGTCATTACTGGGATGATGTGAATGTTCTAAAAGGGCGGTTCTCAAGGGCTCAAGCTTCTTGACTAATAATCAAGGTCCTTTTTGCTGGTGTTTAAGTGTTGAATTACAATAAAATGGGCTTTCGTGGGAGCGCCGTGATCCAACACACCTCTTGAGGTTCCCTACATTACCACAAGCATGTGGATACCTAGACACCACATTTTAACATTTTACACCCCACTTTGAAAGCTGAAATTTATTTGCTGAACATTTATTTTAATTTTTTTAATTGGCTTTAACTTTTGTAGTATTAACAGTAGAGGGAAAGTTCACACCAAAATTAAAGTTTTGTAAGTTTTGATATTTTTAATTAAACCTAAAAGAGATTCCTTGTCTCTTCCTTGAAAGTCTGTTACGTTCACGCTTCAAAACGTTCTTAAAGAAAACTCATTCATATCATCTGAGTTTTTCAATCCAAATCTATTTAAGAGACATGATTACTTTATATTAGGGGTGTAACAATACACCAATGCCATGGTTCGGTTCATATCATGGTTTTGGAGCCACAGTTTGGTTCAGTTCTGTTTGCTGTGGGTGGGGGCAAGGTTCATGGCAGGGGACCAGCAAGAATCTGTCTGGCTATCACCAGACCAAGCTCAATTTAAGATTGAACATTGGTCTGGGGAGTCTGCTATGTATTTTCTACTGCACAAGAGGTGTGATCAACGAGCATAATTAAAATAACTGCACGCAATTGGATAGTCCTTTAACCAATCAGACCACAAGAGGCGTGATCAACGGGCAAATGCTTCATCGCTTCTCTATCCGTCATCGTGTTAAACCCGCCAATAGGGTGCCAGGTGGATAAGCCAGTCTGTGATTGGTTCCCGCAAAAGTGTAACAGAAGCAGTAGAAAGGAATGTACAGGTTTCCAGACTGAGCTGCAGGGCAAAATCAAATCGTCGGCCAGTCCAAGCAATAATAACACTAGATTCACTTTAAACTTAATAATAACAACAAAAATAAGTTAAATTATGAACTATATCTTTATTAACTTTATACATTGGCTTCACATTTTCTTTAGAGCAGTTAGCATACCTGAGTAGTTGCTCATATGACAGGAAACACTTCTAGCATGCAAGTGTATCTCTGGAGACATCATCCCGACATTTATATCAGCAGCACACGTAAGAGACCTCAAAAAATTAATTTTGCATTTCTCAGGTCCTCCGCCAGTTTGGCTTTCACTTTGTTGTAAAGTTGAGGCAACACATTCTGACTAAAATGTGGTCGGCTCGGTAGTTGGTATCTGGTCTCTAACACATGTAGAAAATGCGTGAATCCTTCGCAACAACTGAAAATAGGCACATATCCAGCGCCATGAAACAACCTATTGCCTTGGTAATGCTTGAGCGCGGTCTGAGTCGGCCTGTAGCTTAATTCTAAAGGCTGTATTTGAGGTCTCTACGTGTGCTGCTGATATCAATGTCAGGATGATGTCTCCGGAGTTGCGCTTGCATGTTAGAATTGTTTCCTGTTGTAAGAGCAACTTTTGTGGAACACTTACGAAAGACGACGTGCGCTTTGTCTACAACACAATTTACATTCTTATACTCCACTGGAAGACTACAATGTGCCCACACAGGAGACGTAATTGTGATCGAGGGGTCTGCAATCTCAATATGACGCGGAGCTGCCATCCTGTATGTAAACTGCCGAGCATGACCGATCACCCAAGTCACGTGACATGCACTTGGAAGATAAAAGTTTGTGTATGTTTAGTAAATAATATTATAATATGTAGTAAAAAACACAGCTCTTATAAGTTGTTAAAAGTGTACTAATTACCGTTTAATCAAATATCAAGGAAGAAAAACAAAAAAGTGTGACACAAGGTGAAGTGAGGGCTGGGCATGTTCGACATGAGAGTATCGCAGTTACGCATTTCCGGTTTGCATATCGTTACACCGCTACTTTATATGATAAACTGATTAAATGTAGGCTCTTATTTACATATGGGCATTTTTCAACACATACAGTTTTAGAATTATTCTATATCTCATACTTCAACTCACACCAGATGTTGATATGTGACGTGTTGTGATTTGATCTTGTGTTCAATATGGGTTCAGGTCTGGGGTCTCTGCAGATTAGTCAAGTTCTTCCCTCAGTAAATCATTACTTTATGAACTGTGCCACGTTCCTGAATACTTGTAGTAAAGGCTATCAGTAAAGGGTGTAGCAAAAATGGCTGGATGTTTGCATTCTTTTGATCATGTAGTGTAGATTCTGGTGACAAAAACGTTTGATCATTCAACGGATGAGCAATTCTAGAGGTAGGAATTTCACTACTGCATCCAACTTCTGTAAATAACATGAAACAGGGCAAACATTGCATCAATAAAACTCCAACACTCCGTGACCATTAAATTGCCATGACCAATAAATGTGAAGGAATCTTACTGCTTTTGCCAAGAGATTATAAGGTGATTGTACCAAATATATTCTGGTTACCTATGGTTACTGTGTTTATATATTAGTCATTGGCTCAGAAACCATAAAAGAACCCAGTACGGTATTAATGGCTAGACTATTTCGGTCTGTGTTATCCAATCAAGAACAAGTTGTGTCAATCAGTACCTTGATATCTGGTATACATTAGTGTAAAACAAAAATGTAATTTAGCCAATTTGATCAATGGCTTAATTGATCAATAGACAAAGACTAAGCAGGTTAAAGTGTAATTTCGGCGATATCCTCTGTCATGAGCTATTTAACAAGCCAAGCATACCGCTTCTAAAAGTTTATTTGGGAATGAAAGCAGAGAGGTGAACTCTTTAAAGGGCCACTGGCCGTCAACACCTCAAGCTGTGCCAGTCTTCACCCCAGCCCTCTGGACTACTACCACAGCCAGCTATGGCACGTTCTCACGCACAGACTAATGACCACCTGCCAAGTCTGTCAGCTTCGACACTTACTGCTGCGGTTCCCACTGACAACCTTAAAACATACACACAGAACAAGAAAACACTCAGATGCATGAGAACACAATTACAAATATGTGCTCTTTCTACATATGGTGAAAATGGCAAAATGCCCCTTATATGCAGTCACAGAGGATATCCCCTCAAACTCTCCCATTCGAGAAATACTGCCCTGCCCCTTATCAGGGCTTTTCACTTCACTGTTTCCTTCAAAGGGAGTATCCATCGTCCTCCAAAAAAGGAGCAAAGAGTGCTGACAGAAGCTTTCCGACTGACAAACTGCAGTGTTTGCTGCTCCCTGCACACAGAACGGGGAATATCTGATAACATTTGTATAAGCTCATTTCGTAATTTGGAATACAGCAACATCAAACTCCGAAAGTTGTGCAGATTGACAAATAAAGGCCGGGACATATCAAGCCGAAGTTCGGCCATCGGGGAATGTTTTGAGTGTCGATCAGCGTCGTTTTTTCCGCACTGTTGGCTCTAGTCGGACACCATCTGCATGTTCCATCAGCATGTTGAATCGACATCAGGCAGTCAGTGAGAGAGAGAACTCTGATTGGCTGTTCAGATTAGCGAACGAGTCTGTGCAAGTGAATAAGAGCGAAAGTGATGAAAGCGAGCAAAGAAGTCAAGATGGTACAGACAGAAGGCTACAACATGAGCCGACTGGAATGAAGACAGTGGTTTCCCTTTTTAAATTACGAAAATAGACTATCGATACCCGTAAATATTTACAGATATTCATGTGCGCGCAGGCACATAACACACATTTGACAGTCGCCTTTAGTCCTTTTGTTGTGTCTAAGTGCATGCTGACTGGGGCGCAGCATACAAGAGGTGACAACACAGTCAGCTTTTGCCGCTGCTAATTTTTTGATGTCGGCTTAGTGTGTCCCGGGCTTAAAGGGTACATAACACACACACAGTTTCTGCCAGTCTCATGTTAATTTTGAGTACCTATAGAGTATTATTACACGGCTCTGTGGAATATTTTATTCTGATTGGTCAATCGCACATTCCAGCGGTATGTTTTTCCCAGATAACAACCGTCAAAGTGAATAACACACCACTCATCCAGGTACTATGCATTATCTTGACCGGACCACTTTTATGCTTAACGTGCCACTCGGCTGTCGTGGACTGTCTGGTGCCATCTTGCGACGCGAAGCAGAGGGGTCTTGCGTCACTCTGTCAAAGTGTATTCTGCGATAACAACTGACTGGGTGTACATTATCCCTTACGTATTGCATCTCCGAAGGGTCTTTAGTTTTATTATAAAAGACAGCTATGCTGTACCAGTTCTTTCCGAAAGCAGCCAAGCTCGTGCAGACGTGCAGTTGGCAGAGTCACGAGCACACACACACACACACAAAATACACACACAAAAGCAGATCAGGCGTAGATGGTGGGACTGAGGTCAATAGCGAAACTGAAGGGAAGGAAGAGTCTGGAGCTGGAAATCCGAATTAGAGCCAGATTGACTTTTGACCAAGGTGGAGCCAGAGAGACAAGGGAGCCACACGAGACAGACCACACAAGGGAATGTGGAGCCAAGGTAGAGCCGATGAGTCGGAGGGCCAAGGTGGAATCTAGGGCTGGTGACTTTAAACTAAATAAAAATGTCAGACCTTTGTTTTTCTTTGAGCTTTTCACCATGTTTACATTAGGTATACTTTAGGTACACTTGTCACTTTTATTCCCGATGACCTTTGCAGTGTCCTTCAAGCTAAGTCAGTGTTTAAGTCCATTTGTTAATGCCCTACCCTAGCTAACTTCATTCGGTCTCATTCACCCATTGCTTACGTTGGACGAGTGCCCACTACTGGCGGAACCCTTGCAATATGTTTAAATGGAACACCCTAAACCCTTGATCACTGGAAATCGCAATGGAGCTGATTTATTATTTACAGTTTTTCTTTAAGAATTGGTTTTACGCACCATTCTATAGACCTGAATGCTTGGGATGTTGGAAAAAATATACAAAAAATATACGAATGAAAATAACAATAGAAGAAACTTTAACTTTGTGTAATACAGTCATCTTAAAGGTGCTATAAGCGATGTCACATGTTTTTTAGGGCAAAACATTTTTGTCACATACAGCAAACATCTCCTCACTATCCGCTAGCTGCCTGTCCCCTGAACACACTGTAAAAAAATTACCGTCTCTGTAGTCAGCAAAAGCTTCACAAACGGCAACAAAAACAAACTTGTGCAGTCTGAACAACGAAACAGAATAAACGACGAATAAAAGAATGATTCGGGGGTGGAGGTTTGGGGTTAGTGCGCGTGCACAAGAAGGGGGGGTATAGAAGAGAGAAGCATAAAGAGGGAAGTTCGAATTTTATGATTTTGATATGGCCAACACACGACCAAAGAGACAACGTTCTGATGAACAACTTGCAACGAAAAGGAAAAAGGAAAAGGAACGTGCAAAGTCCTGAATTTACATCGGAAAAGCCTTCGAAAGGTGGTGAGAACTCCGGCGGAGTTCATGACTATTTCAGGAAGCACGGAGGGGAGTGGGAGGGTCTAGCTAGCCTCTGTTTTGTTTGACATCACTTCGAACGTCAACAAGAAGTTACTCCACCCAGGATCGCTTTGAGCACATTTAAGGTAGCTACAAGTATTATACGGATAAATATATCTGGAGCTCCAGCTCCCCCTCTCTTGACCTACTGTGGGCATGATGGGTGGAGCTCCACCCTTGAGCTACAGATGCTCTGCAGCAAGCGATCGGCTGTGACATCACAATCGTGTTGCATTGTGGTCTCTGCCTGAAGTGTACATATTGAGTAGACTCACTCCCTCGTTTAAAATTGAGGGGTTAAAGGTCTGTTCAAATAAACTTCCCTCGACCACTTGTCTAAGTTGAATGCACTTCAAAATGGTAGTTGGGAGTCCCCCGAGGGGAAGTGCTTAGGGACGTTTGCGAGTATGTCCAAAAGTGGAGTTAAACACAGCCTAAATATAACCACTCCATACAAATTGAAATCTCACTTATTAGAGAAAAAGAATAGCGAGAGAGAGAAGGGAGGGTGGGGGTATTGGGGGTGCACCTGTGCATTGTAATCAATCAAAATAAAAAACACTGTAAAGGAGCTTTTATTGCTCAATCCAATTAACCCCTTAACAAGTTTAGATGAGCCGCTCGGTAATGAGTCACTACACTTCCACATCACATTTATCACCCCCTTTGCTAATGGACTCACAACCACAACTCACTCAATTTCATTATAATAAACCATAATGCAAACCAGGGCTATTATAATTAACTAAAACTAAAACAATAAAAATACTTTCATTACTTGAAATAAAATAAACATTAACTCAAATAAAATTTCATGGCTAGTTGCTATGGTAATAGTTGTCATTTTTGTTTAGTTTATTTAAAGAACTAAAATAAATAAACTTAAATTTAAAGGTAACAAAACAGCATGTATTTTGCAGAAGAACATTGTTTTGGCTGTGCTTCCGCTCTGCATGACTGTGCGAGTGAATATTATAATTTTTCTCATAAATAAAAAAAAAACAGATTATTCTACTGCTCATAAAACATTCACTACTAGGCTTAAGAGATAAAACCAGTTTAGATGGATCTTAAGATGTCCAGTGTTGGGGTAATGCATTAAAAGTAACTTGAGTTACGTGATCAGATTACTTTTTCAAGTAACTAGTAAAGTAATACATTACTTTTAAAATTAACAGAAAAAATAGCAAGTTGTGTTTTCCAATTTATTGACTGACAGCTCTCTAGTCCCAATGATGGGAAAAAAATCATGTGCAGAGACTTTTTGTGTAAGCATGATGGTTATTGTACAGTAGATCAAAAAGTAGCAATCTCACTAGCGCAAAAAAAAAAAAAGATTCAGTATTTCTCAAAATAAAATCTGTCAAATGCTAAATCAGAACCTCCAATAATTAAATATGTTAAATAAATCAAATAGTTGTATGCATTTAATAGAAAAAGTAAGTTATAAAAAATAAAACAAGCCCAGCCCAAGTTAGAAAAAGTAACGCAAAAGAGATGTAACGCAATACTTCTCTTAAAAAGTAACCATGTAACAGAATTAGTTACTTTGAAGGGAGTAATGCAATACTGTAATGCATTATGTTTCAAAGTAACTTTCCCCAACACTGAAGATGACTATGACTTTTTATAAATGGGTGATTCCCTGAAGGTCCGAGATTTAGCTGCTCCATGTCAAACTTTCTTGCTCATTGTGACAATTAACCTATGCCACTCCCACACCACATCACAGTAATCAGAGCAACTTTTCTCTAATTATGGATATGAGGACACATCATCTCGTCTTAAAACACTTATAACAGGCTTAATCAGAGTAAGACTGAAACACATTTTGGAAGGATTGATGTTGTATTGACTCATTTAATTTTGAACAAAAAAGTGTACCTTTAATAAAATATTATATAGACATGAAAATAATAATAATCATGAAATGACAAAAACACAATAAAATCACTTAAACTTAACTCAAATTAGAATGGAAATATCTGATTCAAAATATAAAAAAAACTATGTCAGTGATACTAAAATAACACTAATGCAAACAGACATAATTTAATTTAATCTCATGACCGCAGGTCTGAACAATATATCTCTGAGCAATAAACAAAAAGGCTTCAGTAGAAGTCTAAAATAAATATAAAGCGCTAGATCTTCTGAGGATATGTGACTGTTTACCTGTTTATATGTAGCCTCAGCCCAAACTCATTTAGAATGGCATGAAGCTTGTGGGTAAGTGATCATTTTGAAATCTAATAAAGCAATAAAGTCACATCAGGGTTTACAGAAGAATTTCTCTGAAGGTAATGAGCACCGACATACTTTCAGATATTCAGATGGAGACACAATACACTTCAGGTCATCTCAGTCTAGTGTAGACCTTTAGCTGCATTAGATCACTTTGATGTTTTAAAATATCTCCATGTCAAGAAAAACTCTTACAAAATGTATTAGATGGTCAATTTTGCCAAGTGAGACATTTCTTAAATGTCCCAAGAGAACAACAAAAGCAATACAACCTCACTTAAATGAAGAGAAAATAATGCTGCCAACTTTGTGGGGAAACAGAGGAAATACAGTTTGTTCTTATCTATATTCATCTATATCAAGTATCATGTGACCGGAACTAATTGTGAAGCTTGTTTTCAATATTGGACTGTACTTGAAAATAGAATCTTCTAATTTCGTTGAAAAAAAGTTAATACAATCAAGTTAAGACAGTCTTGAGCGATGCACATGCACATATTTCTTTCTTCTCAGAAACACTTCCAGGAGAGTTTACAATGTTGTAGTGGTCATGGGTCAAGTATAACATGAGGTTAAACCTTTGATAGTCCACTTTAAACATTCTACCAACTATAAGTAACTTTGCAACTGCATGTCAACTAACTCTCAGAGTATTAGTAGACTGTGTTATAAGTTGACATGTAGCTACAAAGTTGCTTATAGTCAGTAGAATATGTTAAGGGAACAACTAAGTGTTACCATGATATTAAGCAGACAGTCTACTAATACTCTAATGACTGGTTGTTGATGTGGTTTAAATATGCCTTTATTCTATAGGTGTGATGCAACTACTTTCCAGGGACAAGCAGCTTGTCTGGTCACACTAAATGTAAAACTGCAACAAAACACAATCACAAGACTGTTATTATTTAATACACAGCTATGCAGAGCCAATTAGATTTATGTGAACCAATGAGATATGAGCTTGGATCCAGCAGTTGCAGCCAGTTAGGGGAAACAAAATTATAGGGAACATGTAGCTTAAAATTGTATTTGATAGAATCATGATTGTTTACGACACAGCACAATACTTCACTTAGTATTGAAAAAAAGTAATTTTAATTGTATTGAGTGCGAACAAAAAAAAAAAAAATCTGTTTGTTTTTCTTTAAGTTGACGAACATACTTAAGTGTTAAGTAGTTGATTATAATTGTATCTGTTGTGTGTTCTTAAATATTACAGTTAATATATTTTTATATGTACTGAATCGCAACATCAACATTACAACATTACAATTTTGTCATTACAAATACATTACATAAAACTTCCAAAAAAAAATGACATTAAAGTACATTTTAGTTTACCATAAATGCTTGTCAGTGCATTCAGTAGGACACTTTAACCATAATTCAAAGACAATAGAAGTAATTGTGACATTACATATAAAGGAGAACTTAAGTCCTACTTAAGTGGGTCAAAAAAGCACTTATGTTCAACATATTTCATTTAATATAAATGTAAACTATAATACATTTAACTGCAATAAACATGCAATTAGGGTCTGTGTAACACTTCACAATTCTTGTTTAGGACCATACAATGCAAAAATGAAAAATTTTAATCAGACGGTTTTTTTTTTTTTTTGTGCTAAATTGTAACTTTAAAAAAATAATTTGAATAAATTAAATCTAACTGATTTTCTATTTTTCAATTTTTGTCTTATAATATGCAATGTGGGCTACCCGTTAGCACAGGGGTGTGGACGTGGACTGCTATCGTTTCATTAATATAACTGCTTTATTTACACTGCATGCACATTGAGGAGAAGTGTAAAAGACTGAACACAGAGGACGACCTTTTTCAAACGAAATGCCATCATTTTTATATAATAACGCTGCTAAATATAAGGCAAACTCAGACTGGCCTTCGGGAGCAGCTAGAAAAAGTGAAATCCCAACTTGTTTGTATTTACCTCCTTATTCGTTATTACTTTATTTCAATAATATATGTATATATATATACACCTTATAGCCTTCCCTTGGTCAGGGGGATGCATTTACCGCAGTACAACCATAAGATCCCAGCTCATTTTCAGCGGGATAGGCAGCAGAAGGGGCGGCTCGCGATCAGCAGCGCTTGCCAAGTTCATTCACGGTAATCTAGCATGAAAGATAAAAAGACTACCAAGCGAAAATGTGTTCAAACAAAGTGCATTAAAATGCATCCCTCTGACCAAGGGTATAAAGTAGCCTATATTAATAAAATAAAGAAATAACAAATAAGGAAACGAACAAGCTGGGTAATATGCTAAATCAGTAGCCAGTCCACCAAGAATTCACTGTCCCCTGCTCGTCCCAATGCAGACCAGGACTGCCTTACACTTAGCACAGTTATTATATTAGTAATAAAAATACTTCAGGTGAAAAAGGTCGTCCTCTGTGTTCAGTCTTTTAAACTACTCCTCAACATGCATACAGTGTAAATAAAACAGTTACATCGATGAAATGATAGCAGCCACACCTCGATGTTAACGGTACTGTTAGATTTAATGGACCCACTTTATATTAGGCGGCCTTAACTACTATGTACTAACATTTTAATTAATAATTTGATACATTGCACTTATTGTGTACATACATGTTTTTACATTGCGCTTACATTTTTAAAAATACTAATGTAATTACATCTGTAATTCATTTCTGTAGTTACATTTGTAATTACACTATTGACACTTCCCTTGTACCTAACCCTACCATTAAACTTACCCATCCCACCACACCTGCCCCTAACTCTACCCTTAAACTTACCCATCCCACCACACCTGCCCCTAAGTTTACCCTTAAACTTACCCTTACCACCACACCTGACCCTAACTCTACCCTTAAATTTACCCATACCACCACACCTGACCCTAAGTTTACCCTTAAACTTACCCATACCCCCACACCTGTCCCTAACTCTACCCGTATCCCACCTCAATATCAGCAAAGGTGTTTTGCAACACAATATGAACACAGTAAGTACATTGTACTTAATTTTTGATGTAAGTACATAGTAGTTAAGGCCACCTAATATAAAGTGGGGGCGATTTAATTTATTCAAATGATTGTTTCTAAAATCATAATTTAGAAAAAGTTAAAAAACAGGAGAAAATGGCAAATATCCATTGATGATGAAAAACAAGAAAAAACTCAAGTCTGGTGTCAATTTTTCATTTTTGCATTTGCATTGTATGGTCTGATCACTGAATTACATGGATCAGTTAGATTGGATTTGCACTTAAGTCCTTTAAAGTTTAATATTTTTATTAATAAGGTTTTTTATTATTATTATTTATTTAAATTGGCTGGTGTACATCTTTTTCACAAGGTTATGCATAGAGTGGTGTGAATAAAAAAAGATAATGTCTGTCAGACAGAAAGAGAGAGAGGATGAAAGAGACAGAAGAGGGAAGGAAGTACTTGATGACAAAGACCTTGGTGACTACTCAGCCCAGATTTTCGCAGCTGAATGGCATGCCAGGCATTTGTCTTGATTGTTCTTCCTGGTTGTGGCCGGGTTGGCGTGAGTCGCAGGCCAGATAAGCATCTATTATTTTTAGTGCTGAACAACGGCCCCTAGGGAGCGGGTATCCTGTCCATATCGGCAAACACTGCAACAGAACACAATAGAATGTGATAATAGAAGATACTCAACAACAGGTTGGATGTGATATGAGGATGACTGAAAACATGAAAGAATTTGCAGCTCATCTCTCTCTCTCAAAAAAGTGTGCTTTTAATGTAGGAAATTAATATGGGCTAATGCAACACAATTTATTAATTAATTTATTAATTAACTTATATGGAGACTTTTTTTTTTTCGGTAACTAAATTGAATTGCATGGTAGTTTAATTATTATCATTATTGTTTATAATAAAATATAATAATTTATAAAATAAATTGTAATGTATTTATTTATTTATTGGGTGGCAAATAGCAAACTCTCTCTAATTAAAGATAGGCTCTGTCTAAAAAGAAATAAATCCCCAATAAGTAAACATGCACTATCAATCATCAGTTTGACTCCAACTAATCTGAGCACAGCATGATTGACAGAGCCTTAGCCTTGTGTCTGAATTCTTGACACATGACAACATTTCTGAGTTTCTTTGGACACCAGGACAATGTAGTAAAAGATGGGTATGAGCAGATATAGCTCGGTCTGAACAGGCCTGTCTGGTTGCAGTGCCTGTACTGTCAGGGTGAGATGGTGACCAAGACAAGACATGACCAAACCATTAGTGTCATCGCCAATGGAAACACTGGATAATTTTGTCTCTGTAATATACAGTATTTATTGTCAATTTATATTTGAATGGATTGTTATTGCTGTTTCCATAGACATAAGTGTGTATTTTACAAACTAAAATGTATTGTTTTTCTAGTACGTATGTGTATTTAAATGTCTGAAACCTAGAATAAAGAATATGTGGTTGAAAATAGTTGAATAGTTGTCATATATGTCAAGTGCTGAGCGCGTCCATCTCTGGCTCATTGCCAGCCAAAGCAAGAAAGCAGCAATTTATCAGTTGATAATGTGATCACTGAACATTCTAATCACACCGGTGTGATCATACACTCCAAGGAACCTAGACTGATCACACTGGTGTGATTGTATGTGTCAAAGGGTTAAACAAAGTGTTTGTGCTTGCAACATCAGGTTCAAATTCCCGAGACAACACTCATACTGATAATATGAATACTTTAAACACATTGCAAGCTGCATTGGATAAAATGGTCTGCTACATTAATAAATTAAATAATTATATTATAATTTAATTATTTAAATAAAAAAATTAAATTAAAATATTACCATTTGGCAGTTTCAGTTTTAATGTTGTAGCAGGCTAACTTCAGTTTAGGCATTAATATTATATGTTTCCTTATTTTTGGACATATATTATTGCATGTAAGTTATGTCTATTTCTGATGTGACAGACAAGATAAAAATTGTTGGTAATACTTAACAATAAGGTTTCATTAGTCAAAATGAGTTAATGTGTTAATGAACATGAACTAACCATGAGCAGTACATGTGTTACTGTATTTGTTAATCTTTGTTAACTTTAGTTAATACAAATAAAGCTGTTCATGGTTTGTTCAGGTTAGTTCGTGGAGCATTAACTAATGTTAACAAGATTGTAATAATGTATTAGTAAATGTTGAAATTAACATTAACAAAGATTGCTTTATAAGTGCAGTTCATTATTAGTTCATGTCAATTAATGTAGTTAACTAATGTTGTTAACAAACCTTATTGCAAAGTGTTACCAAATTGTTTTATGTTTGTTGATTGTGTCCTTGTTGGAGAGAGAGAAAGATAGGGGGTGTGTGTGTTTGTGTGAATATTGGGAGTGAGGCACTTTTTACAACTCCACCCCTATTGGGTAAAATGTGACTGCAACTACAGCATGCTGAGCACCAAAAGACAGAGAGAGAGAGAGAGAGAGAGAGAGAGAGAGTGTGTTATCAGTGAGGGAGAGTGCTTTACCACTGTTGACTGTCGGCAGTGTCACTGCTCCTTTGAGCTTTTGGCAGTAGAAGCACCTCACTCGCTCGCTCCACACACGCGGCGGTAACACGCTGACTGAACCTCCTCCACTTCAGCTCAAACTCCACTTCAGCGGACTATTTCAACAGGATGGCTGCTTATCTGCCTTTTCTCTGGTGGTTTCAAGAGCTTTTCTAAAAGTTCAAATGTTTTTCCCCACATCTCTCTTGGACCAGTTTTAACTCTTTTTGTTTTCTTTCCTCCTACATCTGCAGTTCAGATGTGTGGAACATGGCATATATGTTTGCTTCAAATGCTACAGGACACCTGGATATGCATGTTTTTTTTTGTTTTTTCAGGATGACTGAAGAATTTATGAAAAGGAATTGATGCTGTTGTTCAAGATTTGGAGATACGGGGGTATAAAGTGCAAGATTAAATACAGTATCGTCATGGTATCTCAATAACTCCTTTGAAGATCGAATAGACATTTTGAGCACCTAGCTATGTCTCTTTGCTGCTGCTTGTTTCTGATATTCAGTTTGAAAAATTGCATTTCTTGAATACTGAATACCTTGATCTCTGAATACTGAAACATGGGTGATAATATGACAAACGGCACTGCTTTCATTGAACAATTGAACTTTAATCATCTGTTCATCATAGTGATCATCATCATGATTATCGTCATGGGGAACCTTCTGGTCATCCTCGCCATAGCACGCACCTCCCAGCTGCAGACCACAACGAATATCTTCATCATGTCTTTGGCATGTGCTGACCTCATAATGGGGGTGCTGGTGGTGCCACTGGCTGCCAAGATTGCTGTAACAAAATTTGGGACCTGGGGCCTTGGTAAGGTTTTGTGCGATTTATGGACATCGGTTGATGTTTTATGTGTCACCGCCAGTATAGAGACCCTTTGCATCATTGCGGTGGATCGGTATATTGCGATCACCCGGCCACTGCGGTATAAAGTGCTCCTGAATAAGTGCAGGGCTAGAATTATCGTTTGTGTTGTGTGGCTGGTCTCGGCTCTTATCTCCTTTGTACCAATTATGAACGAGACCTGGCATAAGGATCCCGGTGAAGCAAAAACATGTTACCAGCAGGGAAGTTGCTGTGATTTTGATACGAACATGCACTATGCTATAATTTCATCAGTGGTTTCATTCTACATCCCACTACTCATCATGATTTTCGTCTATGCGCGCGTCTTTATTATTGCCACACGGCAGGTATACCTAATTGACAAGAATCGTTTGAGGTTCCAAAACGAGTGCTTGGGAAATCAGGTACAGACGGCGATTCATGGCAACAACAACTTGCCTTCGATGTGCAATAACGTTGGAGGAATGACTGCAAGGCGGAAAAGTTCCCGCAGGCGACCATCGAGATTAACCGTTTTAAAGGAGCACAAGGCCCTCAAGACGCTGGGTATCATCATGGGCATCTTCACACTTTGCTGGCTGCCTTTCTTCGTGGCGAACATCATTAAGGTCTTTAATACAAAATTGATTAGCACAGAATGTTTTCGTTATTTAAACTGGTTGGGCTACATCAACTCCGGCCTCAATCCCATCATCTACTGCCGAAGCAGAGAGTTTCGTGCAGCCTTTAAGAACCTTCTTGGCTGTCCCTGGATAACCACGCTAAGAATGAACTTCCTTTACAAGGAGCTTCGGACTCGATGCCCCTGCATCCTGGGGTCTGCAGAGCCAGTAATCCCTGGATCGTTCGAGAAGCCCCCCACGTCGCCAGGGGCACTGCCTGGGGAAGGGAGCAGCCAGAGCAGCTACAGGAGCGATGAGCCGTCGCCGGGACCACCGCACTCCAACGGCAGTACGTTCTTCAGTGATTTCTCCGAACCAGAGACAGAGTTGTGAGTCTCGTTCTATTCTTACTTTTGGGCTATCGGGTGCATACTTAAAAACTATGTAGATAAAGAGATTTACACATTCCTTTATACTTCACTTTGCTGAGATTTATTTCAGCATTCACAATGTGTCTGATTAATTTTGCAAGAAGTTCAGAAGGGCAAAACTGTGTGCACTTGCTGATTATGTATGTCAGGATTAGGTCAGCAGTGACGAGTGACTGAAATCAATTTCCCTGAATCAATGTCAGTAGGGCTCAATATCACATGTCCAGTGAATTTTAAACCTGCTGTTATCAGGTAACCTAAAGTTGTGAACGCGCTTGTGGCGACTTTTCTCAGGGGGATACAGCCCTGTGAGAAGTGCGTAAAGGTTGACCAGGGCAATGTTGAAATTGTCTCAATTACAGAGCGGTTGAATGTGTACAACGTTCACGCAAAAACGTAATGACTTGTTATGGTACTGCTTACGGTGGAATGTAAAGCAGCCAGGTGACATTTATGTAGGGAGGAAATAATACAAGGTTTAAGCTCATAATTGCTTGTGTTTATAGCTGGAAAACAGAAACAAGAGGGCCAGTTAAACCTCATGCAGATGAAGGTTATCTGGGGAGCTACAACACAATGTTCATGAGCAAAACTGGCATGAGGATGAATTTTTGCTCTGTTTTGAACATTTTGGCATTATCTTTAAAAGACCGCATGTCAGCAGAAAGGTATGAGGAATGGAACAGGATACAAGCTCTGATATGAAAGAGAAAACATGTGCTCTAAACCTAGCTCTTTCTCTTAAATGCCCAAGAGAACTGACCTTCTTAAAAGAGGGAGACTTGGCCTTTTGTTGGACGTTAAATTGTTGATAATGATAAAGTAACTTCTTTATATATAAAAACAGTATCTTCACTAGTTAAATAGGAAAAACAGAAGCTGAAAAATATGATCATGAAATGTATCAGTCTCAAAAAAAAGACACCACTACATATTTGTATATATTTTGAGTGTCATCTTGATGAATAGCAGCAAGAATAATGGCGAATTCCCTAGAAATCAAAATGGGTTAAAAAAAGACGTAACGTAAAGTTTATACAAATGTGGATTTAATCCCCATCCCAAAACAGAGAGACACACAACTTTTAATATTAATCTTCATTTCTTCATCCTGACCAAAAAGATAATTAATCCAACATTGTCCACAAGGATGTATAAAACCCCATCAGTATTGTTTTGTTTCATAACGCATATGCATTTTGAACTTTTTTTAGTCTGTCGGATTTACAATGTAAATAGTGATCCGATAATTGTGGGGTTTTATTCAGGAAATGTGGTCGTTCCTTTAATGACTTGCTGGAAGAGGCCAATTTTAGGATGTTTTTGTGGGTTTTCATTTGTACAAGCGCAGAGCTTCTGCAACACAGAAAATAAATGCTTATGCTACATTCAATATTTCCTAACAAACAAATTGTATTTTAAATAAAATTGTGTCAGAGTGCACTGAAATAAACATGGCACAATAAAAAAAAAGCAATATAGTATAGATTAGTAAAATAGGAATTGGATATAAGAATTGGTTTTGCTTTGGACATAAAGGCTTTTCAGGAAATGCGTTTCCTAGAATGGGGGAGACACACTTGACTATCACAGTACAGGGTTTACAGCAGCTGTTACAGGGGGCTGGGTGGGCAAGCCCTGGAGACATTTCCTAGCCACAATGAAGTGGAAACAATGCACATGCATACGCATCTCACATTCAAACACAGTCATGTACACCAGACACCACATGAGAGAGAAATCGCTGTTTTCTAAGATTTTGAGTTTTGAGGAATTACTCAAAAAAGAGCATATGTAGTGATATTAGATGTTTGTTGGTTCAATACAGTCCCACAGAATAAAAGGCACTTCTGCATATGCAATTAAGCCATTACGTATTATTGCTAACTCTTTACATATAGTAGTTTCAAATTAAAGCGTGAGTCTTAATTGATTAAAACGGTATCTAAATATGCACACATATACAAATAGTTATTTTCTATTTTATAAAGGGAAAATTTATTTTATATCACAAATGTTAAGCTGATTTTTCTCTTGAGGACATGAAGTACAGGCAGCTAAAACCACGACAGACTTCATGTGAGGAGTAAAAAGGTCGTGGCGGAGAGCAAAAGGTAGAAACGGAGAGAAAGGAACAACTTAGTAATTCCGAGCGACTTCAATCTCCAAATGCTTGAAGCTGTGAGTTCACTGGTGTCAGGTAGCCCATTTCAACAAACAAATCACATTATTCAGCGCATAGCTCACCAACTTACGAGCACATAGAGTAAAATTTGATCAGCTGTGATGTCTGAAGCCCTTTTATGTAAACTGTGTACTTCGTTTTCTCTACACCGTGACCAGGTCTCCAGTGAGATTTATTTAACACGGTGCAGCTGGAACATTATGTCTAGCAAAATGTAATAAGATAAAATGAGCATTTCGAGTATTTTTAGTGCAGTGTGTTATGAAAGTTGCCCTTGTAGACGCAGTAATTCAAATAATAACAGATGGAAGATAATGTGTTTTGTTTAACGGGAAGTCAACATTTTGCTGCTCTGTGCTGCTCAAGGGTACATTTTGTGTTTCCGACAGAAACACGCAAATAAAGCACCACAATGATTGCTTTGTGTATCAGTGAGCGCATTGAGACACTATGTATATTGATTAACCCTCCGTGAGAAAGAGCTTCATAAGGACAGTTGTTGGCAAACGTGCGTCAATTGTATATTACTACTGTAGACGCTATATATGGATTTATTGCAGTCCATAAATTTTTTGCTACCTCTAAATGAAGTGTGTGTGAGAATGAGGTGGTTTCTGTGGTGTTTCTTTGGCAGGTTTTAGGGCCCCTCTGTTGCTTCTCTAACACCCCCAGGAGCTGATAAACTTTATCACTGAAACACAACACTTCCGCCTTCGAGGAGAAGCTGTTTACGACCTACACTGAGCGAGCACAACCAATGCTTAAGGCGAAGGCAAGATAGGAAGCAAACGCTTGACTTCACTTTCTTCATGGAAATGAGAAAATATGTGTTTTGTTCATCAGGATTTTTTACAAACTACTTTTATATATACAGTATATATGACTAGGGAGCAACTTTTTTTAGCTGACATTAAATGATCACTTGATTAAGATGGTTGTTATTATATAATAACATAATTAAATAATGATACAAATCATATAATAATATGACATTAACAATAATAATGTATCCGGTCCCACTTCATGTTAGGTGGCCTTAACTACTATGTACTAACATTTTAATTATTTTAATCATTTGATACAATGCACTTATTGTGTACATGCATGTTTTTACATTATACTTACATTTTTTTAAATGACCTGCATGTAATTACATCTGAGAAGCTCTTTTCCAAAACGCTATAAATCCATTTTAATAGTTTTCATGAAAAGATCATTTTTTTTACCTACACCCATACATTTTTTTTAATATTCGATTTATCCTGTTAAAATGGTCTATTGGCTCAGTCTGAACATGTTAAACAATGATTGTTAAATGAAACAACAATATTGTTGATTATAAATTCAAAGTTTTTTTTGTTTCAAAACGCTACAAATCCATTCTTTTTTTATATGTAGTTGGTTTATGTCTGTAAAAGCAACAACAACAAAGCAACTCATGTCACATTAAGCATATGACATCAGGGGTCAAAACGATTGCGATTACAACCATAATCGTGGTGTTCGGTGTCATATATTGCCGGTAAGAATCGCGTTCCGGTGGGGAGGGTGTCGTAGATTGCGAATCGTGTTCGGTGGACAGGGGTGTCGTAGATTGCCGGTAAGAATTGCGTTCCAGGCGGGATTTTGTTCTGGCGGGGAGCGTTTGCGGGAACACCAGCGCGATCGAAAGGGCACTTTCACTTTCAAAGGGGCAGTGGATTGAGACGGGACGAGAGGATATATCGCGTTTAGGCTAAAAACAGGCTTGGCGCTTATAGCAGTTTGGAAAAAAACTGCATCTTGCAGTACATTTAAACAAGGAAATATAACGATTTGGCACTTAAGATTGATAGAGCAGAGAATAGGTTCAGTACACAGCTCGATGGCATGACAAACTCATTTTCTTTTAATTTGGCGTTTATCGCGTTTTGGAAAAGAGCTCTTCATCTGTAATTATGCGCATTTTGGGATATTGCATCAAAAAATTCTGAATGGAAAAGCCAAGATGCGCATAAATTCTAAAAATGCACATTAAAAACGTTTGAGTTGGATACATTTTCTATCCGATATGAAAACATGCACATAAACTACGATGGAAATGCATTTACCAAATAAATTCCTTGATGCGCATAAAAAAGCATGTGACTGCGCAATGCAACAGCATAACCGTACTAACCAGCGCAAAAAACTTTTTGCAAAGATCTTTTTTGAAAGGTTTTGGTCATTCAGAAGTCTGTTGTCAAAGATTCTCGGTATATTTCCCTCCTAGAACTGTTTTACATGACCGAGTTTCCAAACAGCAGCATCTGCCTCTGGAAGCAAGACAACACGTTTATTGCGTTACATTGTAAGTACATTGTACTTAGTTTTTGATGTAAGTACATAGTAGTTAAAACACTTTTGCTGATATTGAGTGTTGAGGATATGGGTAAAGTTAGTTACAGGTGTGGTGGTATGGGTAAGTTTAAAGGTATGTAGGATTTACAGCTAGTGGCCAAAATAGGTACTGTAGTCCAAATTCTAAATATTGTAGAGCGTTGTTTCCCCCACCCCCTCCTCCTAAGACTCTACACTTGCGCGGGTTGCCAGCTTGAGGACACGCAATGGAGCGAGCGCAATTGACATTGAAAGCCACACTGCAAGTTGATGAGTTGATTTATCCACATTTGAACCCTTTAGGCGGTAGATGTTTTTTCCTTAAACGTTCAATTTTGACATCTTAGTTTCAAAAGGCTATATCTTAAAAGTGATAAAAGATAGATACTTCCTGTAAATTAGAGAAATATTAAGGATGAACCAAAGTTTATGTTTTTACATTTTCCCATCTAATTTGCATATGGTAGTGTCCATCATATATTATAGAATTTTCATGAAAAGTCACATGTTTAAATGATAAAATGCAGCACTTCTTTCCCCCAAAAATGTTCCCCAACTTCTGTATGCTATATTACACAATACTGAATGCTCAGGTAAATAGTAAATAGTAAACAAACTGTGTAAATCATTACTAATAAATGGTAGAAACAAACCGAATGCATGTTGCGGTTGGCCTTTTGCTATAGGGATTTTCCATTTACTACATACAGTAGGCACTCTGATTCCATGTATGTGGCACATATATATTATATATTATGCATAATAGCCCCACTGCCCCGCGTCACACCACGTCTGCTCCTGTTATAAGCAGCGCGGCCAGATCACGCGAGCGGCGGCCGCCGAGTGTGCACAGCTCGGGTGGATTACTGTCATTGTGACTCCCATCCTGCCTCCACGTTGCCCCTAACAGTCCTATGAATACTCGACCGCCTAACATACCCAGTGGCATTAGACAAAATCTCCACCACAATACTGTCGCCGCGATTGCGGAGAGGCACACGGTCAGAAGACGCTTCATGGCTCGCTCAGTACAAATCTCCCGCGCCGCCTGCTCCCCACAACACTAACACGCCTGCTAACTTTGCGATGAACACTCCGAGCCCGGGAAACATTGTTCCCACCACTGACACTGAACATAGGACCATCTACATTGGGCAAAGGATTCACCGTATGTGCTTGGTGTAGGGCTATACTTTCACTTTCAGAATCACCGTCAATAAATCTAATGCAAATACTCGTTGACGTTGACAATATTGCTCAGATAAAATGGCTCACTCGAACACTAGCTCCGCTTTTTTTTGCACTGATTCAATGCGCTCTTGCTCGAAGATTTTGTATAGAAGCATGACGTTTTTTTGAGTCTGGGATGAAGTATGACATGTTTTCCATCTTGTGGAGGGGAGGTCGAATAAAATTTGATACCCTGTTTGACAAAATCGGCCGTTTTATTCAGTGCCGCATCTTGTCGAGTAAACTCGACCGTGGCGCCCAGAGGGTTAATACACTCTTGTTGATGAGTTGATTTATCCACATTTTAATACACTCTTGTTCATAGAGCTTTTTAGGTCGGACAGAATCTGCGATCTCTGACCCGGTTTGTTTGCCGGCTTCCATGGAAGCAATGCTATGTGTTTTCCACCAACCAGCAACCTGTGGTGTCGAAATACTGTTGGGTAAATTGGCAACATTCGGTTTCGCACAGACCAAAACAAAAACAGACATTCCGACACGGAACGCACATTTCAAAGCCGAATAACTGGCTGTAGCATTGTTTTTGTGAATTTAGCATGTTTGCTAAATATCTGCAAACATATTACGGTATTTTTATGTTTTAGTAAAGTAAAAAACTTACATAAAGCACCTTTAGGGTAGAGTTAGGTGTAAGGGAAGTGTCAGCAGTGTTATTATAGATGTAATTACAAAAAATAATTACATGCAGGTCCTTTTTCAAATGTAAGTACAATGTAAAAACATGTATGTAGACAATGCGTGCATTGTATTAAATGATTCATTTAAATGTTAGTATATAGCACAGTTAAGGCCTCCTATTATAAAGTGGCTCCATGTATACTTATAAAATATTATTATTAATTTATCAATAATGTAACTGTTGTGTAATTAGTCTGTAAAAAAGATTCAGTGAAAATCTGCTGACTATGAAGTATCAGACATATCCGAAAAATGACTGTAAATGATAGTCTACTACAGACCACTGACTACTCATTGAAGGCTGTTTCGTAAATCTTGACAGACTTATTCAAAAGTTCAGGTTAATAAAGATATCTTCTAGTGAATCAGACTTCAGCTTGCACTATGTTTGTCATTGCGTGCACGCTAACAGGATGATCTCTGATGAAACCTGATATAAATGCGCACAGTTTTCCCCACTATCACCAGTGGTCTACATATTCAAATATTATTGCAAATATTATTGCCGCATTTGCAACTATTTTAGCTGCCGTCTGGAGCCCCTGTTTGATTTGAACTGTGTTCAATGTTTTTGCATCATAGTGTTGGTTTGTGCTGCATTTTGGCATATTATCTGCAAGTATCAAAGGTCAGTAAACATAGCTGTGAACGCAGACCTTACTCCTCCAACACATTTGCATACTAAACTCAAAGACTGTTTTGAGTGGAGCACGTCCAGTTGTTCTCTGCTGATGTTTGGCCAAAAGAAATAAATTGCGTTCACCTATCCATACAACGTGCAAGTTGGATGGACAGATCAAAAGTAAAGTTTCGTTGGGAAAATAATCAAATGAGGTAATGTAGGAGACTAGACAGGGCAAAAAGTATCTACACTTCTCTCTGCATTACTCCATAGGATCACAATGTTCCACTTTAAAAATGAACAGTTGTTTTTTCAAAAATGGAACAGCATTAAATCAGGATATTCTTTCATTGTGAGCAAGCCTGGAAATTTCCATTTGGTGAATTAAAATTTTTTTGCTTCATGCCGTATGACATTCTACAAATTAGAATGTCTGTTCCATCTGATCATGACTCCACTGATTTAAAAACCGGGCTGTTACTGTACGGCTTTCTGACACCTGTGTGCGTATTTTGCTGGAGCCTGACTTTACAAACAGGTGCTTAATCACTGAATAGGTTTATGAGGAAGAACACAATACAGCTGACAAGCCGAGGCTGGTATAATGGCTTATCTGCTCTCATCGCCTTCATTGCTGTAACAGTGGGGCACCATGTTTCCACAGATCAGAGGTTTATCGCCACCATCAGCTACTGGTATCGCTCTCTGGCTACTGTTGATCTTTACAAGAAAGGGGAGCTAAGATTGGCTCCTGATTGATAAATAACTGAGTGGCACAACAGGTTTCGGTTTGAGATCTCAAATCAAGGAGCGGCAGAGTAGGGAGTTAAACACCTTTCTATTTTGCTCTGTTCCTTTTAAAGGGATACTTCAGACACAGTAATTAAAAACTGGTCATTTACTCACCCTCATGTCGTTCCATTGAATGCAAAAAGAACATTTTTGAAGAAGCTATTGGTTAATCTTTTCCATACAATTACAACGACTACATTTACATACGCCCTCATAATGCTGTTATAATTAAAATTCACCTCATGTAAACACAATACGTCGATGGCATTGATGTGATTAAGCTCATAATCATAGCAACCATAACCATACATCATCAAAATATGTAGTGTATGCCAATTTTAATCACAATAAACTAACATTTAAGTAAAGTCAACTTGGATGTTTAAGTCATTTAAACTTAAATTACATTAAACTGACTTTAAAAAACTAGTTGAATTTTCTGTAATTTAAAGGGATAGTTCACCCAAAATGTGTTATTATCCCATAATTTACTCACCCTAAAGCCATCCTAGGTGTATGTGACATTCTTCTTTCAGACGAATACAATCAGAGTTATATAAAAAAATGTCCTGGCTAATCCAAGCATTATAATGGCAGCCCAAAATTTGAAGCCCAAAAATCTGCATCCATCCATTATAAAAGAAATCCACGTGGCTCTGTGGGGGGTTAATAAAGACCTTCCATATTCAACTTATGAAGAAAGTGTAGCGCCTCTCGCAGCTCAAACTGCTTACTCTATGTCCGATGTCATCGTCGAGCCAGTTACGCTTTTTCTATAAGTTCCAGTCCGCTGGAAGCTAGATATTTTACTTTATAATGTGTTAAATATGGATACTTTTCTAACAAAAACCCATCAATTTGCTTCAGAAGGCCTTTATTTACATACACGGATGACTTTGTTATGCACAGATTCATAAACATGGCTTTAAAAGTAGACATCACATTTTTGGAATACTGAACAAATGTAGCTCATGTTGACAATATTGCGCGACATGAATATATTGCAGTATAGCCTACTGATGGGATAGTGAATAAACGTTCTATAGAAATGTGTTTTGCAGATTGTTGTAGATTAAAACGGTGGCCAGTAAGACATCTACCATATGAGTTCAGCATTTGTGCTGTGCCTGTAAAAAAAACCATCATTCAGTGCAAACAATCAGAATGAAAATTGCCTGTAAACAGGAGTGAAGAGGTATGCACTTGTCATGAAAATAATCACAGTCCGTAATAATCACATTGTTGCAGCGCATGTGAACATGCCCAATGAGTGAAGACCAAGCAGGATCCAAAAAACAACTTAAATGCATCATAATAAAAGACATTCATATACAACTATAAGAACTATAAATCCATGAATAATTTGTGAACAAAAGTTGTATCTTTTCATTAATGGGCTGATCCAGTTCACAAAACTTTAAATGATTTGTTCACAAATCAGACTGATTTGATTCTCAGGTTCAGCTCATAGTAGCGGAACGTTTTATATATTATACATATATGGTGCTTTTGCATCCATAAACATATACGAGGGTTAGTAATTAATAATTCTATTTAATTACAATTATATGATTTTATTTTTCGAATGAACTATTTCTTTGAAGTGTATGCAATCACATATAACAAAAAGTGAAATGACCATTAATATTTGAACAATGAATATGCCCAGATGGCCTTCAGTTTCCGAATAACGCCCTCTGTACATACATTGAGCCATATGTTGTACATCAGCGCATGCCTTCAAATGAATGCTCTATCATTCTCTGTGAAAAAAAAGAGCTGGAGCAAAAGAAAGAATGGCAGACAGAATAAGCAATGAGGTAATTCTCTGCAACAGGATATGAACTCAATATGGAAAAGAGCTCTTTTAGCCACAGATATAGAGCAAATCAGCAAGATCTAGCAATCCCTATCTGCCTGCTATGAGACGACCTCACTGTTATTCTCATTTCAGGAGATGATCCCTTTCTGAGGACACCTGAGTGTAAGCTTATAACTTTTTATCAGCAGAGGCTGTGGCATCCACTCAGTTTATATGGTTTACCCTCATCCGTTTCTCTGGTCATTTTGATCCGAAATGAATTTTTGTTATTAACCTAGTGTTAGTGTTCATCAGAGTGGTCCAAGACCTCAGGACTTTTGTCACACTTGACATGAATACACACACACACACACACACATGTTGTTTCCATGTTTTATGGGGACATTCCATAGGCGTAATGGTTTTTATACCGTATAAACTATATATTCTATCCCCCTACACTGCCCCTGCCCCTAAAACTACCCATCACAGGAAACATTCTGCATTTTTACATTTTCAAAAAACTGAAAATGATTTATAAGATGTGATATAAGATGTTTTCCTCAAGGGGACAAAAATGTCCCCACAAGGACAAGGATTTTGGATATTGCCATCTTTGTGGGGACATTTTGTCCCCATACCGTAGGGATTACCAGTCCACACACACACACACACACACACACACACAAATTGACTGGATCCGTGGAGTTTGTGGTTGAAATTAAAAACAAATCAGTCCATCGCAGGTCAATTTGAACCCCTTATGAATGGATGGGATGCTTCAGTATACATAGAAAAATAAAATGCTCAAAATTAAAACTGATGGCAGTAGGTCTAGACTCTATCGCAGGTTTCATCGGTCAAGGACTGCCCAACAGGACGCTTGACTGACCTGTAACGTAACCAATCACAGTTCGGTTTGTTCTGCATCATGTTTAGGGCGTGAAAATGTAAAGTGGATGTCCTTGCAATAACATACCGCATGCATCTAAAAATTATTCATTCAAGAACGTTGTGCAAGTTTACTGCAACAATGGAGCCGAGAACTTCTCATACTTTTGAAAATCCAGCATTTAGTCGCTCATGGTAAGCGCTCATTGTCACAATTGTAAAAGGACAGCGTTCTTCTTCCACGAGGAGTTTGGCATCACAGCATTTTTTCCAGACGGACCATTAAAGAATATGACACAATCATCTTGCAGACATCCTGTACAATTCAACCAATCAGATGACGACTTGAAACTGCATCAGACGTTCAGCCAATGGTCCTTGGGCGTGAAATTAGGCTAAGACTAGACACAGCGGAACAGCTCATTTGCTCCATGTAGAGCTATAAGGCCATCTAGTGGCAAGAGTCATGAAATATCATGTTGTATTTTTTTCCACAAGAGGTCAGCAGAGGTCTTCAATGGCAACCAACGGGTTGAAGGTCCAAATCAATGCAGCTTCGAAGGGCTTCAGAGGCTCTATGCGATCCTCATGAGGAGTAGGGTCTTATCTGGCAAAACCATCGAACATTCACAAAAAATAAATTACATTTATATACTTTTTAACCTAAATTTCACAGATTATGTATTCACATCGGAAAGATCATGCTAGACGTAGGCAGAAGTACCGCCTACAAAGCGTATGTACAACTAATACAAATGTTCTTTAGCCGGAAAAAAAAGAAGGTAAAACAATGATGTCGGACGATTTTGAAGTTGGAGATGGAGTTTTTTGGTAAATAGCATTTGTATTAGACTTCGCATGTCCACTTGGGTTGATACTTTCGCCTAAGTCTAGAGTGACCTTTCCAACATGATTACGCAATCCATGGCACGTCGCAGAGCAGCGCAAGATGAGCAATTTAGGTTAAAAAGTATATAAATGCTTATTTGTTCTTGAAAATGACAGATGGTTTGCTAGATAAGACCCTATTCCTCAGCTGGGATCGTGCAGAGCCTCTGAAGCCATTCAAAGCCCTTTGAAACTGCATTGGTTTGGACCTTCAACCATTGGTTGCCATTGAACTCCATGGAGAAAAATCCTGGAATGTTTTCCTCAAAAAACTGAATTTCTTTTTGAATGAAGAAAGAAAATACGAACACCTCGGATGAGATGGGGGTGATTAAAATATCAGGAAATTTTCATTTTGAAGCGAACTAATCATGAACTAAAATCGAGTAATTTAAACGTAAAAATTTATTATATATAAAAATATATATATATATATATATATATATATAAAAATATATATATATATATTCTCGGTTTTAACACAAATTAGACATGCATTTTCAGAAATGTGACTGGTATCATTGTAGTAAGATTACTTCTGCTTGCACTTTTAAAAATAAAGTTTCTTTATGGGCATTAATGGTTTCATTAAGAACCTTTAACAGCCATGGAACCTTTCTAACGCAGAAAAGGACCTTTATAGACGGTTTCATCAGAAGCATGCGCGTTACCACAGTTATGCACCAATCAAGCAGAGAGAATATGTCACAAGTGCAAAAACTTGTGTGTGACTCACCAAAAAGCCTTGAAAGCTTCATGAATTTGACTGATTTGACTGACTGATACAAGAGCTGCGTTTCCCCCACTCTACACTATTGTAGACAGCAATGGAAGATTATTTATAATAAACATTACTAAACAATAAAAACATATACAATTAAGATAATGTTGCACAATTCAAATGAAAGATGAAAGCCTTATTGATTCTTTGTGAGACGCCTACCGGAAGTTAAGTTTGGGTCACAAAAGCATGCATGCGCAGTTATGTTTTTTTATGTTGTTGCCGTTGAAACCTTGTCTGGCTATCACCAGACCAAGCTCAATTGAAGATTGAACATTGAACATCTGGGGAGTCTGCTATGTATTTTCTACTGCACAAGAGGCTATGTATGCAAATAGGAAAGTCCTTCAACCAATCAGACCAAAAGAGGCGTGATAAACTAGCATAATTCAAATGATTCTGTACGCAATTGGATAGTCCTTCAACCAATTAGACCACAAGAGGCATGATAAACGAGCATAATTCAAATGACTCTTTACGCAATTGGATAGTCCTTCAACCAATCAGACCACAAGAGGCATGATAAACGAGCATAATTCAAATGACTCTTTACGCAATTGGATAGTCCTTCAACCAATCAGACCACAAGAGGCATGATAAACGAGCATAATTCAAATGACTCTTTACGCAATTGGATAGTCCTTCAACCAATCAGACCACAAGAGGCATGATAAACGAGCATAATTCAAATGACTCTTTACGCAATTGGATAGTCCTTCAACCAATCAGAACACAAGAGGCGTGATCAATGGGCAAAACCAATCGCTTCTTTATCCGTCATTGTGTTAAACGCACCAATTGCATGCCAGGTGGATAAGCCAGTCTGTGATTGGTTCCCTGCAAAAGTGTAACAGAAGCAGTAGAAAGGAATGTACAGGTTTCCAGACTGAGCTGCAGGGCGAAATCAAATCGCTGGTAGATCAGTCTAGTTGAAACCGTCTATAGTTGCAAAAGTTTCTTCAGATTATTAAAATGTTCTTGGCACTTCACTGAAAGGTTCTTTAAGGAACCCAACATGGCGGTTCTATGGCATCGCCAAGAAACTCTTTTGAGAACTTTATTTTTAAAATGTGGGGTCACCTTGGCTCCAGCGAAAAACACATTTGTAGAAAAATATAATAAAACAAATTAAACTAAAGCAATAGAGTCAATATCAACAGTGTAGATTAAGAGAGATTCATATTTATATAGTTATTAAATTTAAAATGGCCTTGGTGCCTCTCCCCAACTAATTATGGGAGCATTATGTTGACAGAGCACTTTAATAATAATAATTCCATATTTGCATACCCCTTTTCTGGATGCTACCTAAATCGGGAGAAATCTTCTTAACCATGCTGCAGAGTGAAGTCGAGATATAAAAGTATACGCTATAATATAAGATATATACTGTATGTATAAATGAATTAATACAGCAATGTGACCATACTGATATATGAGATCATCAGGATCTCATCTTAACGTCTTAAACAAGGTGTTTTTTACAGTAATGTCCCCATCGCAATACTGATATATAATTATCAAGTCAAAACATTTTTGCCATCTATACACCAGGCTCTGCTGACATGTAGTACGTGTTTAATAATGCACTGGCTCGAGCCGCTCGTCCATAATATGGACGTCTTGATTTTGGAAAGCAAACATGCACTTTTGATTCAACACTGAACTCAATAAACTCTACTAGTAGCAGACGACTGAACTGGAGATCACAATAGACCCATTAAAGCTTATTACATGCAAAATATCACAGGAGCTTGCTCCGAAAAGTTTCGCACACTGCCTTGGTGAACAATTATTTGCTGAAATTGGAGGATGAAAATTGTGATATTCAAGCAAACAGCTAGAGAATAAAAAACGAGGGATGTCACGGGTTAAAAGGATAATGGTTCAGGTTGTTGAAAAAGGATTTGCTGAGTGTCAGAAAGATGTGGTTTCGCTTGTTTTGGATGTTGTGCTGAGATCAGAGTTCTCGTGCAGGAAAAAGGGAGGCGGCTTTTAAACAGCAGGAGAATAATAACTCAGGCAGCTGCAACAGTCAAACCCTCAGGAATAAAAGAGCATAAAAGCAGTGTCTGAGAGTGTAATAGTCTACCTGGAGACGTTTTTCTTTCCAAAGAAGAGACTTAGGTATGGCCCTATACCCATATCAACACCTTAAGATGCTTTGCAAGGCTGTCACGTATACAGCAGGCGATGGGAGTGGGAGCAGTGGAGTAAATGTTTCCCATGGTTCAGTTGCAACAAATAGAGCTCTTTTTCTAGCCTCAAAAGGACTTTTGACAGCTAAAAGGAAATTCCACCAATCTTTCAAAATGTCCTCAATATGTTGTTGCGCAGATGTAGACAAGGCCACTTTGTATTATTACAGGCACCTCGCTAATCGTTGGCCATTGCAAAACAGCTTTGGAAAAAAAGGAGTCAAATAAATATCTCATGAGATGTAAAGGAAGCTGCCACATTTACTTAAAACAGAAAGATATTAAAAAAAAAGATTGGTAATTAATAAAGACTTTATTATTGCAAAACCTTCTGATCTACCTGCTGGCTTTACTACATTTAAGCAATCAATACATTTCAAGACAGAAGCCTTAAAGGGGTCATAAACTGGCTTTTTAATACTTTTGTCAACTTATGACATTCGCATGGTTTTTACATTCAAAAACATCATAATGATTAAGTAATAGGCTATTTTCGACCCTGGTTTTGAGCCTAGTTCTTGAAATGCTCGGTTTTTATGGGCGTGCTGCATTGAAGACTCAGTTTTGCATATTATAATGAGCTGCGGCTCCCCAGTCTTTACACGTGAGGAATTGTTTTGAAAACTTCCAATGAGGAGAAACGGCGACCGGAATGATTTGCCCACAGGGCTCGCAAAATGTCTTTATCAAACAATCACGATTTATCTCTCATCCATCCGCAATTAATTGGAATGCTATTTTTTATTACTTGGCCGGCCCAATTGGTGGATATAACCGCGAACTGTGCACATGTGTGCGTGTATTTCACTATTTATGCCCTGGCCCATATATGTTCGTGTCTGATTACAAGATCGCAGGACAATGAACCAACAACAAATGCAAAGCCTGTGACAGCGCTGAAGTTATGTTAAGTTCGCATAAGTGCTCATGTGAACTTAACATAACACATAATCACATAATCAGTAGATATCAAACGTAACAATGCAATACTATCTCATAAAAAAATGTTTACTCACATAATTGTACTGGACACTGATCATGTTGTGTAACCTTTTAATACTATTATACAACTACTACTAATAATAGTAGTAGTAGTAGTTGTAGTATAATACTAATAGGCTACACCTACAAACGTCACACAAACCCATTATATAAACCATTTACTTAAAAACATATGATTCATTTTATTGACCAATAACTAATACAAAGCTTTACTTTAAATTAAACACTTTGCATCAATATTTTTAAGTTACAACATTAATATTAAAATTATTGATACTTCAAGATCGATCCTTCAATCCCTAATTCAAAATAAATTATCTGTAAAACAACTTGTTTAACAGAATCTTATACAATTTTCCTGAATGGATGAAGGATGAAAACAAATTTTTGTATGTTATTTAAGGGATGTTTAGATATTTTTACAATAAAAAAGAAGAAATAATATGTATATCTATTGGTTTGGGTCAAATTTTGTGGTGATTCTTGTTTAGAATCTAAAGCATAGATCTCTGTGCATGCGAGCGATACTTAATCTCCTGTGGGACTGCAAATAAACTCACCAAAATTAGTTTAAGCTGTCATTGGCTCAGATCTTAATTCGATCTGTGGTGACATGATTTGCATAGCCGGTTGCGGATGATCTTTCTGTTCCTTTCTAAGCTATTTTCCTCTTTCTCATTCTGCCAAAACAGCTGCGTAATAGAGTCAATATCTCTGCATTTTCAAAATGTTCAAAAGAGTCAAGTTTTCACATCAAAAGTAGAGAGGAGCAGCTGCTCCTGTCTCACAGGCCGCTTTGGCACATTTTATTACGGTTATGATACAGTGTGATTTTTGAGTCAGTGGCCAGCAGCTGGGCAGATTAAACCCAGTTTATGAGGTGATGACATTCACACCGAAGCCTAGTTCACACTGACCTAGATATTTTTTTTGCTGGAGATCGCCAAATGTCTGTATTACTGGTGGCTTATATGTTACATGGCTAATATTGGCGTAGCTTTTGAAAATCAAATGATATTAAATATGATTAGCTTAAAAACTGGCTAAATGACTGGCAGGAGGGTTCATAAGACAAAAAAAGTTGGTCAACGCTGCCTCATGGTACGATTTTAGAGTGAACATCGAGCACTCACTCTTTCGCCATGCAACATTGATCGGACGCTAATCAAAACATGCGCCAGCAAAGTTATTTTGCAAAGTACACAAAACAACCTTGTTGGTACATGTTTCGATGAGTGTGCGATCAATGTTGCATGGCGAATGAGTGAGTGCTCGATGTTCAGTGTAAAATCATACCGTGGGGTTGAGCCTTATTGATGTGGTCGGAGGGTTCATAAAAAAAAAAAAAAAGGTAAACACTGCCCCATGGTATGATTTAGAGCGAAGATTGACGACTCATTTGCCATGCAATGCCAATCGCGCACTCATCGAAACATGTACCAGCAAGGTTGTTTTTGTGTTTGTACTTTGCAAAGCTGAAAATCAAGCAGGTGCAAATTTTCAGTCAGTTTTTAAAGTTTTGCCTGGGATGAATGTCTCAGAGGTAAATAGTATATCAAATCAGTTAAGGCTCATTCTGTTCAGAAAAGGAACTTGGAGGGAAAAATGCTGAATGCCTCTATAGGATTAGCAATCGAGGTCAAAGGGCAGCTCTGTGGTCCTGCTATGCTATGATGTAGTACAAATTTAGTATTTACCATAGAAACTGGATTGGCAGATGGGCCGAGTGGAAATATTTGTTCAAACTTTTGTCATTTAGCTACCGATGTTGAAACAGCTTTCTGTCAGTTCTACCAAAATATTAAATAACATTTGACAGGCTTGGACTAGGATTACCAAGAACCTCTTTTAGAAATATTTGTTCAGAACAAACTTAAAGGGATAGTTCTCCCCAAAATGTAAATAATGTGTCATTTCCTTACCCTCGTTCCAAACCTAGACGACTTTCTCTTTTTTGGGGAAATATTTCAGTGGTTTTGGTTCATACAATGAAAGTCAAAGGGTTCAAAACAACACAACATCACATGAGCATAACTTTCAAAATCTTCTTCCAAAATATCTTCTTTTGTGATCCACAGTATGAAAGTCATACAGCTTTGGATCGGCATGAAGGCAGTAAATTAAAACTGATTTTTTGTTATGTGAACTCTTACAGTCTTGCTGATAAAATATCTACAAATATAATTCTTAAACATATTTGCTTTCGGTTATCATACGTCTCTTAGGAACAAACTATCTAGCATTTGTTCAAGCCATTCTTGTAGAGGCCTGTAATAGTTTAAGGGGCAGATTTATTAAACGGGGCAAATTAGCATGAGAACACAATTCCAATAAACGAGACGATGGGAGTGGAAAGTTCAGTGCGTGATTACCTTGCACGATTCATTTAAATACTCTCCTCCCACAAAGTTTGCATCTAAAAGGGAAACTCCTGAGTCTGAGGTCGTCATACTCAATTCTAGTCAGAATATGAGTCTGATACTGCTCCATGGGATTATGGGGTTTGATTACCGAACCAGGAAAGACCTCAATTGGATAGACCTAAAACCAATCAGAGCAACGGAGCATTGTGGTCAACAGAACTCAACTGCATGCACGCTGGAAGAAGTAGAAGAAGATGAGTGTAAACGATCTTTGCCGGTGTTGTAACAAGAATTTAAGGATCCACAGAGTACTTACCAAAACGATCATCATTTTTGAGAGAAATAGTAAAGGTGAATGCATATATGAGTTCTCCGTTTAGGATTAGAACAAACTCAACCCAAGCGCTCTTTGGTGACGTGAATGATTACTGTTTATCATCTGTCCATCATCATATAAACCCCACCCTGACAATTTCATTGGTCCGAACAGCTCCTGTTCGAGCATAGTTGCTACACAACGGATCAAGTCTAGGCCGAATTTCCCGAACTCAAATGTTGTTGGCCTGAATTCGGCTGGCATCTAGGCTAGAAACTCTTTTGCAATAAGGTCAGCCACAAAAATAACCCTTTCCACACCTTTTCAGCGCTATGTTTTGTCTTTAGTAAATCCTGACAGTAGTCTTTTTTTTTTACGTCAAAAGAGGGTTTGCACTGATGCAAGCTGTTAGTAAATCTGGCCCGAAAGTTTAAAAGCAAATAGAACTTGTGAGAACATTTGTCGATTGTGAGGTCAGCTCCTCAACCATGCCAATACTGCGGTTTGACTAAGTGGCTGAAATTATATCAGTGTTTTGAACTCTAACCTCAAGGCTTAACAGCTCATTTACGATTAAACTGTGTAAATTAGATGGACAACAGGCACGTTATGATGCTGTTGGATCTACAGGACTTTTAGGTCATGTAACTGTTTGGTACAGCTGGTATTGGAGCATGAAATCAGCCTTGGAAGAGCTCCATTTTGCTGAATGATGAGACAAAGCTACATCCATGGAACCACATAATCGGAATACAACGTCTTATTACTCAAAATTACTGCACAAACATTTATGTACACATTTAATGACACCAAATTTCCTTGACAAAGGAGATGGATGTGTCTGTGACAAAAAGCAAACAAACGAGAATTGGATTGCCATGAACTCAGCTGATGGAAGAGATGATTGGGCTGAACTAGGGCCAACAAGCTGAGATTGGATCATGTAGGTTTTTTTTAAAAAAAGGCAGTATCTGGATGGAATGCTTAACAAAAGTGGCACCCGGACCTGTCAAGACTTAGTTCCCAGTGTAGCACTCACTTCCTTGATATTTGTAGAAAGCCTTTTCCTCTGATACTGGACAATGTCACTCGCCAATGCTTGTCAGCAAACATAGGCATTTTTCTCATGAGAAACCTAAGGGTGAAAAATATATAAATGGATATTGCTGTTTCTTACACTTGTATGTAGCAACTATGAGAAGAATTCCATTTACTGTACATGAAAGGCCTTCTGGACATCCAGAGACAGATTTGATAAATGGGCTAAAGCTAAACAGGATACTGATATTCCACCCACAGTACAAGCTAAACCTTTCTATTTAGCCTGATATAAATCATGCTTTCCACTCCTGGTCTACATTTTATTACAATGGCGACCTCATTTTCCCTCAAGCACTGTGTGAGACAGATATTGTGCTAAATAAATGACTGTGATTTATCTAAAATGGAAACACTATGGCCAGTAAATCAAGGTGAAACTCAATGGAGAGTAAGATATGAGAGTGCATATATGACTGTGTTATGCTTAAACTCTATTTGTTCTAAAGGTGTGGTCAGAGTGGCTTTTTTTAGTATGTTTTCATTTTTAGTATGAACATAATAGCAAAAACATTATGATGTATATGTTACCATGCTGTAGCTCATTTTCAAACATAATTACAAACTGTGTGCATATGTCGAAGGACAAGAGTGTTGAGTTGGTTTTTCTATATTTTAAATTGTGCCGTAAAATTCTACGTTGAGATGCTGTTTGAGTGACTTGACAGTACGGTTCAATTAATTGACATTAGTTAATGCACTAAGTATTATGAACTAATAACAACAACCCCACAACTTTACATAGAACATGAAGTTTGGAAAATATAACCACAGTTGACAGTTATACAATTGATTGCTTCAAGGGGTCATGGACTAGTTTTTATGAACTAGCCCACTGCTATGATTGGATAACAGTTTTGCATATTATAATGAGCTTCGGCTCCCCCATTTGTACATATGGGGAATTGTTTTGAAAAAATGGAAAAATGGCAACCGAAATGATTTGCCCATAGGGCTCGCAAAATGTCTTTATCAAACAAAGAATGATTTATCTCTTATCCACCCCAATTAATTGGAATGTTATTTTTTATTACTCTGCCCACCCGATTGGTGGATATAACTGCAAACCGTGCATCACTAACACACACAACGCACACACAAGCCAAGTATTTGCATCAGAAAAACTTCACTGCAGACAAACCAGCATGTTCAAAACTTCTGTGATTGTATTTTTCCTTCAAATAACAAGACAAGAGAGTGAACAATGCACATCAAGAAAGGAATGTTATTTCAATATTTAAGATAGCTCGGCGCGCAGGCCGGTGATACATTTTGGTAGCCCAACTGGAAAACACGTTGGGCTTTGCGAGCCCTGGCCAATCTATGTTCGAGTCTGATCACCAATCGCAGGACAATGAAACAACAACACCTCAAATACAAAAGATACTCCAGCCTGTGACCACATGGAAAAGTATGTTTAGTTAGACATAATCAGTAGATATCAAATGACCTGATATCAAATGACCTGTAACAATGCAATACTATAACTTATAAAAATAAAAAATAAACTTGGCACCATTCCTGTCGGATCCAATATAGAAGCATTGTTTTTAGGCAGCGGCTATTCGCACTAAGTGCAAAAAGCAATAGCATTTTATTTACACCAAGTGCAAATAGCGATAGATACCGAGTGTAAATAGCAAATAGATTCTATTTACTCTCAGTGAAAATAACATTTTCTTAGCGATAGATGATATTTTCTAAGTTAAATAGCATACTAAGTTGATATATTCGATATAAGTTGTTATATTCAACACCATATAAAAGTAGCAGTTCTTTGCAATATGTGTAAATAGTAATTACATGTTAATTTAATTTATATTTTTTGACAGATACATAATATTTACACCTCAGTGTTGTTGTACATTAAAAGGACGCCATAATAACATTGAGTGTAAATGATTATATTCATTAAAATTATTAAATGGATTCTGCCTGAATGGTACAATAAAAGCCCTCCCTACCCCTACCGCTAACCCTACCCAATAAAGGCTTTTATTATTATTAAACATTTCATTAGGCACTTTATTTCCACATTTAGAACATTTTCTTAATTTTTATTGAAAGTAAATGCATTTCTGGTGTGATTTGTGATAAACAGAGATAAGAACAAACTCTGCCCAAGGCGGATTCGAACCCAGCCAATCGCGTCAAAATCAGGGTGCTTAAGCCATACTCTTTACTGAGTGCACCACTAAGGATGCTGAAATCTGAGCACTTTTTTAAATCTTGTTTGGCCCAACCAGACATTGGTAGGCGGAGCTAGTGCGAATAGCACTTGCTAACAAGGCACGTCAAAGGGAAGCAAATTCGCAGATTGATCGTTTGCTGAGCCAGCTGTCAATAAAAACTTTTCTTTGACTAACAAGGAAGTTTTCAGCTCTGAAACTATACAGGATATTCCCTGACCTTTTATATATCAAAAGCTCAAGGGAAAGTTTCTTTTCTCAATTCATGACCCCATTAAAATCAAGCAGCTTTACCATATTGTCTCGTTTTACTACGAAGTACAACTTGAAATTAAGTGAAAAAGATTTCCAAGTCGAAAGTCTGAGCCTCCATGCACATCTACCTATTATGTAATCGTCACGGACCAATGGTAGTACAAAGGTGTTTACCAGCCATGGCAACTTTTCCGGAAAGTTCGCTTTGGTGAGTAGTTTCAAGCTCCCAAAACAAACTTGTTTTGATCTGATTTTGTTCTACATGACACAAAATCAGTTTGTTCTTCAATTTCGCTTGAAGTGTATTGGGGCCTTGAGTGTAGAGTGTTACCCACATCAAATATTTGAACTTTAAATTTAATATTAAAGGGTTAGTTCAACCAAAAATTAAAATTATGTCATCATTTACTCCTCATTAGTTCCAAACCTGTATGAGTGTTTCTTCTGTTGAACTAAAAAAAAAAAAAAGATGTTTTGAAGTTGACGGTTGTCAATGTTGGACAGTAGACGGTAGCCATTGACTTCCATAGGAAACAAAAAACCAAGGAAAAAAAAAAATACCATGGAAGTCAATGGTTACCATCAACTGTCTGGTTACCAACATTCTTCAAAATATCTTCTTTTGTGTTCAACATAAGAAAGAAACTCAGAAAAGTTTGGAACAACATAAGGGGGAGTAATCATTTTTGGGTGACCTATCCCTTTAAAATTACACACAGTTAAAATTGTATTCAAGTACATGTGATGTAGTATGCTAGTCAACACATCAAAATAAGTGTACTTATTTAAAGCATGACAAAAGATTAACATGATAATTTAAAACTTTAAAATAAAAAAAAATATTTGATTTTATTACAAAGAGCAATTTTTAAAGTGTACTTAATTGTTCTATTAAACATACAGGTGTGATGTTTTTAAGTACACTTAGGTCACCTTTAATTTAATGAATATTAATACAAACCCGATACCCAAATATTTGGGAGACTGTACAAATTGTGAATAAAAACAGAATGCAATGATGTGGAAGTTTCAAATTTCAATATTTTATTCAGAATACAACATAGATGACATATCAAATGTTTAAACTGAAAAAAATATATAATTTAAAGGGCAAAATAAGTTTACATTTCATGGCATCAACACATCTAAAAAAATATGGGACAAGGCCATGTTTACCACTGTGTGGCATCCCCTCTTCTTTTTATAACAGTCTGCAAACGTCTGGGGACAGCGGAGACAAGTTGCTCAAGTTTAGGAATAGGAATGTTGTCCCATTCTTGTCTAATACAGGCTTCTAGTTGCTCAACTGTCTTAGGTCTTTGTCGCATCTTCCTCTTTATGATACGTCAAATGTTTTCTATGGGTGAAAGATCTGTACTGCAGGCTGGCCATTTCAGTACCCGGATCCTTCTTCTACGCAGCCATGATGTTTTAATTGATGCATGGGCATCCAGTATGGTTTTCCGGCCTTGACACTTACGCACAGAGATTGTTCCAGATTCTCTGAATCTCTGGATGATATTATGCACTGTAGATGATGATAACTTCAAACTGTTTGCAGTTTTCTCTGAGAAACTCCTTTTTTGATATCGCGCCACTATTTTTCGGGGGATTATATTATTGGGGGATCCTCTGCCCATCTTGACTTCTGAGAAACACTGCCACTCTGAGAGGCTCTTTTTATACCCAATCATGTTGCCAATTGACCTAATAAGTTGCAAATTGGTCCTCCAGCTGTTCCTTATATGTACATTTAACTTTTGCAGCCTCTTATTGCTACCTGTCCCAACTTTTTTGGAATGTGTAGCTCTCATGAAATCCAAAATTCAAAATATCTCACTTTCAACACTTTTCACATTCTATTGTGAATAAAATATAAATTTATGAGATTTGTAAATTATTGCATTCCCTTTTATTCACAATTTGTACAGTGTCCCAACTTTTTTGGAATCAGATTTGTAAATTAATTAATATTAAGTACAGATTAAGCACACTTCTGTTTCACAAAGGGAACCATGGTGCCATTTCTGTTTAAAAGGACAGTTTGAAAAGTGGAAAACTGGCAGGAAGATGATAAAGTTGATGGCTCTGCAATGGAAATTAAACTCCAGCTAAGACTCTGCGGTCTTCTTTTCATTGTCACATCACATGGCTATGGATGGCGGCAGACAAACAGATGCTGCACATTCTCTCAGCGCATCAGAAACTAAAGGTTAAAAATACCCCTTGGTCCTTTGATTCTTTATGAGGTAATCAGAAATGAATCCATAACAGAGTGAGAGAGATGAATGAGATGAATGATTTTGGTGCCACCATAAAACTATTCCGATAAGCGAACACAGCCAACAGGATATAATAATAATGTGGATATGAATATTGAAATGGAAAAATGCGTTTTCATGTCATGACATGCATTCGATGATTAATTGAAATAATTACACTGGGAATAGTACACCCCCCAATTTGAAATTATAACATAACAGACCCCTTTGACCCCTGCAGTGTTGGGTAGCTCCCAAACCTCTCTGTTCTAATGAATAGCTTTGTAAGAAAAATAGCAGTGGAAGCATGACAGGAGGGAATGGCTCAAGCTGAGTTAGCGAGATCACAAATGAAGAAATTCAAAACGTGTTCCAGGTGGCCTTTCTGGGCATGGCAGCAAGGCCAGATGTGATTAAAATATTTTCAGGTCATCAATCATTGAAGCTCACCATGTTTTACATCTGACATTTCACTGGACCATTTTCACAAATAAACTGGTGTCCAATATAGAGCTAGAAATGGCCAACATAACCATCTACCTTTACTCAGAAAAAGATATTTTAAACTAAATACACAGTTTTTGAAAAGTTGGGAAAATATCCCAGTGTTTCACACTTAACAGCCATTCACAGTGACTAACCTAAAAGCACTGGCCAAATTCGAAAACAGAAGCGAGGTTGTGCTGCCACTTACCTCAGCAGCTGGGATGAAGTGGACTTCCGGCTGATGAGGCTAATGGTGGCCAAGGACCGGGCTATGTATTGTTTAGTAAAGAAGTAGACAATGCATCATGTAAATTATTCCATTTTGAAGCCTTGGCTGAGTGTCCATGAAAAGTGTTATGAACATAAACACCAATATCATGGATCATGTTAGGATGTCAATCAAAGCGTATGGTGCATGTCGAAGTTAGAAAACAGTAGTGCAACAGTCAGATACAGTTTGTCCTGGAACTGGGTGGTACACAATGGAGAAAATATACAGGTGCTGGTCATATAATTAGAATATCATCAAAAAGTTGATTTATTTCACTAATTCCATTCAAAAAGTGAAACGTATAATATATCCATGCATTACACACTGACTATATTTCAAGTGTTTATTTCTTTTAATTTTGATGATTATAACTGAGAACTAAGGAAAATCCCAAATTCAGTCTCTCAGAAAATTAGAATATTGTGAAAAGGTTCAATATTGAAGACACCTGGTGCCACACTCTAATCAGCTAATTAACTCAAAACACCTGTAAAGGCTAAAGGCCTTTAATGGTTTAATGGTCTATCAGTCCAGTTCTGTAGGCTACACAATCATGGGGAAGACTGCTGACTTGACAGTTGTCCAAAAGACGACCATTGACACCTTGCACAAGGAGGGCAAGACATAAAAGGTCATTGCAAAAGAGGCTGGCTGTTCACAGAGCTGTTCAAAGCACATTAATAGAGAGGCGAAGGGAAGGAAAAGATGTGGTAGAAAAAAGTATACAAGCAATAGGGATAACCGCTCCCTGGAGAGGATTGTGAAACAAAACCCATTCAAAAATGTGGGGGAGATACACAAAGAGTGGACTGCAGCTGGAGTCAGTGCTTCAAGAACCACTATGCACAGACGTATGCAAGACATGGGTTTCAGCTGTCGCATTCCTTGTGTTAAGCTACTCTTGGACAACAGACAGCGTCAGAAGCGTCTCGCCTTGGCTAAAGACAAAAAGGACTGGACAGTAGAAGCATAGAGAGTAGCGTACTCAATCAACCTTACAAAGTAATCAAGACAATAACCACTCAATGAAACCTGGCTTAACTGAGTGGAAACCCATATAGGTTGGGTGCTATGGTTAGGTTTAAGGGTGGGTTAAGGGGTAAGGGGGGAGTCCACTGTGTAATTCTATATGTAATTACAGAATTTAATTACAGCTGTAATTACTTGCTGGGATTTTTTGGTTACACTTTATTTTAAGGTGTCAGTAAGGTGCAATTATAGGCTACATTTAAGCACTGAGTAACAATAATTAACTACATGTACTTACTATAGGGTTAGAGCTGGGATTAGGCTTGGTTTAGGGTTAGTTGCATGTAATTATGCATAATTTATAATTATTACTGTAGTAACTAACTACATCATTTGTAACAAGGACAGACTGTCAGTTTTTGGGACAAACCACATGAAAACCGCATTTACTTACATAGCAACTTACAGTATAGCGTCTCGAATACCATCTGAATAGCAACAGTGACCAAAGTAATATAAAAGATGCCAAAGTTCATAAAACTGAAAAGTCTTCTCACATTTGACACAACAAGAGCCTGATTGAGCCAAGATTTCATCCATCAAATCTTCATTAACTGACAGCAGCTTTTATATCTGGGTAGAGATTGGAGCATTTGAGTTGCGAGCAGAACACACAATTCCAGCTCCAGTGGAGAACAGTGACTGGATCTAAAACCATCAGATGACACATAGCTCTGTCACTGTAAGTTAGCGAAACCACACATGTAAACCCACAACACGCTGTAGATTCTGATAGTTTTCTGAGAGTGCGGTTGTGAGTCCTGAAAATGTAGAGGCTTGAGTTTGGTTGTAGAATGCGGTTGTCACTCCTGTAATAACTGAACTGTGTATGATAAACGTAAGCATATTAAGGACTACAGGACTGACAACCATATTCTGTTGTTGTGTGAGCGTGGCCAAGTGTATTGTACCAAATGATGTCAGTTTTGTCAATGTCAGTTTTATTTATATAAATAGCACTAAATAAATACAACATGAGTTGACCAAAGTGCTATACAAGAGTAAAAACCAATCATTTGTGCTAAAAGATTAAGAACATAAACTAAGCATTCTAAGCATAAACAAACACAAAGACATAAACCATAGTTAAAAATCTTAGAATAAATAAATTTTTTAACAGACTTAAAATTTGTGAAGAATGGTGCCGTTCTAACAGCCAATGGGAAGTTACTACACAAAATAACAATAGCTTGATCACACCTGTATTTAAATCTAGTTCTAGGCACTGTTAGTAGCATAAGATCACAAGATCTAAGTTATTATTAAGATGAAAGAAGCTAGACTGGACAACAGCTTTCATGTGGTTATCCATTTTAAGGTTGCTCTCAATTAGGATACCCAAGATTTTTACCCACAATCTCATATTTTGTTAAAATTGCTTAACTATTTTTCCACCATTGACAAACAATGGTGCTAATGCGCTATTACGCATCTTCTGAAAGACTACTGAATCTCCTGATCAAAACACAGGAGAAAAGCAGAAACAAGTGATATCCTTTGTAAGCAGATGCATATGTAAAATGACGCGATTAAACAGCATAAATCAAGACTAATGCCTAATGTTACTGAATGAAATGTCAACACAGGATGAGCTATAGGACTGTGCAAGCATTAGGGGTGTTGATGGACTCGATCTGTTTTGATCATTCTGAATCTGATCTGGATGTAGTCTTTGACAAAAATGCAATTTTCTCAGCTTTTTTCTCAAAATGTTGCGTTTTTATGAAACTTACATTTTTACCCACATTAAAGTGGGTATTTTTGTTTTAAGTAGAGGGTCTGTTCTTTTGATATATTGCATGTTCAGATATTCATGCAACAAAATATTCTTGGGGCCATGAAACTTTTGTGAAAATGATCAAAAATGCTTGCAGTGGCTGGCAAGTTTTTTCAAAAACGCTGGCGGGGAAAGAGATAAGTTTAGTTTTTAGATTGCTGCAGCAGACCCAAAAAGAATGATTTCCATCTTGGAATCCTTAAGAAAAATTAAAGACATACACTTTGTCAAATGTTCAAAGCAGGCTATTAAAGTGTCTAATGATTCATTTAAATGTTAGTACATAGTGGATAAAGATACTTAATATAAAGTGGGACCAAAATGTCTTATTCCATTGCATTGACTATTTATTAAACCGAGAACCTTTACAATGTATCCGGTCATCTTATATTCCATCACACTGCCCCCCTGAGGATCGAGCGGTGGGCCGGGCACTCTCAAAACATTTCTCATTTTGTTTTTTCCTCTTCCCTCAGATAGCACATAAATGCTCGGTATTGTTTATGTGTTCCTGTGGAGACATGTACAGTAGCCAAGATAGGATCAGAATCTCAGGCATTTAAAGCGAAAGAAAATAGTGGAGAAGAGAAGAGGTAGGGCTCACAGTAGTGTGATGAGGTTAATGAGAGGGTGCTATGAGATGAGGGATGCTTAACTGAGAATATCATCTGCAAAAGTATCACTCAGCCAGCCAGTCTTCATTAGAGAAAGGCAGAGGAGATTGACAATGGAATTGGATTGGGACACGTCGAAGACTGGTCCAAGACCTGTTTTAGTCATGTGATATATATACTATAACCGGTGCGCCCACGGATTCAACCGTCAAGTCAATTCTAATTAGCTGAATGTCTACCATCTGCAACAGATTAACCACCAAACCGAAGCGTCATGCACATATTTCTATGAAGGTGCACCAGTTTGCACTCCTAGCTCATCTGCTGCCCTGGGCAAGATGAGACATGACCCCAAAAAAAACAAAAACAAAACCTGAAAGGTGCAATGGGTTCAAATTCTGACACTAACATTCAAAAATGTGGGTTGGTAATAGCTTTTAATGTTTTTGAAAGAAGCCTCTTATCCTCACCAAGGATGCATTTATTAGATCAAAAACACAGCAAAAACAGTAATATTGTGAAATATTATTATAATTTAAAATGCAATTTATTTCTGTGATGGCAAAGCTAAATTTTCAGCATCATTACTCCAATCTTCAGTGTCACGTGATCCTTCACAAAATCATTCTAATATGCTCATTTACTGCTCAAGAATAATTTCTTATTACTGGCAATGTTGAAAACAGTTGTGCTGCTTAATATTATTGTGGAAACCATGATACATTGTTTTCAGGATTATTTTATGAAGTCACTTTTAAGCTATTTAAAGGGTTAGCTCACCCATAAATTAAATTCTCTCATTAATTACTTACCCTCATGTCGTTCCAAACCCGTAAGACATTTTTGGGTGAACTAACCCTTTAATGCATTCTTGCTGAATAAAAGTGTTTTCTTTCAAAAAATTATTGGGACTGAATTTAATAATCAGTGACCAGCCTGAATTAGGGTGCCAAAGACGTTTAGAATTATTATCAACTGCAAATATCTGTGTCCCCTCAGCTTTGAGTGCAAGGAATCTGCCATATCCATCAGATTTGTATAGCTAAGAATGCTGGCATGCAACAGGGGAAGGGGGTACTAGTCCATCCAAATAGCATTTGACAAGTTAATGCCTTTTACAAGCCAGTGACTGTCAGAATAAAATTTGCATTTAGACATGCAGCCACTGTCTTTGCCAATGTTGCCGTTCATACCGACTTTAACAGTGTGGACAGCTTTGACCACTTAAATCAATGTAATATGCTTCTTTTGAATTTCCAAACATGTTTTGTAAAAGTTTTGTAACTTTGTGAAGTTGCAACTTGCACTGACATATTTTAGTGGTTTTATTAGGAGGAGTGTATATATACAGCTGACTCACCTTCCTTAGCATCCCTCCACCACCCCATCTCCTCACTTTGATTTAATAAAAACTCTTATTAGACGTCAACACAATCTATAATACAATACAGTCTAGTTCTAGACTATCCCTATCACGGGGGGATACTCTGGGTTAGGGCAAAAATTCAGAGCCCGGAGCCCTCCCCCGGACAGCATGCAAAATACTCATAATCTTTACTCCATTTAATGTGATGTAAGTGTAAACTTGTGAAATATTAATAAACGGATTCTTCTCTGGAGAAGCGTTCCGTTTTTCCGCTTGCAAATTCCGCCATGTAAATAGCGAATCCGCCATGGTGCAAGCACAACTGGCTTTTAAATGTAATAGGAGATGCCACTCTGATTGGTTTGTTGCACGTTACGCCTAGAACACACCCATGACTCATTAAGAGACTAGGGACAACCCTTTTAGACCTTGCGCCGGGTGCGCAGACTGTTTTTCCCGGGGTTAAACTAGCAAAAGTGGATCTGGACACGCCCTAAGTGCACCTGCGCCATGCGCTTTAGACCAATGCACTCATTAAAATAAGGCCCATTGTTTTGTCTTGAGATGCACATCAGTACTGTTTTTTTTTCTAAGGCACATAATCGCCCTAATTAAACAAAGGCCTAATCCTGGCTTGATCTGAGCCCTGTCTCTGAAACCAAGCCAATGCATTTATAAAGTTACAAAATGCATTGAAAAACATTACATACTTCAGCTTTAACACTGTCTGATCTGTTTTATTATTATTTATTTCTTCCAGCTCTAACCTAGAGGAGCAGGATGGCTGAGAGTCTCTAGCATGGCTGAAATGAAAGGACGCTGAGGAAGAAACAGGGAAAAGGACTGACTTACATCACAGTTGGCGGGACTTCCCCAGCAGAGACCACAAGGGCCCAGCAAAACATCCAATGAAGCCATCAGGGGAGCCTGCTGTAAAAATGAAAGACAGAAGAGTGCAAAGATATAAGCATAGAGAGGCGGGCGCTGAGAGAACTTTCTCACAAACAGCCTGTCTATGGAGAGAATGACTGAACTGGTACTGCTCATGGAGGAGTGGAATATGGAACGATCTGATACAGCTCGCGCTTACATAAGGCGAGGAGTACTGGAGCGATCCACTTCAGCCCGGGTTTGGTCTAGTTTGTTCGGCAAAAAACACTAACCAGACCTGTAGGTCCTCCATGTTTTTCAGTGCTATGTTCTAAGTATGGACTTCTTCAAATACACAATAAGACTCTAGACCTTATAGACTTTCCAAGCACAGTGTGTTTTTTTAAATTCAAAAAGTTTAGATTTTGTACAATATCTATACTAAATTATTATTATTTATTTTAATCCCCACATTTTAGCTGTGAATGTGTAAAATACCTGCCACATTAATATTTCTGTGTTGCACAGGTTCAGTATCCACTGATTTTTCCCAGTCTAGCAACCTCAATATAAGCTACAAGATTTCCAGCTCCAACACTGCAAGCAAACTCGAACTTTCCCGAGAACGTTGAAAGCGTGTGGACAGCTGGGATTGTTCAAATATGGTTGCTGTGTAACACAGTGTAAACTGTTGTAAAAAGTAGAGGAAGGCCAATTCTTCACTCACTCAAAAACAGGGATGCACTGATATTAAAATTCTAGTGTATACTAATAAACCACAGGAATAGCTAGTTACAATTCTACACTATTTTGTTTAAATAAATAAACACTAAAATCAATTGAGAATTTATAATATTCAGTATGAAAATCGATATTTTGAGATTGTTAAGCTGTTGATAAATTCTTACTGTATCCAAAAATTGAGTGTTACATGACAGCAAAGGTAATCAATTATATATCTAATATTGAGGATACCAATATATATATATATATATATACACACACACATACACACACACACACACACACACACACACACATCCGATAATCAATATATCATGCATCCCAGCACGGAGCCCCTTAAGGGACATGGCGAAGGAAAAAAAAACATTAGATGGAGGAAAAAATATTTGTCAGTGCTTTTGCATTCTCTCGCAAATGTTTTGCGTACCCCCCGAGAAACTTTGTGTTTGCTCGCAAAGAGCTCAAGAGTTCTCGGGGGAACACAAACATTTTGCAATTATTTTAAACATTATTTCTTTCCACCACCATGTCCCCTTAGGGTCTCCGTAGCTTTATCTGTTTTACTGGCTCATGTTCAATGCTGCTATTGTTCAGTTTGTTTTGGAAATTCAGAAAAAAAACTTTACACTCCTCTAACCATTACAATATACTGGACTCTACACACATTTTTTCTTTTCCATTATAGGCCTACAACATAAGCAATCACCTGAACCTCATATTTTAGAATGTATTTTTGACATAGTGGGCCGAGAGGGAACACAGTCACCGATTTGTTGTATAATATCAATTTCTATGCTTAATGTGATGCTTGCCAAAAAATCTTGTTTTTGAATTTTTCCTGTTTGCACTGATCACAATTCCATCTCATTCCAAAGTAGAAACAGACCACTTCCTCTTTCACTGATTTCCACTGTACCAGCTTGAATTACAGTTTCTAGCAAGGTTTGGACAGTTGTGGCAACTTTTGTAATATCATATCCAATGGAGTTTTGATGTTATGTTAACGGGACAAATGTGAGAACAGGATTTTAGGTACATTTGTTTTTGTTCAGGTTTTTGATCAGGTACAGTGGTAGAGATAAATCTGTTATTTAAGTGAAAATACAAAGGGAAACCAATAACGAAATATCAGATGAATACTTATTGATATTAAATACATGTTAAGCAAGCACATTAGTCTACCTGTTGAACTCTGTATATATAATTGTGTAATTGTATATGTGGGGCAAAAGAATGTTTGAGCTGACAGAAAGGCTCAAAATTATTAAATTAAAGAATCTCTTAAAGACATTATATTTGTTACGTGGGCTCAGAATGAGTGTGAGAAATACATGTATGATGGTTTAAGTTTAAATCTATTGCATCTAAAATGACAAGTCATCGTGTTCATCACTGGTTTAGAATTTATGGGCCCTATCATACAGCCGGCGCAATGCGACGCCAGGTGCAATGCAAGTGTTTTTTGCTAGTTTCAGCTTGACGCAGTTATCATTTTCACATCCAGTGCCGCATTGTTTACATAGCAAATGCACTCGCCCCCATCTGTTTGCCCATGGGTATGCTGGTCTGAAAACAAGGTGTGTTCAGGCGCATTGTTGGTGTGATGCGATTTTGAGGCAACTGAAAACAACTGTGCCATTGACCAACTGAAGCCTGGTCTAAAGTCAAAAGCGCACGATGTGTGTTATTTAAAGGGAGACACTCCTCGCTGCAGCCTGTAGCACGATGGATCAGATCCAATACGTACTGGATGGTGGTTCGTTATGCGAGTGCGTATAGTTATAATGCGAGTGTGAGTCTAGTTATAATGCGTATGCGCTGGTCTTAAGTGACATGTATGGTCAATATTGTATATAGATGATGTTCTAACCTGTGTAGTAGTAGTACTGATAAATAGTAATATGTAATTATTGATGAATAAGTCATCGTGATGCTGAAGTTATCCTAGTTTCTCTCTACATACATGCGAAACAGTTAAAATTGTAACATATTCTGGGCATACTTGCTGTTGAGTGGAAGCAAAAACGAGTCAAGTAGCCTAATTGTCTGTAATTTTAATCCTCAAGGTCCAACCAGTACACTTTCAAGGGAAAATGCAAAACGTGTGTCCTGATTTCGTGAGCATGTTATTAATAATTGTTTTTGCGTGAGCGGTTTGAGTATTTATCCACAATTCACAAAGCTCTCAACTGCGCATGCGCATGTTGCGTCATCAAAATGTGAATGAAACAACCGCGCATGCGCGTCCAGTACGTGTTGATCTGATCCAGTACGTCATCGTGCTTCAGGCTGCAGCGACACTTCTTGTTTAAAGGGCGCGTTAGTAATATGGGCATATAGTCACGTGCACAACGCATGTACATTCTGCTAATTACACACAGGGTTGCGCAGACAGATATTATCATTAAATATTATATACCCCCCCCCGTTAATTCCCTCTGAATGAAAATAGTGCTTTACTACAATTGCATCAGTAACTCAAAAAACACTTGCTTTTGTACTATAATGCAATGCATCCACACCACTGGACTATTGCAGTGCTCTTCTGGCTGATCTTCCAACATATACAATCAAACCTCTTTTTGTTTATCTCTCTGCACTGGTCATTGTTTGCAGCTTGCATCAAGTTACCCTTCAGCACCCTCCTACCTCCACTGTTGCAACTTAGTCTACGTCCCCTCCAGAACGTGGTCAGTAATTGAGCTGCACCTCATGTCATCACCGAGAAGCACAAAATCACTTTCCAGAACGTTTTGGTCCACTGTTGCTTGCCGGTGGAATGATCTTCCCAACCCAATCCGGACAGTCAAATTCCTGAAAATATTGAAGAAACAGCTGAAAACTCATCTCTTCCATCAGCACTTAACTGCACCTTGCTGGAAAAACAAACACAATAATCTTCTTCTATGCTTATTCCTTTATCTCTGTTCTAGCTTGTACTATTTTGAACCATGTCTGAAGCACTTCTCGTGTTTACTGCCTCCTTAAGTTGAGCTGCTTGTTTGTCCTCCTCATTAAAGTGTCTGCTAAATGAATAAATGTAAATGTAGGTGTCAGTAGAAGTCCATATGACTCAGCGAAACACACAAAAGTTGCACCATATATAAAGTTTTAAACAGCTCATCAGACAGATATAGATTATGCATGCATGAGTATTCGTGTTTACCAGTTAATTTGGTGAATGCGGCATTGGAACAACCCAGGATGTAACAACACCCTTATCACTCTAGCTCAAATGGATGGAAACAATTAAAGGAGAACCTCCATTCAAAGCATAAGATGAGCTGACAACAAAAGCATGTGGATACAGTGCAAGGCAAAACAATATCCTTAGGAAAAACGTCAGAACTGGCATTTAGACTGGCAGGGCAAAACTTCAACGTCACCACTGTACCTACTCTCGGTCAATGACCTCCACCAAGACCGGCCTATGTCCTGAAAAAAAAAAAAAAATCATCTCATCAGATACTGATCTCCAAACCTCCCATGCAGCTCAAAGCCATAATAAACAGCATCATGTCAGGAGGGAAGATGAATTTTCCTAAAGAGGTATATCAGATCATGGTTGAAGACGAACTGAGCTGCTTAGAATCTCTAAAACAAATAAATGTTGGAATGTAGGGGATTCAAGATTCAACTAAGGGAATAAATGGCAAAAATCAAACTGTTACAGATGTGCTTTAACTAAATCAGAATTATAGTGAAATAGTATAAAGAAGAAAAAATATAATTTGAGTGGTTCTTCACAATAGGCAACATTTTAAAAAGTCTCAATAAAATGGTAACACTTTATTTTAGGGTCCAATTCTCATTATAAACTGCTTTTTAGCTTCCATATTACTATAATATTGGCTGTTTTTTAGTACTTATAAAGCACATATTAATGTCTTATTCTGCATGACCTTATACATCCCTTAAACTAACCTAAACTTAAACGCTACAAAAACTACCTTACTAACTATTCATTTTTTTTAATTAATTTATTTATTAAAAGCAGTAAATGAGGAGTTTATTGAGGCAAAAGTTGTAGTAATTATTGAATATGTGTTCCCCATACTAAAGTGTCACCAAAAAAAAACATTAGTAGTAAAAATAGCATTAAGATAAATTATATATAAATTAATAAATAACATATAAATTAATAGATTATTGAGGCAAAAGTCATAGTTAATAGTGAATGTGTTCCCCAAACTAAAGTGTGACCAAATATTGATTCATTAAATGATTATTAATGTTTAAATATTATATTTTTAGATGGTGAAAGGGAATTGCTGTAAATGTGATCATTTCTATTTATGTTCTACCAAGTTTAAAAATATCGGAATACTTCACTTCAATGACTTAAAATAGTATCCACCCAAACAACAATATTTCACAAGAGTATATCGGTGCAACATAATTCCTATTCCCTTCATAATTCTGAGTAATACTGTGCTCGTTTATGCGTTTCTGTGTTCCTCAAATAAACTGCAGGTCTGGGCAGGGTGCCGATGCCAAGATAACAGGGACATCAGAGATAACATGGGTAAGAGGAGTGTGGAGTGAGCGGGTATGCACTATTTAGACTTGCTAAAAAAAGAGAATGCAGAGAATTCCTCAGGAAAGAAGAGGTAAAAATGTCATAGAGCAGGATAGATAGGTTAGCCATCTGATAAGCAGCACCGCCAACATTCGGACTCACCCGCCAAAACAATGTGTACAAGAATTTCACCCTGCAACACCAGTGAGCCATATGTGAAAACCATAAAACGCTGAAAATCCTCAGAAGAGGTTAACTAAAGGTCACAAGTGTTGCTTCTTCTTCAATGTTACACAAGTACACACACAGATCAGACGAAAAGAAATGTAAAAAACCTGATGAAGAAAGCACTGGTACAGTCCATCCACACATTTTAAAGAGAAACCATTGCTCAATAGTTTTGGGGTCAGTAAGATTTTTTTAAAGAAATTAATAATTTTATCCTGCACTAAATTGATCAAAAGAAAAACATTTGTTAATGTTAGAATTCAATTTCAAATAAAAGCTGTTCTTTTGAACTTTATATTTATAAAAGAATCCCGGTTTCCACAATATTTCTAAGCACTACAGCTGTTTTCAACATTGATAAAGGAACAAAGCAACAAATTAGATAAAGGTAAAGAAAAATCAAGTACATACACCAACACATGGATAAACACATCAAAAACTAATGATTTGATTAAAAAAAAAATGTGGAAGAAACAAGTACACAGCGAGCCACAATAATTTACAATGAAAGACAGAGAAATTAATCACCATAAATAATTTGACCATGAAAATCCTAACGGTGTACTGATAGGAATCACAGGGAACTTGCATGTTTAGGAAAAAGGCTGATACTCAAGAATATGACACAGGAATTCAATGACCCATTGTTACATTTCCAGCTTAAACAATAAAATATAGAAAATACCCTATTATACAGAAAGGAATAGAAAGGTAGAGGAAATCATGTGGGTACTTCCACATTTAATAAATATAAGGACTATTGGAAGGCTATTAAGCCAATCAAATGCAAGGACCAAATATGATATGACATAAACATAAAATAACAACATAATATTTGCAATTAATTGTAATAAAAATAATATTTGAGCAACATATTACTTTATCTACTGTACAAAAATCTACTGCCACTGCGAGACAGTCTATAAAATGTAATAGCTAGTAAGAGAGTGTGGAAAAATTGAGGAGCATTTACCTGCCTTGACAAAAAATACAATTGATAAATAGGCTAGGCCTTACAAAAAAAAACTGTTGCTTGGTCAGAGCATAAGATATTGCCATGTGAAACAGAAAATGTAGTTAACATCAAAGAGAAATGTAGATTATTATCATAGAGTGATAATCTCTCTGCAGGAATCACACCCTCTGACCCCTGGACTTATACATGTTTATAAATTCCACAGTATGGCTGTGATCCGACATTTTTATGATTTTCCCCTGTGGCCAAATGTATAAAGATAGTGAAAACCTACATACGGAAAGAAGACATATATTACTGTGGGTTCAGTAAAAATGTAATAAGCAGGTTTACTGTCATAATTTGTTTTATAAAAATAAAATCACACATTTTAAACAGCCATTTAGCCTTTTTATATGAATGTGATTATACTTTTTTACTTATAAATTTAGTTGAAATAGTTTATGACTTCAAACACGTTGTTTTAGGCAAAATTTCAAAGTTTAAGGCTAAACATTTGGGGTTTTTTTATAAATTAGATAATTAAAAAGAAAGTATACACAAATAAACTGCCACTCCATTAATTAATCAATTAATTTCCTGCATTTTCGGACTTTAAAAAAAATAATTATGCACATGTATTAAATATCAGCACTTTTGGTAGGCGATTAAGCCAATCAAATGCAAGGATGCAAGATCCAAATATAATATAATATCATATCATATCATATCATATAATATAATAGCAATTAATTGTATTATGAGTGACATATTACTTTTTTCTATTTTATCCAATTAATGGTGATTTTATTTTAAAGAAAATTAATCTAAAAAATTTTAATTAGGCCTAAATAAAACTTTTTTCTTCTTCTTCTTCTTCTTTTTCTTTTTTTTAAGTGGAAGAAAAAAACTGTTGATATCTAACATAAGATATCGCTTTTGAAGACAGATATTACTGTGGGCTAAGTAAAATTTGAATTAGCAGTTTTAATGTCATAATTTGGTTTATAAAAATAAAATAGTGCATTTTAAACAGCCATTTAGCCTTTGTATATGCATGTGCTTATACTTTATTAAATTGAATTGAAACGGGTTATGGGTTATGACTGCAAACACTGCAAAATTTTAAAGCTTAAGGTTAAACATTTTTTATACAATTCTGATAATAAAAAAGAAAAAAGAAAGAGTATACACAAATAAACTGCCACTCCATTAATTAATCTATTCATTTCCTTAATTCTGAGACTTCTTAAAAAAAAAGAAAAAAAGAATGCATATCGCAAAACAAATCAGTTGTTTACGCAAACTTTAAGTTAATAAAATGTTGTATTTAAGAAATAACTAATAACTACTGTGGGATAAACTTTCCATTACATTCTCAGGCAACACACTTTGATAAGGCATCGCGCGCCCTCTGGTGTCTGATGAAGCGTCTCGCACGCTCAAGCAAAAACACCTGAAGTTCATCACTAACAGATCCAATTTATCAGAGATCTGCGTGCAGTGTTTTTCTCGCTGAACTCGATGTGCATGACACTGTTCATATTAAAACATCATAGTTGTTCAATCCTTGTGCCAGATATTGCTTGATATATTTATTGGTCTTGATTATTTTCTCAGGAAAAGAATTAGGCCACTAAAACGCCTCTGTGTAAACAAACATTTACGATTGGGGCCGTGCTGAATCGTTTGGGCGAAGAAAGGGTGCAGACAGACTCTCTTCTCTCGCAGTTTGACCTGAACAGCGTTCGTGCTGGCTGAAATGACAAGCTGCTTTTTCGAAAATGACTCTGTAGCTTCAATTAGTCTGTCTGAATTATCCAGCTCATCATCTGTGTCTGACAGAGCCTGTGTTCACTGGGGTAAGATCATTTACCTCTTGTACAACGAGACATTTCGATTGCCTACAGTGTTTTACCTTCTTTCTTTTTTTTTCCTCCCTGAAAGGTTGTGTACTCAGTGGCTCTGAGACCACAGCTGTCTTTCAAGCAGAAAATGATCTTCTGGAGAATCAGTTTTTCATCAAAACGGTATCAGTTCTTATCACAACCGCAGTTTTGGGCCTCATATCCGACCAAACATGAAACCTGTCATCGTGTACTCACCTAGCTAGTACTCACCCTCATGTCGTTACAAACTTGTATTGACTTTCTTTTTTTCCGTGGCGAATGTTATTCAGCTTTCCCTGCAGCGAGCTGTTAATCGTTGTGACTGAACCATTGAGCAAATCGATTCATTTGAATCATTCTTCTAAGTCAAATCTTTTCATTGCTCATAAACACAAACACAAAGGGTACCATGTTCGTTTGACATCTATTTATTTAAAAAATATATATAATTTATTTGTTTATATTTTAATTGTATTGTAGTGATGGGTAGAAGGCTGTAAATAATTTGCAGAATTGATGATAAACTGTAATGTGTCAAGGCCTGGAACTAGAAGTTTATAAAATGTTTTTTTTTTTTTGTGTGTGTGTGTGTGTGTGTGTGTGAAAAAATGCATCTCGAGATTAAAGTCATTATAATGCAAGATTCAACTCGTTAAATTTCGAGAGAAAAAAAATCGAAATACAATCTCGAGAATAAAGTCGTTGTGTTTCGAGAAAAATACTTGTTAAACTTAAAAAATATTGAAAATAACCCCGCAAATAATAAGACGCATTATTAAACTTGTTGATCCTCAAGGTGTGGAATTACGACGAAGGAGACGCTTGAGAAGATGCACTCTGGCATATGGACAGCTATGGTAAATTAAAACCTTACGGTATTGCCATTATTGGCTGTATAGATGGTTACAGTCGTTACATTCTGTGGATGGACGAGTTGATGGAATTTAACGAGTTTTATCTCGAAACACGACTTTATTCTCGAAATTGAATGAGTTTATTCTCAAGATTGTATTTCGACTTTTTCTCGAAATTGAATGAGTTTAATCTCGCACTATAATGATCCTTTTTTTTTTTTTTTTTTTTTTTAGCTTGGCCCTAATCCTCTTCCGTACTGTTCCAGTCCATATTCACTTTCATTATAAATTAATGGGTTTATTAATTTACATTTCCGTTACATGAGGGTGAGTAAACAATGAAGTCCTCGATAAAGTGTATGAGTGGGCCTGATAAGATCTACACACAATTCCAAATGTTTATTACTACTCTGAAATGGGCTTTTTTTCTGTGTTTTCACAGATATGTCTTAGTGAGGAGGCAGGAGATGAGATGCATATTGTGTCTGTCTGTGACGGTGTCGGAGCTTCCAAACCACTGCCCATTGCCACTCTCCGCCACTGCATGCCAATGGTGAATGTATTTTTGTGGCTGATTGAAAGACTTCAACTGCCAATCATAAATGTACACGAGTGAATAATTAGTCATGTGTTGCAGATCAGTTTTCCTGGTTTGGAGCTCATACCACCTGTCACCTTTAAACTGTGCTCTGGTAAAGGACCTGTGTTCATCTCTGCTCAGCATATCACATGTAAGAGTTGGCATTAGAACACTTGTATTCTGTTTTCGGTGTTCTCCAAGGTTGGGCAAAACTCACCGTTTGATAATTTTAATATGAGGTGTAAGTTGAGTAAGTACATTTCAAACTACAAAAATGAAACTAATTTTAATTTTAAAAAATAAAAACCTATAAAGTTTATAAAAATATAAAAATAATCAGTGGTGAAATGGATAATAATGTAATTTTCCAGAATGCGCCACATGTATGAATGCTAATTGGTACTGTAATATTTAAAAAGATGAGAAATTCTACATAATATTAATTCTTAAATTCAAAATTGAATTATAATTTAGCATGCTCTTTATATCAATTTAACTAAATTATTCATAGGCATCCCCAATAGAGTTTAACAGTCGGTTTCGGAAGTAAAAACTCCATTAATTTTCTCCATTGGGACATTTTTTAACGATTACTTATAAACCTTTAAAGACAGCAGTGAGCTACAAGGGTTTGTTAATCCATGGTATTTGCTTCTGCTCAAGACGTCAGCCCACATTATTTCAGTTTATTTTTAAAATAATCATGTTTAACACCAATTCCTGGTGAAAAACTACATTACCCATGATGCTGTACAAAAATTCCACCAATCAGAGTCGAAAAAGCAACAGCACAAAGATAGCTCTTTAGCTCCACCCACTCCCATGAGTCACTGTGAATTATGTAATAGTTGATATCTCTGTGCTCAAAATACTTAGATGTTTGCATATATAGACATATTTTGCAATAAAATGTAAATATATGGTTTTTACACTTATAGTCAGCCTTTCTGAATGAGTAGTTTTATATTTCTTCATCGTTTTTAATAGACGTTAAAGGGTTAGTTCACCTAAAAATGACAAATACTGTCATTAATCACTCACCCTCATGTTGTTCCAAACCCGCAAGCCCAGAAAGATAGTAAAGACATTGTTAAAATTGCCCCTTTGATTCCAGTGGTTCAACCTTAAATTTATGAAGCGACGAAAATACTTTGAGTGCAAAAATAAAAAATAACGACTTTATTCAACAATTTCGTCTAGTCTGTGTCAGTCTCCTACGGACTTTATGTTGAAACCAAGCGGCAACCTCCCGCGATCTCTCTTGAAGCCAATACGGAGGTGATTTAAACTGCTGTTCATCGACTGGCCACTAGGGACAGGCTCTAGAAGTGAGTAGAATCTCATTGAGCCCCATGTTAAAATGCTCAACTTTACAGCAGAAAAACATGTTTACAGCCTGGTACAAATTCTAGTTTTGGTCTAAACGGCTAATTTTGCCCTACATGACAACTGTGAGGGGGGTGAATTTTTTTTATAACTTATTCGTTTACATTAAATAAAGCCTTGAAGTTCTGCATGATTTGAGTGGTAGGTGAATAGCCATTTATCTGCTGTCTGTTAGTCATCATCGCGTCACCTCAGCCCCGCCCACGTCCCGCCTCTTTGCCCATTTTCAGTTATCCGGGAGTGATGCGCGGTGACGCGTTGCTAAGAAGGCAACGGCCAGCTCGACCCTACTTTACGCTTCAAAACTGCTCTCACAGACACTACGTCCATATTTTTATACAGTCTATGGTTGAAACGTTTAGAAACAGTGACCATGGGCATGGGAACCGTTGTGTGTGTATCACTTTTGATGACCAATGATATTGGACCCACTCACTTTTACCATCTCTAATTCAGCACGTCTGTTTACCTAACCGATAAACACTTATTATTAAACACACGTTAGACGCTTTATTGCCACTTTTCTAATATTTTCTTCATTTTTAATGAAAATGTCTTTCTGATCTGATATGTGATGGGAAAAGCGAGTTCGGCAAAATGCGGATTCGAACCTTAGATGCATCTTACCCCTGCGTCATTGCCGCAGTAAAAAAACTGATTTCCGTAATTTTGTCTGGCCCAATCAATCGTTTAGCAGTGGTGGTTCTAGGGGGAGGCCAGTGTCCCCGTATCAACGAGCTTGGCCCCACTAAATTTGTAATCATATCGCACCAAACAATTTTCTGAAACTGGTTGCAATGTGCAGTTTTTGTTTTGGCGGTATGTGATGAAAAGAGTAATTTATTGTAATAAGTTATATAAACTATAAACAAAACCAATGTGGACTCAGTGAACCGATTACTTTGCTCCACTCCAAACATCATTTCAAAAAAATATTTTGTTTATTAAATGCAAAGTTTTTAATTTCAAAAGCATTTCTAAATTCAGTTCATATTTCTAACAAATGAAATTCCAAGCCACAATAAAGAAATGGTAAAAAAAACAACAACTTTGAGTTACCTTACCACCATGCAAATGCAAACATTTTGCTCTTTTAATTGTAATCAATGTTTTAATAACATGCTCATGTCTCCTTCCATTAAACATAATGGCTAGGTGGTGGCTGGGATATACATAATCCCAACATGCATGGCATAATTTTTGGAATTACTAATCACGAGAGGAAAAAAAAATGTTTTAGTCTCATAACATCGGTTAATGGAAACGCTGTCATTTCGCAATAGGTTTAATTTGAATAGTGACATATGAGGCGCCGGATCCAATAAAAAAGGTTCCGGATCCAACATTGGAGGTGCCGGAACATGTTCCAGCGTGTTCCGGCTCAAATTAAGCCCTGGTCATAACCAATGCAGAGAAGCAAAACCGCAAGAGGAGGCTGTGGCGCGCAAGTAGTGATGTCCGTTTATGAATGATTCGTTACTCAGTCTGCAAATTCGCACAAATAGTTGTAAAACGCGGGCTGTAATCATTATACGCACTTGATTTGTCGATAGAATAAGCTCTCTTTATACACATTGTGTTGTGTGTAACTTCTTCACCCATATGCAGCAGTGATGTAGATACATTTTACCAATACCTTCTGGCAGTCTCGAATTCAGTTACCCTGAGCTCAGCTCACCTGGGTCCCCATGACAACTTTCATATTACCAATTATTCATGTGAACTGTGACCCGTTTCAAACTAAACTGACAGAGTGAAAACGCCCTCACATTTACATCATGATATACAGTGTGTAAGCAACTACCTGTTTAACTACTGGTTAAGATGAATGTTAACGTGTGCCCCGTAAAAGCACAAGTGGCCCTTGTCTGGCTCCCCTAGTTATCATGGTCTAGAACCGCCACTGTCGTTTAGTAAACGGCGGTATATTTGTATTTAATATAAATGGCATCTAATATTACTCCATTAAAAAAAAATTGAGCGAGGAAATAACCAATCGAGTCGAAACAGAAGATTCATAAGTTTCGAAGCTTCACAAAGCAGTGTTTTGAAATTGCTATCACTACATCAAAGCAGAAAAAGGACTGCTGAGTATCATCTTTTTTGTTTTTTTGTTTACCTGGACTTGTGGGCAACGGGCCTATTCATGAACTTGTTCTATATGAACTAATTTATTTTCATTTTTTTTAAAGGGTCAACAGATTGTCATGTTTGCAAGTGTCTAAGTTGCTTTATATTTTCAATCCAGTTTTTTAGGGGGTGAAATCATGCTGTTCAGTATTACATTTTTGGTCAATTTAGTAAAAGAAAACAATAGTCGAACTCCCCTTGTGATAATGATTCAACCTTTTTTGTAAAGAGTTGCAGTTTTTCTATCCATCAAAATAAGTAAAACCAAAGAATATCTTGTCTTTTTGTCTGATTTTCCAAAACATCAAAATCAAAGTAGTGTTCCGACTCACCTTGTAGCTGATTGGATTGGTTCAAGGCTTATAACTCTCTTTAAAATCGCTGTGTGATAAATGAATGGAAAAAATACTGGCGCAGGGCACTGTTGCACTCTATTCAATTTTGAAGGGTGCTCAACCATTAAATATTAATTTCTGCTTTTTTTTGTACAGTGAATCCCATTGAAATGACTGAAGGAGAAGAGGAGGATGAAGATGGTTAAATGCCAGCAATCAGAGCTTTTGACAGTTGGACCATGGCTCCTGTGTGACCGCAATATGGGCCCTGTCAATATTTGTTTCTAAAGCATCACAGTGATGGTCAACTTTGAAAAAATGTATTAACTTCAAGTGTTTTAATGCTAATTAAAAACAGCCTTGTAAAATAATAAAATTATTGTAAATAATACCACAATTTTATATGATGTAATTTCTCATCTGTAACTTAGATGTAGATTTACATACGTTATAGAACATAAAACGTTAAATAAAAAAAGAAAATTGACTTGAAGTGAGAAAGAAAGTATATACAGTGGGAACAGTTTGGGACCTTGATTAATCCCTCTTTTGGCAGAATGTTGTTAATTTTATTTTTTCTTTCTTTGTTTATTAATCAGTGACCTCCACAATAGATGAACTAGCTCTGTGTGGGTATACCGTATGACTTATTATGGCAGAGTTTAAAGCGTTAATGAGTCGTTGCTAGGAAACAGTCACGCATCTAAGCAACAGACAGTAAACAAACCGTTGCACATTGCCATTGACGTAGAGCTGGATGACTCGTGTTTACAGTGGGAAAAGAACGTAATGCACCAGCACGAGATGTCTACTTGCTCTGTGTTTGATGATGCAGTCTTTATATCATCCGAGATGAAGCTTATAGAGGATTTCAAGCGAGACACGCACCCCGATAAAGTGAATCTCGCTGGGAGGGGTGAGTGATTTTACAGGCTCTGCCTCAAACTGGACACGGACTACTAACGTTATAATGTTGATGGTTAAATTAAAGAGCCTATAAAATAAAAATGAATTTCAGCTCTTTTGCTCTTAAAGGGATAACGTAGTTCAGTAGTAAAAAAAATAAAAATGTCTTTTATTCACCATCAAGTTGTTCTAAACCTGTATACATTTCTTCTGTTGAACAAAGGAAAATATGTTTTAAGTATGTGGGTAACCAAACAGTTGCTGGTCCACATTGCCTTCCATATTATGGAAAAAAAAAAAAAATAAATACGATGGAATTCAATTGATCACCTGCACGGAGCGTTCTTAAAGGTTTAGTTCACTTCAAAATTAAAGTTTCCTGATATTTTACTCAGCCCAATCTTATCCAAGATGTTCATGTCTTTCTTTCTTCAGTCAAAAAGAAATTAAGTTTTTTGAGTTAAACTTACCAGGGTTTTTCTTCACATAATGGTTTTCAACAACCAACGGGTTGAAATCAGTGCAGTTTCGAAGGGCTTCAGAGGGTTCTGCACGATCCCAGCCAAGGAATAGGGTTTTTTCTAACCACAGGTCATAAAAAAAAAACAGTTATATAAGTTTTAACCTCAAATGCGCAACTTCTGTGTTGTTATTCTTCACTGCGTATGACGTCATCACGTCGGAAAGGTCACGCTAGTGACGTACGTGGAAGTACCGATCTGGTGTTAAAACTAACATGAAAAGACTAAATCAAATGCCCTTTACAAAAATAAAGGTAAAACAATGTCGGAAATTTTTAAAGTTGAAGGAGAACATGAGTTTTTCGGCACTGGGTATAAACTTCCAATAATATATGCCAGCTGGAAAACTTCCGGTCAAACGTCACTTTTTGGTATCTTCAATGTCCTGTGGTAGCCTACCTTTAACAGCATCAACAGTGTAATAACGTTACTTAGTTTATAATCAAAATATAGTCTCTTAAATAGTCAGGCCTAGAATTAATTTAGCTATTAAAATGTAAGACGACATAAAAAAGACGCATCTCTCAGTGTTCCTCCTCAGCAAAATTCACACCAGATTTACTGTGCACTTTAGTTAGCTTTATCAAATAAAATGGGAGTTTTCACAAGTGTGCCTTGCGCTGCACTGACTGACAGCTGTGATTATAAAGGGAGGGAGAACACGGTGCTAGCTTTCTGTGTAATTTATTCGCAAGAAAAGTTTTTGGTTTTCATAAGTCTTTGTGTGTTCTTCATACTTCACCTTGACAAAATGTATTTGTAAACCTAGTGATTTTATAATATTTATTCAAATGTAAAACGTGTAAAAAAAAATATTACAGGACATGGTAATAAGCCAATAAATGCTCCTCTGTCGCCATATACACCAGTCAGGCACAGCATTATGACCTGGCATAACATTATGAATATGTCCTACTCTTAATATTGTGTTGGTCCCACTTTTGCTGCCAAAACAGCCCTGACCCATTGAGGCATGGACTCCACTAGACCCCTGAAGGTGTGCTGTGGTATCTGGCCCCAAGATGTTAGCAGCAGATCTGACTTGTAGCATGGATCAGGGTTTCCCAGCAGAACATTGCCCAAAGCATCACACTGCCACCACAGGCTTGCCTTCTTCCGATAGTGCATCCTGGGGCCATGTGTTCCCCAGGTAAGAAAACGTAATCCATCAGACCAGGCCACCTACTTCCATTGCTCCGTGGTCCAGTTCTGATGATCATGTGGCCACTATTGGTGCTTTCTGCTGTGGGCAGGGGTCAGCATGGGCACCCTGACTGGTCTGCGGCTATGCAGCCACATACGCAACAAACTGCAATGCACTGTGTATTCTGACACCTTACTGTCAGAACCAGCATTAACTTCTTGAGCAATTTGAGCTACAGTAGCTCGTCTGTTTGATCTGACCACAAGGGCCAGCTTTCACTCCCCACGTGCATCAATGAGCCTTGGCTGTGCATATGGTCAATTGTAACCAGAAACTGTATGGTTACCCACATTCTTCAAAATATCTTATTTTGTGTTCAACACAAGGAAGAAATTCATAGAGGTTTAGAACTTGAGGGCGAGTAAACTATCCCTTTAAGATCATTGTACACCTAAAATGTCAGACATACAGGAAAATGGTCCAAACATGGACAAAGCATTTTGCACTAGCACCTTAATACCATCTACTTTCCATTCCATTCTCAGATGATTTCATAGGTTATTTAAATGAAGAAGAAAGAGGAAAAATAAGACAACACCGTCAATTACATATTTCTTATTTCACAACACTGCCTGTTTATAATCAAATGTACATTTCTCTCAATGACCAGAGTATGTTGGAGAGCATGGACACACCACATGGCTTCCTCTTGTACGAAAAATTAAGCAGCAAATTGCCACAGACCCGACTCTTACCCCAGAGTACCCACCCATCCTTGGGATCCCAGAATTCACCAGGAGGGCAATTGAACTTGCATTGGGCAAAGATAGCCCCGCCATTGTTGAAAGCAGGGTAATCTACTTTAAATTATTTTCAGTAACCGACGTCACACTGTAGACCAACGTTCCTTAAAATATATTCCCACAATTGTTGAATGCTCACGTTAATCCCCAATCTCACATGTGATCAACATCGACTTGCAAGCTGAATACACTGATAGCACATAGAGGCTTGATACCTGTATATATCCAATGTGTAGTTTGTTTGTAGATAGTGTAAAGCCGGTCGTCTTCAACACTATCATGAAATGTCAGTACAAGCTGTAAACCGCATATAGCTTTTTATAAATGAACTACAGAGAAGATGTGACGCACATGGATTAGTCACCCACGTCAGACATTATATTGCTGCTGAATAGAAACTAACCTCCACTGATCACTTTATGTTTGAACTGATTTACATTATACTTTAGTGTTCATATTCAAGACAAAAGGCCTTAAAAAAACCCAGTCTTCACAATACTGTAAACTTTAAGCATTGCAACTAGATGAAACAAGCAAATCCACTTGATTTAAAAAGAGGAATATAATGTCATTTCCAGGGGTCATGTGCAGGTACTTGAGGTTGTTATAGGGGGACTTCAGCGCTGGGAAGATGAATCTGTATTTAAACTCGGTCATTAATGTAGTAGAAATGTGAAATTATTTTTGAATTGGTGCCTTCTAGACTGAGAAAACACAACAATTCCCAGAATGCACTTCGCTGTCCGAGGCTGCTCTAGGCACGGCTTACTGGTTTACTTGCCCACCGCGTTCATTTTCATAAAATCAGTTCAGTTAGAGACACTACAATTAAAAACTGAACCTGTCTGTTCAATATATTATGAGTGAGTCGATTGAATGTCACGGCCATCACGGCACAAACGCAGCAGGATCGGATTATATTCATCACATGAGCTGAGGTAAGCGTGGGATTCGCGGCTGCGGCTGCATTCACAGCACGCGTTCAGTCTGGCGCATTTTCAGTTCATGTCTTTGGAAGCTTAACTTTCATAGGAATTCATTTGAAAAGTTGAAACACTCACTTTGCTCTCCACTTCTCCGTTTAAATTAATCTCAGCAGCTGCCAGAGCCGAGTGCTGTGAGTGCAATGTTTAAAACGTGTGGAAATAGCGCCCTCTGCTGGCTGTAGTCTTTAGCCTCTGGACAAAAGCTCCTCCGATGATGCAAAATGACGATATTTGCGCAATCTGAGGAGTTTTTCCAGAAACAAAATACATAATTCTCTCGTCTCAGGGTCATATGAGGGGGGAAAGTACAGTAATTTGAATATACTCCTGGGTTTCTACTGATACAAAGCTTAATGCTAATCGCTGAAGTAACCCTATAAAACAGAAGCTGCAACTTTCTTTCTTTTTTTTTAACAAATACTTGGTCAATCTTATGGAAAAACAAAGAAAAGTTTCTCCATGATTGTCCCCCAGAACTGTCAAAACTTGTGACAGACAAACAAGCTCAGGTGTCTCATTATGGTGAGTCTGTTTTTCACATACAGTCAGGAGTGTCATGCAGAGTTTAAAGGAGTCAACAGCAAGCTCAGTTGTTTGAGTCGTGTTGATTTTCCAGTGCAACTTCCAAAAAATCTAATCTTTGATAATTAAAATGCATGATTATTATGGATGAAAAGCGTTTGTCAAAAATTGACAGAAATCACCCAAAATAAAAGTGTCAAAGCTGTTTATGGGTAGAGAGAGATTAAAGGGTACATAACACAAAGTTTCTGCCAATCTCATGTTAATCTCATGAGTACCTATAGAGTAGTATTACATCCTTCATATCTCTGAAGAGTCTTTAGTTTGATCATATTTATAAAAGACAGATACGCTGTACCAATTTTTTTCCGAAAACAGCCGAAATCGTGGAGGTGTGCAGTGGTCGGAGCAAACACATACACACAATACATCATGGCATTATCCCTGGATAACTTTAGATTCTTTGGGAAGCTGAACAAGGTTATCTTTCCCTCACAACCAAAAACAAAAATGACAGCGCTGCCGACGGCTTCCATAACCCAAACAAAGCTTGTTGGTGCGCGCGTTCTTGCTTTCGCTCTGGTTGATGTGTGTGTGTGCCCCAAGCCTACCGCACTTGTGTTCAAAACTGAAGCCAAAACATCTCGATCACCCCCAGGTGGTTGGTCCCAGTGTAGGTCATAACCCCTGCCCCTCAGTGTATTCTCTTATTAACGTGAGAGAAATTAAACAATCAAATCTCACTTAATACACATTTTTCCCAAAGTTGGTTTCTGTCATTTTAGGTTATTTTTATCACACTGATTTCATTTTAAGTGTTCACTTTTTAAATAACTTTTAACGTCAGGATTGACCGCTGAGAATAACAGCTTCTCTGAGTGAAGTTGTCACTGAGGCACCAACTGACTTTTATAGGGATTGTCAGGAGGTTTGAGCTTTAGCTTTAATTTCTACATTTCCATAACTGTTTATTTCACACCGACATAATTATTTGTTCTGCATCAGCGAGAGTATGGGCAGGCATTTGAGATCGCAGCCCTACGTCCTGCTCTCCACTGCGCAGACTCGAGTCCAGAGGTCACTAAGATGTCAGCGCCATATTTGGCCCTCTGGCGGCTTCACTTTTCTTCAGCAAAGAATGGGAGAAGTGCCCAATTAAGGAATTTCACCCTTTATGCCGTCATTTAAAAAAAAACTCTCCAAAGTGTATTTGGCACAGAAATACATATGTCCAAAAAATTTTTTTTTTTTGGCCATGTTTAGCATGAGAATCTCCCAATTCGATACTATCACGATACGTGGGTGCCGATACGATATGTATTGTAATTTTAAGAATTCTACAAGTTTTGAGATTCGATATTGCAATGTTTTGAGTTTTATTTCAGAAGCACCATATACTACATTCTCTTAAATAAGCAATTCAATAACAAATAAAAAAATGTAACAGTTTGTAGCCACCTAGTGGCAAAACTATAGATACAGAAGTTATTTGAAGCGCCGTTTTCAAAAGGTGATAATTATTTTGATCACTACCGTAGACATCAGTGTTTATATTTGAACTATAAACTTTTATCCCAGTACCTCTATGATAATTTTAATTATTGTATCACAGAAATAATGATATATGAGGCAGGCCCGGTTCTACGGTGCTAATCTCCCTCAAACGCAAGCAAAAGCACCCTCAGTTGATACTGTAATAATATTGGTGAAACAGATTTGGCAGATTTGTAAATTTTTGTCCGAGCTCTGGAAAGCTTCAAATGCAACTATTTGCAGTGTGTTTTTGCAGCGGTGAGTAATGTAGCCTATCACAGATAGTTGTCGATCTCTCGAACGCGAACGCTCAAACACGCCAGAGTTTTTAGACTATTCAGTGCAGATTTAATTGAGGCTCGGGAAACCTTTCATTAACAATCAAAGTCAGGACAGAAATATCCTCTTGAGACCCAGAATCAATGCTTTGCCTCTGTAGAGGATGTTATATTTTAGCGAATTTCTCTGACAACATACAGTTTTAAGTCTGGATATTCTTATGAAATATAAGACAGTTCTTATGAAAATCGTATTACATTTTGTCCCAAAACACATCAATATGCAAATTAGATACAGTGTATCACTGCTTAGCATTAGCATGTAGCATTGCCTAGAATGGGAATGACATTTATGGCCATGTTTACACACATATTGCATACAGTAAAATGGTACATAAAATTATTCTGTATCTTTCATAACATTGAGAATCATCTTTATACAAATTTTGGATTAAAAAAAGCATAACAAATTATTATAAAATAAAATCCCATTGTTTGTCTTTTAAATGTCTTTTAATTGTCTCAATAATTGGGTTCTGGTGTCCTCTACAGAGCAGAGGATATAGCATATAACATAGGAACTGAAAAAATAAAAACATATATATATATATATATCATCATGGAGGGGTCTGAAATTGTCATCGTAGGTGCATGTCCACTGTGAGAGACCTACTTTTTTAACTATTTATTTGTATGATACAGCTGCAAATAAGTATTTGAACAACTGTCTATCAGCTAGAATTCTGACCCTCAAAGACCTGTTAGTCTGCCTTTAAAATATCCACCTCCACTCCATTTATTATCCTAAATTAGATGCACTTGTTTGAGGTCGTTAGCTGCATAAAGACACCTGTCCACCCCATACAATCAGTAAGAATCCAACTACTAACATGGCAAGACCAAAGAGCTGTCCAAAGACACTAGAGACAAAATTGTACACCTCCACAAGGCTGGAAAGGGCTACTGAGAAATTGCCAAGCAGCTTGGTGAAAAAAGGTCCACTGTTGGAGCAATCATTAGAAAATGGAAGAAGCTAAACATAACTGTCAATCTCCCTCGGACTGGGGCTCCATGCAAGATCTCACCTCGTGGGGTCTCAATGATCCTAAGAAAGGTGAGAAATCAGCCCAGAACGGGAGGAGCTGGTCAATGACCTGAAAAGAGCTGGGACCACCGTTTCCAGGGTTACTGTTGGTTACTGTTCCCCTGCTTAAACCAGCACATGGCCAGGCCCGTCTTAATTTTGCCAATGACCATTTGGATGATCCAGAGGAGTCATGGGAGAAAGTCATATGGTCAGATGAGACCAAAATATAACTTTTTGGTCATAATTCCACTATACGTGTTTGCAGGAAGAAGAATGATGAGTACCATCCCAAGAACACCATCCCTACTGTGAAGCATGGGGGCGGTAGCATCATGCTTTGGAGGTGTTTTTCTGCACATGGGACAGGGTGACTGCACTATATTAAGGAGAGGATGACCGGGGCCATGTATTGCGATATTTTGGGGAACAACCTCCTTCCCTCAGTTAGAGCATTGAAGATGGGTCGAGGCTGGGTCTTCCAACATGACAATGACCCGAAGCACACAGCCAGGATAACCAAGGAGTGCCTCTGTAAGAAGCATATCAAGGTTCTGGCATGGCCTAGCCAGTCTCCAGACCTAAACCCAATAGAGAATCTTTGGAGGGAGCTCAAACTCCATGTTTCTCAGCGACAGGCCAGAAACCTGATTGATCTAGAGAAGATCTGTGTGGAGGAGTGGCCCAAAATCCCTCCTGCAGTGTGTGCAAACCTGGTGAAAAACTACAGGAAACGTTTGACCTCTGTAATTGCAAACAAAGGCTACTGTACCAAATATTAACATTGATTTTCTCAGGTGTTCAAATACTTATTTGCAGCTGTATCATACAAATAAATAGTTAAAAAATCATACATTGTGATTTCTGGATTTTTTTTATTATTTTAGATTATGTCTCTTACAGTGGACATGCACCTACGATGACAATTTCAGACCCCTCCATGATTTCTAAGTGGGAGAACTTAGCAGTGTGTTCAAATACTTATTTTCCTCACTGTATATATATAAATAATATTACTATATTATTTAATATAGTAAAAGTGATTACTTGTAAACAAATAATCATACATTTCTCAGTGTACACTGCTACGGTGGCGCCATTGCTTGGCCTTGCAGTTTACTAGAGCACCCTCAGTAATTTCAGAAGCACACTCAGCGATTTGAATCTGTAACCGGGCCTGCTATGAGGTTGAAAAGACTTGTGAAGCTGTTTTATACACAACTCTCGATCAGCGGCAGCGCCAACACAGATTTGAATGTTGCAACATGATTTTGTCAAAGGTTTAATAGACAGATGAATTGGATAATGATCGCGTGGGTGTTCGTGCAGCTCTACTGTCTCTCTCTCTCAGCATATGAAGTAGCGCAAGGTCGTTTCAGTGCATTCAGTCTCATATCGCTTTCACGCGTCCACTTGAAATGGATATTACATCACTTAACACTATAGATTGACACATTTCACCCTCTGTTGGAAGAAAAGCAGATAACTTCTGTCTACCTTGTCTACATACAAGGGCTAAAGTAAAGCAATTTAATTTGAATTAAGCGATTCTGGAATACAAAAAAACTATTTTAAAATTGTGAAAAAAAATATTGCGTTAGTTCGAATCGATTTTTTGTCCCAGCCCTAATGAAAATTGAACTCTTTAACAGTGTAAATAAGTCGGAATGCATGATATAGCATTATTTGCAGTTTACCGCACCATGTAAAACATTCCCGTAATTTTTTAGGCTTAATATTATTTTTGACTAAATGAAATGTTGGTTAATATCGACTAAAGGCAATGCAGGAAGGCCAGTGGAGGAGAGCTGAGAAACACCACTGTCAGAAAGGCCAAGGCCATCGACCTCAGGTACGGAAAGAAAGTGTGCATAAAGAGGACATCCATCATTAGTCGGATCAGCATTCATCCAAGTGTTGAAAGTATAGAGAGTAATTTATCTAGTATTGATTCACATGCGTCATCGTCAATGAAGTACAACATCCCCAATGCGTACACCATTTAAAAAAAAAATTGGGGGGGAAATTGTGACAATTGATCATTACATATTGTCCTAATAAGTTACTTCCAAATAATTATCCCCATGCAAAAATATGCATTGTACTAATCATAGCTTAAGGTCTTCACTCAAAATTAAAATTGTATATTCACCGAACATATTTAATTGTGCTAAAAAAAAAAGAAAAATCCATGTTGGGTGATCAAGTCCTAGGTCCGAAAAACTATACGCATGTGTAAAATGCGCCCGAGGAAAACCATTCGTGTGGAGATTTTTTTAAATGCGTATGCGCGCGTGGGAGCGTCAGCAGAGCCAAACCAGCCAGTGCTGAAGACCGAAACAAACGTTCCCAAGAGAATAGAGATATTCATCGCCGTCACAAGGCGTTGGTGAGTATTGAGCACTGAAATTATTCTCCAGAGTTTTGCTTTATGACCCGGTATGAAGTTTAAAAGACATTTTGTAGAATCAGGAGTTCATGCATTCATTGGTTTCATGAGTATGTTCTCGGTTAGCAGATAATTATCTAATTGTAGCCAATAGTTTTATTTTCCTCATGTCTTATATGTCTATAATAATAGGTAATAAGTAAATTAAGTCATTTGTGTGATATGTGCGGCATGCAACCGTTGAACACGGTGGCGTTAGAATGCCGTCTGCCTCTTTCAGGCCTTTTAATATCAAACACGTCAAGCTCGTGATTTTCTTAATCGTCCGTTCATTCATCTCATCCTCATTATATAATGATGTAACTTCTGTTCTTTTACTTGCCAGATGTGATGCAGGGGAACTTTATCATTAATATTATATTTATTTGCAGGTCTTTAGCCTATGCAGTGCTGCTTTTTCTTCACCACATCAAGACTTAGAAGACTTCTTGAATGTAACATTATTCAGTTTTTTCCTTATTGAAAATAATGTTTACCAAATATCCTGTGTTGAAATTGACTTGTTAATAAAATAATGTGATAAAATGTCAAACCTGTTGTCTGTGTTCATTTTGCTTACTATATTTATGTTTTTAGTCATTTTTGTCTTTTGTGACAATGAGAAATAAGCAATTGTTACTACAGTTTAAAATATTTAATTGGCCAAATATAATTTCTTTGAATTAAATTGTATCAATTCACAGAAATTCAATTTGGCCAACTGAAAAATGTAAATGTGACCAGTCACTAGAAAATTTTAAATTAGAGGAGCTGGAATTTCTTTTTCCAGTGTTGGTAAAGTACATTTTTCCATTGGCTCAACATATTATTTCTAATTGAGCCCATGTTAACAGACTGTTGCCACAATTGATACAATTCAAATTCACAGAAATTCAATTTGGCCAATTTAAAAATTTAGATGTGATCGGTCACTTGAAAATGTTCGATTGGAGAGGCCTGACATTTTTTACAGTCTAGTGTGCACTGAGGTGCTTGAACATGTAAACGTAAAGCCTGGAAAAATGCTACGACACTTGAAAATCAAGCAACCCTCTCTTGCTGCTAAACCAGTAGAAAGGAGAAAAGGAAGCGAGTTAAAAGGTCAAAAGAAAGTCCCAACTAAACAAACAATAATCCCTACCAAAGCTCAACAGGCATCATATGAGGTGGCATATTTAATTGCACAGGCAAAAAAGCTGCACACAAGGGGAAACCTTTATCAAACCCACTGCTATAGCTATAAGTCGTGCTGTGCATCTGGATAAACTGGCACGTGAGCTAGTGCCACTGTCTAACGGGACTATTGCCCGGCGTATCTCTGACATGGCCCGGGACATAAAGTCTAAAAAAGGGAACGAAGTGAAAAAATGGAAATAGGCTTTACAGTTAGATAAATCCACAGATGTATCAAACCAGCTTGTATTCGTCAGATACAGTTTTGACAGAAAACTTAACGAGGACATTCTGTTTTGCACCCTACATTTTCACAAAACTTGGTGACAAATTAAAAGAAGAAGGACTGTTTTGGTGCGAGTGCATCGGTGTGTGTACAGACGGTGCTGGAGCAATGCTGGGGAAAAAGAAAGGTCTTAAAGCAAGACTCCCATTGCATGCTAAATAACACATCTACCATGCCATTACAGTCTGTTTAAAAGTCCTGTAGCCGATGCAGACAAATAGAGCAGAGGAGGTGGAGGTTTTCAGAAGAACTCTGTTAACATGCTGCAGGATCAGCTTACAGTGAGCACTGAATCAGACTATTTAAATGTTGCACAAGCAATCAATCACTGCCATGTAGTAAACCAGACTTTCCCAACACTGCTCCTACACCAACATTGCACATTGCATTGTACGATTGTAGGCTGTTCCAGACCGATTGTGGCAATTGACCAATTGTGGCGATTTCTGTGGCCGTGCCCACATGAAAAAAATACTATAGTATATTATAGTAAAATTACTCTAGTAAATACTATAGTGTTTTTGAACCATACTATAGTAAATATACTACAGTAAATTGTAATATATTGTAGTATATTATAGTATTTACTAAACTTTGTTAATTTCCTGTAGTATATTTATTATAGTACGGTTCAAAAACACTATACTATAGAGTCGTTTTACCATAATATACTACAGTATTTTTTTCATGTGAGTGGCTCCTAAATGGTGGTCCTACATCATACGGTGTGAGAGGTTCAAAGATGGCCGTTGTCATGGACTTGCGACCAAAGACAGCCAGCGATAATTTTCTGACAGTGTCAGAAATTCAGCATGATCATCTCACAGTGTTTGCTTTCTACGACCTGCATCTACTGACTAGCCAATACAAATTCAACATGAAATGATCGATCAACGCAACATGGCGCTAAAACTTAAAACTACTTACCTCAAGCTCTGATTGCAAAATTGGCCTCTTTTCCCTTGTCACCAAGTCAATTTTCTCCTCTTTCTCTTTCTCCTCTTTTCAGCGGACATAAAAACCACAATTGCCAAACTGTGATTCATCTTGCTCCATTTGTTTACCGCTAGCGCATGCTGATTCTTCTATACTAAATTGCATCATAGCCTACGATTCAATAGGTGTCATCATCATACAGTCTACATACATGTCGTACCCAAAACTATTAGAGCCATGTAATACAGTATGATATGTATGATTTTAGGATTGCTGGAATCGCACAGTCTGTAGCACACATTATCTGACCTGGTCTAGTCTCTACTAATGAGCTGATGAGTTGAATCTGGTGTGTTTGATTAGGAAGAGTTTGAAAATGTGTGAAAAGATGTGCCTCCAGGAACAGGGTTGAGAAACACTGTATTAAATGATGTGATTGATACACTCTCAGAATAAAAGGTACATTGCTGTCACTGGGGCGGTACCCTAAGGTACAAAACCGAAAAGGTACTAATATGTACCTTTAAGGTATTAATATGTACCTTTAAGGTACTAATATGCACTCTTAAAGTACTGATATGTACCTTTTACGGTACTAATATGTACCATTTAGGGGTGAGTAAGGTACAAAGATGTACCTTTTCACTTTTGTACCTTAGGGTACTGCCCCAGTGACAGCACTGTACCTTTTATTCTGAGAGTGTAGCTGATTGCATTTAAATGATCTATCAGCCTGTGCAATTTAGAGTTTCATGACTGAACTAGATATTAAAGGGTTACTTCACCGGATAGCATTAAGCTTTGTATCAGTAGAAACCTGATACATCCCTCCCTCATGTCCCTCTGAGATAAGAGATTTCTGTATTTTGTGTCTGGAAAAAAATGTTTGCATCATTGGAGGCTTTTTTGGCCAGAGTCTAGTAGGAGCTAGTTCTGCATGTTTTCAACCCACGCATAGGGGGTGGGATCTTACTCACAGAATGTATAAATACTGTCAGCCACCGTTTATTTTTAAGCTAATCTAACAGACTCTTGCTCTGTGGTGAATAGGGATGTGACGGTAAGGAAATTTTCCCACCGGTTAATCGGCGTGTGACAACACAGATACAACCGGTATCACCGGCGGGGGCTTTTCAAATAGCTAATTTTAAACCGAAAGTAAAATGCGCAAGGCCACTCGGGCATTCATAACGGAGCGGTGCGATCATTTTAGTTTGTTGCTTGAATTATGGGCTCATTAGCATATTATTCTTAATGTAAAACACAACAACAAAACGTTACAATGACAAACTCACTTAAATAGGCGCTTCTTCATTTCGCTTTGAAACCAAATCTTCTGCGATCATCTTGTCTGTCAGCTTTTCGCTCTCGTGATGAATGAAATCTGACTCCTGCTGCGTTTGTGCTACGACTCTCGTTCAGCTCACACTGTACTGAGCAGACACGTTCAGTTTTTAACTGTAGTGTCTGTTCTCTAACTGAACGAAATTATTTTATTACTATAAAAATGAAAACGACAGTGGGGCGGTGCCGCGGTGGGCAAGTGCTGAAAACAGTAGGCGTGGCTTGGGAGTGGCCTCGTAGGGCAGCGAAGCAAGTGCATTCTGGGAGTTGTTGTCTTTCTTTCACATGAGCCAAAAATAAATGTTATGGCTTTTTCTCAGTCTAGAAGGCACTAACTTCTAAAATAATTTCACATTTCTACTCCATAAATGACCCAATTTAAATACACATTCATCTTTCCAGCTGTGAAATATCCATTTAAGGGCCAATTTACTAAACAGGGCAAATTAGCGTGAGAGCGCAATTCTAAAAAAAGATGGGAGTGGAAAGTTTAGCGCGTGATCACTGAGCAAATTAAAGAACACAGACGCAGCCGGATCATTTCCATAATGACCAACACAATCTACCAAGAACAGCACAAATTAGCATCAGGTTTAAAACATGCTTTTTTGGGGCTGTAAATAAAGCAATTTACATGCAAATTACAAGCAAAAACATGTTCTGTGTGAATGGTTCCTTGAAGTATCTTGCACCAACAGACCCAAGACTTCCACTGGTGCCCCTCCAAAAATGTGTTGCATGAAATCCCTGTACACATTATTAATAAATGTTTTGTTGTTGTTGTTGTTGTTTTAAAAGTAAATCAGGATTAATAGTAATAATGTCCACTTTTGCCAAATAAATGATAGTCTTGTATAATATCATCACTCTCTAGTTTGGCTAAATGATATTTGAGCCTCATTGAGGGGGTTGAGAGTGTACAAAGAAAAAAAGAGAGGAAATATTTATGTTGTAAATTAGATTTAGTTTTCAAATGACCAGCTCAATCTGAAATGTGTTTGGAAATGCGTTAGGTGTTTGGCGTCCAAACAGTTGGATGTACCGGGGCAGTGCGCCTGGGCGCTGAGTTACTGAGATCCTGGTACTGTTCGAGTTCTCCCTGGAGTGGACCCATCTTGCTCTCCTCTCCCTGTGACGGTGGGTACAAAATGTGCACTAGCCATAATGAGACTTTTTTTTGCTTATGTAGAAATTAAATTATAACGTTCAGTAATTTTGGACCAAAAACTGAAGATTAACCTTACAAACATCTGAGATTTGACTCTTTGTCATTTCTTGAAGACTCACTGACAGGCATCTTTAAGGCAGCTGGGATTGAGGATGTGCAACATTATCGGTACTGGGATGCAGAAACCAATGACGTGTGTGTGGAAAACATGGTGCATGACCTGGAGAACGCTCCGGAACGCTGTGTGGTGGTCCTGTTTGCTTCAGGCTACCATCCCACTGGTGCAGAACTCTCTCAAGAAGACTGGAAACGTGTAGCTGAGGTCATGGTGGTACGGTCTTGGAATTAAACAAGAAATTAAGCTTAAAAGCTGATATCTTTTTTTTTTTTGTTATTTAAAAAGTTCATTATCATGTGTGGAAGGCCAGTTAGACCCTCAGGGTAAGATAATAAAAAACACTTCAGCCTTGCTAAACATCTCACCATGAGAATAAGAGAATTTTTAAACACTTTATTTCATGTTTTCAGAGCCATAATTCAAGTTAGTCTCTATGCACTTCTTCTGGTTCAAACATGCTATCAGATGTATTCTAGACTGACCATTAATGAATGTTCATTGCTTTGATCTCATCATGATTAGTATGTATCCTAGTTCATAGTTCAAGCTTTTATAACTAATGGCCAAAGAGTGGGTGGAGCATTTAATATAAAATGAAATACCTGTTATATTTAAGTCTTTCAATCACATTCTTTCTCTTTCTCTTGATTAGAAGCGACAGTTGCTTCCATTCTTCTTGATGTCTACCCAAGGCTTGTGCAGTGGTTCTCTTGAGCAAGACGCCTGGGCTGTTCGTCATTGCGTGTCTTTGGGGCTTGAACTGCTCTGCGCTCAATCTTTTTCTCACAGCTTTGGCCTCTATGGTGTGTTTACTGTACAATTTGATATTGTGCTACAGTTTAAATGACTAAAAAGCATGTCTAAACGTCAAGCTACTAAAATTATTTTGGCTAATGACATTGACAGGTGAGAGAGTGGGGCATCTTCTCTGCGTGTTAAAGCAGAACATGCTGGCTGTGCAATCTCAAGCTGAGAAACTCGTTCAGACACTTTGGTCTTGCCCACCGATGGAAGGGGCCAGGGTGGTTGCCACTATATTAAGTAATCCTGCCCATTTAGTTGAGTGGTAAGACTTATTCCATTCATTGATGCATTTTAAAATGAATAATGTTTATTGAACAAGGTTGTGACATGGATTTTGTCATAATGATATGGATTCTGTCATAATTTACTCACCCTCACGCCATGCCAAACCTATGTGAATTTCTTTCTTCTGCTGAACACAAAAGAAGATATTTTGAAGAATATGTTGATGAGCCCATTGACTTCCATAGTATAGTCAATGGGGCCCTCTTTGGATATTCATACACGTTTGGAACAACTTGACAGTCATAATTAATGAAAGAATTTACATTTTTGGATGAACTATCCCTTTAAGGGCCAGCCCCTTTAGGGCGTGTTACTAAATGTCCACTGTTATGATTGGTTAACATCATTGCATAGGAAACAGTAAACGCCCACTCGCTATTTATTACACATGTTATTTGAAAACATCCATATCCATATTAAATCATAATTTAAAGACAAAGCAACCCAGTAATTATAATGGGCTGCCATTCACTGCCATTATAAAGCTTGGAAGAGCCCAGACATTTTTTAATATAACTCTGATTGTATTCGTCTGAAAGAAGAATGCCATATACTCCTAGGATGACTTGTGGGTGAGTAAATCATGGGCTAATTTTAATTGTTGGGTGAACTATCCCTTTAAGTCACACTTTAAATGCATGAAGGCCACTGAATTACATATGCAAACAAATGCAACTGCTTTTTCTCAGAAGACACTTACATTTTTTGGTTTGACATTTGACTAAATATTATAATTATAATGCAAAGACATTCAGATATTTTAAGTGTGGTTTAAGTATCTAAACACATTGTATGTGCATGTGTGCCCTTGGATCTTTTGTATTACAACATCTGACTGTCACAGTCTCTTTATAAAATAGCTACCTGAATAGATTAGTTTGTCCTTGACCATAACCATTTCATTTAAGCTTAATGTTCAAAAGCAATGTGAAATCACTGAGTCCTGAAATTGCCATTATAAATTAAGAACATCTTGATCTGAACATTACACTTGTGAACACGCATAAATGCAGTAATGATTTTGAGATGCCCAAGGCCTTTTATTCTTTATGCAAACATTCTGCTGAATGTTTAAAACTGCTCTTTTTATTATTCAGTAAATTGAGTCTAAAGTTTTTCTCAGGCAGGAAGGTATGAAGGGCATTGCTGAACGCTGCATGCTAATCCGAGAACGTCTGCGTGAGAGACTGAGGCTTTTGGGTGGTTCGGGAGTTGGGATCACATAACAAAACCTGGAGGGCTTTATTGCTGTTTTGGACTGAATGGTGAGTGGAGCATAATATATGCATGAGGTATTATATTTCCACTTTTATATTTTTTGAGCTAGCAGTTCAGCATAACTAATGCTAATATTACATGTAAAGCAGTAATGCATTTCATGTTCTCAGCTCAACAGGTGGAGTTTCTGATTCAGAGGAAACATATCTACTTGTTACCCAACGGGTGTCTAAACATTAGTGCCATTAACAGCCGTAACCTGGACTATGTTGCTGAATCCATCCATCAAGCCATCAACTCTCAACTATGATCTCTCTTCATACTGAAGCTTACTTCAACACTTTATCTTCGATATGCTTTTCATCAGTTATGCAGTGGATTTTTTTTTGTCTAAATCTTAAGTAGATATATTTCATATATATTCAAACAGAGTACTGAGCACACTTAAACTTTTGAAACTTAGGCTTAAGTTTTTATGAAGACTGTAATGCAGGCAGGTTCAATATTGCTTGTGTGTGCGTGTGTATACAGTGCCCTCCACTAATACCGGCACCCTTGGTAAAAATGAGCAAAGGCGGCTGTGAAAATAAAACATTTCTACAAACATTTGTGAAAGAATGGGTTGCTCTCAGGAGCTCAGTGAATTCAAGTGCGGTACTGTGATAGGTTGCCACCTGTGCAATAATTACATTTGCGAAATTTCCTCACTACTAAATATTCCACGGTCAACTGTAAGTCGTATTATAACAAAGTGGAAGCAATTGGGAACAACAGCAACTCAGCCACCAAGTGGTAGGCCACGTAAAATCACAGAGCATTGTATTGGACAGCACATTCTAGGCCCAGTTTATGGCCGGGCGCCTCTCTGCCCATAACAGTGGACAAATCACATGTTGAGGCACACTTGCCAACTTTCTGCAGACTTACTCAATAGCTTCCAACTTTTTCGATAGCTACAGACCTTCAAAGTTCGTGTGGCCTTTGTTCAAGAACATTGCATAAGGAGCTTCATAGAATGGGTTTCCATGGTGGAGCAGCTGCATCCAAGCCTTACATCACCAAGTGCAATGCAAAGCGTCAAATGCATTGGTGTAAAGCACGCCGCCACAGGAGTAAAGGAGACGTGTTCTCTAGTGTGACGAAATACGCTTCTCTGTCTGGCAATCCGATGGACGAGTCTGGGTTTGGCGGTTGCCAGGAGAACGGTACTTGCCTGACTGCCTTGTGCAAAGTGTAAAGTTTGGTAGAGGGGGGGTTATGGTATGGGGTGTTTTTCAGGGGTTAGGTTTGGCCCCTTAGTTCCAGTGAAAGAAACTCTTATGCGTCAGCATACTAAGACATTTTGGGACAATTTCATGCTTCCAACTTTATGGGAACAGTTTGGGGATGGCCCCTTCCTGTTCCAACATGACTGCACACCAGAGCACAAAGCAAGGTTCATAAAGACAAGGATGAGTGAGTTTGGTGTGGAGGAACTTGACTGGTCTGCACAGAGTCCTGACCTCAACCAGATAGAACACCTTTGGGATGAATTAGAGCGGAGACTGTGAGCTAAGCCTTCTCGTCCAGCATCAGTGCCTGGCCTCACAAATGCGCTTCTAGAAGAATGGTCAAATTCCCATAAACACACTCCTAAACCTTGTGCAATGCCTCCCCAGATAAGTTGAAGACATTATAGCTGCAAAGGATGGGCCAACTCCATATTAAACCCTACGGATTAAGAATGGGATGTCATTAAAGTTCATGTACGTAAACGTTTGGCAATATAGTGTACACTGTGTATGTATGTATGTATAGTACTAGTAATATAATAAGTACAGTGCCCTCCACTAATAGAAAAAATATTTGTCAATAGGATAGACTGTTTTGATTGTGCTGAAAGAAGTAAGAAATTAAAGTGCATCTGTATCATCCACAGCCTTGCATGATGCTATTATCAAGCACATTTCCCTTACATAAAACACTCAGAAGTACAACATCAGTATCCTAAACATTTAGTGGCATGGTATTACCATGTTTCTCTTCTAAAATAAACTGTATTAAGCATTCCCAGCAGTATGTATTGTATGGAACAAAAAAGATGGTGTGTTGACTAATGACTGAAAATGTCTCTTTTTAAATGTATTTGATTACCAACATTCTTCAAATTATATTCTTTGTGTTCTGCAGAAAGACACATAAAGGTTTTGAGTGTGTAAATCATGATAGAATTTTCAATATTGGGTGAACTAACCATTTAATTGAGTTCATGCTGTTCTGATGTTAACACCCATAGTTCTTAGATGCTGAACATCATGGCAGGCATCATATTTGGTTCCTCAGTAGAAATGTAATGGTTAACAGACCTTACAATTTAAATGAACATTACCATTGGCCTTTGGTATTCCTTTTATTACTGCTGGGTGATACATAAAAGTGAATAGTCAATTTTATTATTTTTCTTTTTATAAATAATAAAACAATATCCAATGCAAAAAATCTCGAATGGTAATACAAGTGCACAGTGTACAAATAACTTGTTACCAAAATATTTCTTATTATTGTTCTGGATAAAAAAAAAGAAAAGAAAAAAAAACATGGCCAGAACCCAGAAAAGCTGTTCCAGAGGCGATATAATAGTGACAGACCAAGATGCCTTTCACATTAAAGTGATAGACCATCTATTGTGCTCTAAGACCAAACTGCAATGAAAGCAGAATTGATCAAAACAATTCTTACCTGGACAAACAAAATGTATTTACAGTAAGAGGTTTTAAAACATTTAACATTAATCAAATGTAATTTAAGAAATCAATGTCTTTTATACCTCTTAGTCAGGTGTAATTGTCCTACCTTTAATAGTCTTGCATGGTTGTGCTCCACTGATAATTTACTGCTTTCTTTGTAGCAGAGCAGCAGCAGCAGCATGTCGCCCACACGGTGACAGTTCAATACTGTCCAAATAAATCTGGTGAAGACAAACAATCACTGCAGTTCTGACAGCTATTTCCTCCACATGAGTTTAACTGCCCTCGGATGATGACTCACAGCTCCTAGCAAATCTTTTTCTGGTCAACCATGTATGAATTGCACACATAACACAGTGTGAGATTCATGAATGTTTTGGTTTTTAGGATTACAAATATTTTGCCCCAATTTTTTACATTATACTACAGTTTATTCCAATCCAATTGGTTGAGCGGTGTTCCAACAGTTTTGATATACAGTCTTGGGAGCTGATTATGTTATGTGATTATGGTGTGTGATGAGGTAAATAGACCTTAGTGAAGGTAGATATTGATTGTTAGGTGGGTGAAAAGGAGGCTGTGAGGGATACTCACAATGGCATGCACTGTATAAAGGCCCTAGATAACATGTCATTTTCAAAGCTGTTTTATGGAGTTTTTATTTAAAGTGTTTTCGAAAGCTGAACAATTATCATGTTGTAAAACCACAGGACAAATCCATTGCTTTGTACTCAGCCTCATTTTCATTCCTGTCAAAACAAACATTTCTATTATTTCTATTATTATTAATTTATAGTTAATTCATAGTAAATATATTAATAGGCTATATACAAATGGTGAGTTATTTATTCACTGTCACTGTAATTAACAAAATTAATATTGTTTAATTAACTCATATGTATAGAGTTAGATAATGTTTTTCTATGCTTTATTAACGATTTATAAACTCTAAACAGTTCTAACTTTATTTATTTATTTTTCCTGTGATGGGTAGGTTTATGAATAGAGTTAGTGTAAGGGGATACATTCTGTACAGTATAAAAACCATTAAGCCTGAGGAGTGTTCCCGTAAACAACATGTGGGCATGTTTTTGTGAAATATCAGGACACAAATGTGTATAATGACATGGGTATTACAAAAAGAGGGTGAAATATGAGGACGTTCCCCATGTCCTCACTTTTCAAAATGCTTATAAATCACACAGAATGAGGTTTTTTTCACAGAAAGTAAACTGCGCAGTCTCCTGTGATGGGTAGGTTTAGGGGCAGGGGCAGTGTAGGGGGATAGAAACTACGGTTTGTACAGTATAAAATGCATTACGCCTATGGAATGTCCCCACATTTCACAAAAACAAACGTGTGTGTGTGTGTGTGTGTGCGTCCTGGTAATCCCTACGGTATGGGGACAAAATGTCCCCACAAAGATGGCAATATCCGAAATCATTGTCCTTGTGGGGACATTTTTTTGGTCCCCATGAGGAAAACAGGTCATAAATCACACTAAGTGATGTTTTTTGAAAAAGTAAAAATGCAGCATGTCTCCTGTGATGGGTAGGTTTAGGGGCAGGGGCAGTGTAGGGGGATAGAAAATACAGTTTGTACAGTATAAAATGCATTAAGCCTATGGCATGTCCCCATAAAACATGAAACCCCAACAAGAGCATGTGTGTGTGTGTGTGTGTGTGTGTGTGTGCTTCTATCCCGGTGGGGACTTCAACCTGAATGCTTATCACCGACCTAAATTGAAGTATGAATGCAATTGATATCTAATAAAGGTTGGATTAAAGCACTTAATTAATTACATTCTTATTTTACGTGACCTATGAATGAAGAACTCACAATTAAATATTTAGCAATATTATTGATCTGACTGTGCTGAAACTGTTGTATGAGAATGTCTAGGTTTCTAATGTAACAGCCCCTTCCCGGAAGGAGGAAACAAAGATGTTACGTCCCCCTGCCACAACCCTCGCAAAGCTTAGAAACGGTCTGCGTCGATCAAGATCAAGACATGAAAGTACACGTCCTTCAGGTCGATCGCCGTCTTAGCATGCTAGACAACTATCGTGGCCATCAGATGATGTCAGGAAACGACCACAGACAGAAAGACATCTTGAAAAAGATGCTGACCGCCCGTGCTTGCTCTTTTAGAGAAATGCTCTGTTAGCCAAAACGCCCAGGGGCAACTGCTGCACTGTGTGCTCAGCAAAGTGCTGCAGACACCGTTGGAATGTGCCTTCACATCAGCAGAGAGATCGCACAATGAGCTGCAAGCAAAATAGCAATTACAATAGCTGTTTTGGTAGTGCTTCTCCTGATAGCAATTAAAACTGACCTATCGGTAAGCCGATATACCCCTTAGTTACTGTTGCTAACTCGGACAAACAAACCAAGTGGCAGAAGTGTGCATTAACGTCTCATTCACAAACTCTCTCTCTCTCTCTCCGGTGCATTATCATTAACATACACAGCAAATTACACAAAAACAACTAGGCTACAACTAACAGTAAACAAACAGACCTATGCCGTTCCAAGTGTGCACTTGGAATAAACTGTAAACTTTTTATCTGCAAAACAACTCAACTGCGAAGTCTCCCTTTCAATACACACATCGCTCCATAGAATAATACCCATCAAAAATAGGAGTCCCTCCTTAGTAATACAGATAATGCAGACCTAAAACATATCTAAACTCACAGAAATGTAAAAAAATGCATACAAAAACAAATTAGAAGATAATCACAATAAAGTCTGTGACAGAAGGACCACGTCAAGGAGCATTCAAGTGGGACTTAAATATGTCATGGAGGGATATATAAAAGATTTTAAACTAAATATGGTGGGAGATTCATTTTGGAAGCGAGGGTCACAGTTCGGGAGATGCCTTACGGTCGTCACGATGGTCGCAGATGACAACATCCAGGATCAATATTGTTCATGTACCGCAGGGTAAGATTAAATTAATATACATTTAACCATTTCAATAAGAAGAGGCACTGAAATGTAGACTTTTGTTTGTGTTTTTGACCTACACTTTTAAAGGGATAGTTATGAAAAAGTGATGTTTATCTGCTTACGCCCAGAGTATCCAAGATGTAGGTGTTTGTTTCTTCAGTAGAATACAAATTATGATTTTTAACTCCAATCGTTGCTCTGTTTCAGTCCTATAATGCATGTTAACGGGTAACGGGTGACCTTCTTCTGCGGAAGTAATGGCGCTGGGGAATACTAGATGAGATTCGTCTGATATGAGGTAAAAAATAACATAAATACTGTTCGGTTTCTCGCAGAAGTTTGACAAACAGAAAACAATGATCATAAACATGGGCATACTGTATTCTTCTGCTGACTTTTCATTTGGCGATTTTTTTTCCCTCACCAAAAATATGTTTGAAATGAACCCAGTCACATAAACTGGGGGGATATTAAATCGATAAGATGGTCAACACACTGAAAGTTATAGGGAAAAATGGTGTAGCGGGCACTACCTTGACCTTGAGAAGATGTACTCAGGCATGACAATCATTTCTCTCCAGGCAGAGATATGAATTCACAGCGACATGGCCGGGGCACTTAGAAGATCACAGAAACACTCTACCATCATGGAAGAGCGCTCTTTGAAAACCAGGCAACTAGAAATATCTGCACATTTCAATTTTTGTTTCAATGCATCAAGCACAGAAGAAAGCGAAGATGTAATAGATGTGCTCTTGTTATGAGTGGTTTATATACAGTATAAAGACAAAATACGTCATTTTCTTGTTTCAACAGAAAGCTAACACTTTGATATTACAAAAGTCGGTTGCTGTTCTGAGCTGACCTTTTGTGTTCCCGATGAGTGGTTTGCTCAGAATTGGATGCGGGTCATCAATGACATCACTGATCTGTCAAGATTTTCTATGTATTGTAAAGAGCATGATACAATTCTGAAAACACATTGAATGATTCATTGGAATTATGAGTGTAGACCGCAAGCATATTTTAGAGATTTGATGTACACAACCTCATGTTGTTTCAAACCTGTATGACTTTCGTTCTTCCATGGAAAATAAAAGGATATGTTTTGAATGTTTGCTTTATGCCACACAATTATGAAAGAAAAGCTTGAAAAAGATACAAAAGCACCAAAAAAACTTGTGCACCACAGGACGATTATCACGCGCGTTTATCGCCAGCGTTTTTCAAGGTGTTTTTCGACGCATCTTTGAGTTCATACGCAAGCCATTTTCACTGGGAAAATTCATTCCCTGACAGTAGAGGGCTGTGGCAAGGAGGATGAGGGACAGCGAGAACGGGGCTCGTGTCTCACGGAGGAAAAAAAGAGGAGCTGCGAGCCCCGTTCTCGGTGCGTCGAAAAACACCTTGAAAAACGCTGGCGATAAGCGCGCGTGATAATCGTCCTGTGGTGCACAAGTTTTTTTGGTGCTTTTGTATCTTTTTCAAGCTTTTCTGAAGGACCAGGCCTGGACATTATGTTTTGTTTAGGTTTATTATGTGTGTGTGCGCAGTCGTCTGTGAGGGACAACAGAACTGCACTTCGGATTCTAAAGGCTGGAATACATTACACGATTTTTAAAATCTGAACAGACTCAGACTGAGCCTGACGATGTAGATGTGACGTGCGCACCCTGTCTGACAGTTGTAAGTCTTCTAGTAGTTGTGTTCAGTGAAATCTGAATCACGTTGTTGAAATATTTTGTCCCGTTGCCTTTAAACGCCTCAGATGTAAAGTTATTCTCTGTCATAGTGACGCCAAAATGAATGGGAGTCAATGGGATGCTAACAGCAGGTGGTGGCTTGGTTAGCAATGGCTACCCCTATGGACGGTACGCTTTCCGGGTGCTGAATTACCCCCTTGGTTTCTTCACCTCTGAAACTGAAATGTAAATGCATTTATAAATGTTCATATCACAATGTTAAATTATAATTGCATAAAGAATGTTATAAGATTAATGTTTTTAAGATGACATTTTCAATTTAGAAATATGAAATGTAGGCTACGACAAAATGCAATACATTTAAAGCAAAGACCGCCAGTAGGTGGTGCACACTGTCTTAAATGAGTGACTCATTGAAACAGTCATTCAAAAACAAAGTGTGACCGTCGTTATGAATAAATAGGTAATTCAATCATTAATGTATTTAAAGCAATTAGTTTTTCTATTAAAGAAACACTGTTGCTCGAAGAAGCACATATGCTCTGGTGTGGCTTTGTTTGGAGCTACTTTCGTTGACAATATGTATATTTAAGTTACCTAATACAATAGTTTTTGCTGTTTTGATTCCTACACGAGTCTCACACAGAAAGATGCATAAGCATATTGAGCAGCGCGACCTTGTTTACGTTATTAAATAATCTGTTAACATTTAATGTTATACAATTAATAATTCACAGCTATTGACGCTTTAATCACGTTTAAATTTTGAATACTATTTAGGATGGATAGTATGCGAATTGGGACACAGCATTAGTAATCCTGAAGACATTGATTAGCTTGTTCAGGTGTGTTTGATTAGGGTTGGAGCTAGACTCTGCAGGACAGCAGCACTCCTGGACCGACATTGGCCATCCCTGTTCTAGAGCATTCTACTCAATTATAAATTCAGAACAGGTGATACACGTTTGCTTGTCAGTTTCTTGGCAATTGAATCAAACGTTCGCAAAGTCCCGCTCCCTTTAGTTACTGTTACCATGTCCGACAAGTCGTCCTCTCACACCACACACATTCTCATGGAGTGAAAAACACATCGCAGAGCAAAGAGGATACTGATAACTCACTGACAGACAGGACAGAGCAGGTTACTTTTGAAACAAAGTCTCAACTCTAAAATGTTGTTATTTTTTAAAGAATTGTAAACAATAAATACAGTTTTGTGGCTCTTTAATGTGTGGTGACAGGTTGCTGTAGCGCCTCAGTTAAAGCTGCTTGTGAATCAATCATCTCTTCCTTCTAGTTAATTTATAGTAGCTATCAAATAAACATGAATGAACTTCAGAAGGAATGTTGTTACAACCACGCAAAGACGTCAGTACACACTGTTTTTCAAGATCAAGCCCACCAACGTTAATTTACAAACTCTCTTGACTGATTTGTCAGACAAAAATAGCGGATTCGGCGAATGGCGACTTTTGATTGGTCAGATCGCCTGTCAATCAAACTCCCGGTGAAGGGTGAATTGCAAGTCATGGTCAACCAAGGAGCTTGAGGATTTCCGATTGCGCATTGTGGATCCTCACAAGAAAGGGAAAGGCTACAAAGGCATTTCCAAATGTTTTCAAGTACCAGTGGCCACTGTGCAAATCATTATTTTAAAGTTCAAGAAGTTTGTAAAACACTGTAAAAAATCTAAAAGGATGTAGTAGGAAGCCAAAATTGACCCCTGCGCTGGCAAGACTTCAAGAATCACCAGCAGAGCCATCCTGAATAATCTGAGGAATGCTGCCAACATTTCAAGTTGTTTGGACACAGGGATGTGGCTTTTATTTGGAGAAAAAAAAAGAAGAAGCGTTCAACCCCAAGAACACCATCCCCATGTCAAGCATGGTGGAAGGAACAATGCTTTGGGGGTGTTTTTTAGCCAATGGGCCAGGCAACCTTGTAAAAGTAAATTACACCAAAACATCAGTCTCCAGAAAAACTTGGCCTGGGGATGCAGTGGACCTTCCAACAAGATTTAGCAATTCAAAACACACAGCAAAAGTGGTTGAGAAATGGTTGGCAGAGAACAATATCAACATTTTGTAGTGGCCAAGCCAGAGTCCAGACCTGAATCCAGTTGAGAAATTGTGGAGAGAACTGAAGACCAGAGTGATGCCAAGAAGCCTTACAACCTTAAAAACCATTTGACAGCTGTGATGAAAAATAAAGGCTTTGCCATTGATTGTTGAGAAAGGATATTAAAAAATGTGGACGTTTTGTCAAAATGTAAAAAAAAAAAAAAAAAGCTAATATTCATTGTTTGTATCTCTAACACAATGTCTTGCTTTCTTTTATCACATTGTTTGTGTAATTTCCAGCAAGAATATGCCTATTTGTGAAATAAAAAATCACAATCACAAATCACAATCATAATTAAAAATGTGGCCTGGGTATGAATAAAAAGATATACATGTTATATATAAAAATACTGGCACCACCAACAATTTCCAATGGAGTGGAAAATTAACAGCACATGTACTGTCCTTAGACTTATCCATAAACTGGACATTGCACAACTACAACACTTTTAAAGTGAAAAGCATTATCATTTCTTCAATCTTCCTCTGGTTCGACTTTTCTGATGCACAATCAAAAAAGGTCTGCTAAAAAAATTACTGGCTGCAATCTTCCATTCCAAGCGTTACAATTTTAAAGCTTTGAACATGGCTGTTAAGTTTATTCAGACACCTCCCACCTTGGTTGTAATTTATTCCAAAAAGCTACCATCCAGAAAATGCAGTCCTATAACCTAATCTAGCCAACACAGCACAGCACAGTGTTCAACTGGAATCAGAGGTCTTGGGCTCAATTTCTCTGCTGAAATTAATTTATGTGTCATAAAGTACTAATGCAACGATCTATGATCTATTTATGCTTTATGTAACAGTAGTTGATTTTTAATTGAGCATGTTTTGGGGTTAAGATTAGTTAAAATTAATATCCATTGGTACTTTACAGGGCTATAACCATCTACAGTATCTAGGATTTTGACATCATTTAAATTGGTCATGAAAAACCTGATTTACTGATTGTTTAAATTTAATATGGAGTAGAATATCAGCCACCAAATGTCTTACGATTGCAGTCCTGGTAATTTGGGCTTGAGGGAAAATAATATGATTTTATGTAGTTTAGCACTAATCTTTTTAAATGAAATAACAACAACAAAAACATTTTGAGAATAAATGTTGTAGTGTCCTGAGGGAAAAAAAATGAATATATGTAATTTCACTTTCCATCTTTCTTTTTTATCTCTGACTGTTGGAAAGGATTTTCTTCAATGATTTCAAATGATAGCGAGATATGAGTCATAATAGCTTCTGATTTTCCTGTCTCACCCATATTCGCTCTCTCTTTCCTGTAATTAGAGGTGCACTAGCAACACTGTGCATCTGATAATAGGCTGGGCGTGGATGTATTACACTCCTGTGCTTCCATTTCACAGGTGCTCATTGACAGGGTTAACAATGAAGAAAATTAATGACTGTCATAGTGCAAACCCATTAGAGATTTGCCCCAGCTCAACCCTTCACCTCCAGCTACACAAAAACACAGACAGAATAACCCAAGAATAGTAGCCAGTGCATCTCGCTTGTACTGTAGCCCATCATATCCTTTCTATAGTAACTATAACAGATGCACAACAATTTGTGAACTTTAAAAATATAAACAGAATAAAAACCACCCTCAAGCCATTGTCAAAATACATTAAACAACTATTGTTATTCCCTTAGCCTAACCTAAGGCTAACAGGTGTGACTCTTGGATTGTCAATTAAACAACAGTTAACAGAAGCAGCTCAAATACTGCCTTTTATACAACATAATTCAAGACTCTCATAACAGCCTTGGACATGTAACCATGTGACAACATGTAAATGAGTAAATATCAAAGGCAGTGACTAACATTGTGCCAAAAAATATTGGCCCCCTTGGTAAATATGAGCAAAGTATAAAAATATGCATTGTTTATCTTTTTGATCTTTCATTAAAAAATAAAGTAAAACAATAAAGAGTGGGATCACATTATGTAATAATTGTTTTTCTCCAAAACACATTGCCCACAATTATTAGCACCCCAAGAAATTCTTATGAGTAAATTATCTCTGATGTATATTCTCGTTAATATTTAAAGGAACACTCCACCGTTTTTAGAAATAAGGCTCATTCAACATCTTTCCTACATTTAGATATGTGGGCAAATACATTTTTGTCTCAGTGCATGCATTGTTTTAGTTCAGGGTCGCCGCTAGCTTAGCTTAGCATAATGAATGGAATCCTATGTTGCCAGCTAGCATGTCCCGAGTAAAAGTGATCAAAACCCCCCCCAAAAAAACCCACCTAATTACTTCTTGTGGCCTGCGTATTCACAACGAGAACAAATAGCAATGCAGATTAAGACTGGGCGATTTCCTAGGCTGATATTAACTTGGGACTATATTATGGGGAAGCACTGCTAGTTGGGCGCAGAGATATCATGCAACACATGAAATCCCACAACTTCCGTCAACATACAGTTGATATATAAGTTGTGGATTTCATGTGTTGCGTGATATCTCTGCGCCCAACTAGCAGTGCTTCGCCTGTGCTTCCCCATAATATAGTTATGCTAATTAATTATGCTACGCTAAGCTAGCGGCTTAAATGCATTTGCCCACATTAAATGTAGGAAAGATGTTGAATAAGCCCTATTTCTAAAAACGGTGGAGTGTTCCTTTACATTTTTTGTGAAAGATGAAATTGTCAAGCCGGGCACAACAGATTATTTTTATTTTTATAAAGTCAGATGCAGCGGCCGAAACGTATTTAGGAGTAAATATTAGCTCTATTATTTAGCATTAGTTAACCTATTTAAAAGGTATATTGTAGATTTGAATCTGTATCAAAATGCTTCACTGTGCTTATCTTGAAATAAAGCTCATTGGATTTAGAATTAATTTGGCCCTCTGTTCTGGATTTCGACAGCATCAAGTCTCACTGTCCTCTGTTCACTATAGTAAGTAGGAAAAAAAGGTCAAAATGTAAATGAAAGCTTTAGCGTAAGTTTTGCTAGGGAGATTCAATATTATGTCACGTGTCACATTCCGACCTAACCAATCACGTCCTAATTCACAGAGTATAAAAGATGGTCATTTACACATGTCTGAGTTCGCAGATGCTGATGCCTACATTTACCTCCAACCTCCCCACCACCACCAGGATGGTCCCCGCCTATACCTCCCGGGGGTCGGCTGCGCCTCTGCCATCATATTCAGGCAGGAAATGCAGAGTCTGTTACCCTCAAAAAGCTAAGGATGGGGCCTTTGCTAAAGAACCCTTATCATACTTCCTGGACTATCAATAAACTTGGTACTTCTTGCAATTCATCTGGCTTCCGAATCTTTCTGGTAGAACTGATTATCTAGTACACCAAGTACCTGGACCTAAGTGGAATCCAATTTGCCCCCAATCTGCCCACCATTTTCCTCTCTGTGTCAGATATATAAAATATCAGTCGCCAATAATTTCTCAACCATCATTCTAAAAGTTTATGTGGAATTAGAGAAGCATGTTGAAGGCGATCAGCTGGTTTGATTGTGTACCAAATTTGCCCTGTCGTAACCTTTGCATTTAAAAATAGCTTGTTATACTTCCCAACAAGTAAAATATACTTGTTGGGAAGATACTCACCTACCAGCTAGTTCTTTATTGGCTTTGAAACTAAAAACCAGGAGGTAAATTGTTGGATATTGATTTGTGAAGAAGCAATCTTTCTGGAGAGAGTTTTGATTGAGATGGTCTATGAAGCAGAAGCCAGCTATTAAAGACTGAAGGACAAACTGGGTGAAAACAATGAAACATGCCTATCAAACCCTACAGGTGTTAAACTGCCTCTCTGAGTGGGATGAGACCTACAGTTGCACGGATCCAAGAAAAACAACTCTTGCCACTTCAATTTTGATCAAAAATGTATTTAAAGAGGGCGCTGTTCCTTGCAAAGGATGTAAGACGTGTCTCCCCGCTGCTCTGTGAGAAAGTGTGATATTTACTCCTTTATTGGCACAGTTTTGTATAAAAAAATAATATTTTAAGTTGTAAAACTAGTTACTAACATTAGTAGGATCTTTAATATCGATGGTAAGTCACGAATATGTCATCATCTCGAGCGAAAACGGACACGGACACGGGTAAGAGCGGCCGCGGCAAAACTGCACACTCGTTGGAGGATGCTGATGGGACCTCAACAAACACTAACTCTGCTGACAGTTTCTACGAACATAACTCTCCTCCAGGGCATCCTGGAGTCGATCAAAAATGATACATGCACGAAAATGGACTTGTTGTCAACGGATCTGCGGTCAGAGATCGCCACAGTCAGACAAGAGGTTGAAGACCGGCAGTAGAAAGTGGATGTAAGCCAAATGTCAAGTGAAAGCCAAATGTCAAGATCTGGAGGGAAGATCCAGAAGGAATAATATTCGCCTTGTTGGACTACCAGAGGGAGCCGAGGGATTGCGTCCAGCTGACTTTGTCGCGCAAATTCTGCAGAGTTTGCTGCATCTCCAGGAGAAACCTCGGTAACACTTTACAATAAGGGTGCACTAATATGCATTAATTCATGCTTAACTAATGCACAGATAATCATGAGTTAATGTGTTACTAATGGTGAACTAACCCATTTATTAATGATTACTGCATCAGCAACTAATGAAGAGTCTACAAGATTAATAGATTAAGTAATCAATTGTTATTAGTTAATTTTCATAATGTATTACTTCCTTAATAACATATTTTATTAACTAATAATGTAAAGTAATGTGTTAATTACCACCAAAGCCATGCATTTCAACGTCCAGTTGTCTGCTTTAATTAATCATTAGCTAATGATTTACAAATGTGTCATTATGTAATGACTTTACTTGTTGGGGCACATGACTATTACATTTAACTAATAACAATGTAATGATTACTTAATCTATTAATCATGTATAATGTTCATTAGTTGCTGATGCAGTAATCATTAATAAATGGATTAGTTCACCATTAGTAATACATTAACTCATGATTATCTGTGCATTAGTTAAGCATGAATTAATGCATATTAGTGCACCCTTATTGTAAAGTGTTACCGAAACCTCTACTAGATCTGCACATTGCACACTGCGCAAGAGGCCAAGGAAGGGGGAGCCCCCGCTTTTGGCCTTCTGTTTCCTGCTGTGTTGCGGATCACTCTTCCCAATGGTGCTGTACACAAGTTTGAGGACCCGGCCGCTGCATCTGACTTTATAAAAATAAAAATAATCTGTTGTGCCTGCAAACACCTGAGGTAAATAATGCACTGTAGTCAGTTTGGCTTCAAACATTTTGTCAGAGCGAACTGACAGTTTGCTTCCCCTTGGCTGGAAGAATTAACTTGGTTAAAATGAATATCCTTTCAAAATTCTCTTATTATTTTCAATGCATAGCCATTTTCCTTCCTCTACACTTTAAAAAGATCCCCAAAAATCCATAAGGCATTCCTTCAGAGACCTAAAAGTAATGGGGGTATGGCCTAACCTAATTTTCAGGTGTATTATTGGTCTACACATTTTAGGGCCATGCAATACTGGTTAAATCAAGATCATTCCCATGATTCATCTGTGTGGCTTACCATGGAGGCTATTTAATGCATGCCCACTTCGCTAGCAGCATTATTACACTCTCCCATTAAATGCTCATCATCTCCTTATACCAAAAATGCTATTCTTAAAACTACATTAAGAATTTGGAAGCAGTTCAGTCACCCAGCATCCAGCAACTAGAAAAATATGCATTGTCAAAGCATAATTTTTTTTTAGATATCTGCAGGTTCGCAGTTTATGCTTATGATGGCAGTGAACGGACATTAGGGTCATTATTGATGTGCATAATAACATGTTTTCTGTGAACATCCAAATGTCAGGCAGCCTAGGCAACCTTGCTGCTGGGTTTATCAGCGATGAAGGTCAGTGAGATAAGCATATTTCAGTGTTTGAAATTTACAGATATACTGTATTTCTGATATAATTTAAAATGTTTATTTTTTATGGTTTTATTTTTAGTTACCAATATAACCCTGCTTTAAATACAAACGTTTTTATACTCTGTGCTATGCTCATTTAGTGAGTGGATAAGGTTTGATTTTTAACTTTATTGTCCATTCTGATTGTAACATAGCGGTAATTATAACATTATAACAAAGTGGAAGCAATTGGGAACTCAGCCATGAAGTGGTATGCTGCGTAAAATCACAAAATGGGGTAAGCTCATGCTAAGGCACACAGTGCATAAAAGTCACCAACTTTCTGCAGAGTCAATAGCTAAAAACCTCCAAAATTCGTGTGGTCTCCAGATTAGCTCAAGAACTGTGTAGAGAGCGTAATTGCATGGTCGAGCAGCTGCATCCAAGCCTTGCATCACCAAGTGCAATGCAAAGCGCCGGATGCAGTGGTGTAAAGCACACGGCCACTGGACTCTAGAGCAGTGGAGACGTGTTCTCTGGAGTGACAAATCACGCTTATCTGTCTGACAATCAGATGGTGTGAGTTTGCCAGTTGCAAGGAGAATGGTACTTGCCTGACTGCATTGTGCAAAGTGTAAAGTTTGGTGGAGGGGGTATTATGGCGTGGGGTTGTTTTTCAGGGGTTAGGCATCACCCCTTAGTTCCAGTGACAGGAACTCTTCATACCAAGACATTTTGGACAATTTCATGCTCCTTACTTTGTGGGAACAGTTTGGGATGGCCCCTTCCTGTTCCAACATGACTGCACATCAGTGCACAAAGCAAGGTCCATAAAGACAAGGGAGTTTGGTGTGGAGGAACTTGACTGGCCTACACAGAGTCCAGACTTCAACCCGATAGAACACCTTTGGGATAAATTAGATTGGAGACTGCGAGCCAGGTCTTCTCGTCCAACACCAGTGCCTGATCTCACAAATGCGCTTCTAGAAGAATGTTGAAAACAAATCCCATAAACACACTCCTAAACCTTGTGGAAAGCCTTCACAGAATAGTTTAAGCTGTTATAGCTGTAAAGGGCTGGCCAACTCCATATTAAACCCTATGAATTAAGAATGGGAAATCATAAAGTCATGTAAAGACAGGTGTCCCAAAATGTTTGGCAATATAGTGTGTTTATACTATATTATAAACAGAGTATATGGTCGGACACTGTGTCTTGGAGACGTTGCAACAGTTCTTCTGGATTTAGTCCATCTCAGTTTTTCTCAGTTTCAGACTCAATGATGGTGAGATCAGATCATATTGGCTGCTATCAGGCTTCTTGTGCATAAAACAAAAACAAAATCTCACTGGATTATTACAATTAATTGCAAAATGAATGTTTGGGAATGTAAACTGATATTTCCCTACTGACACACTACAGTAAAAGATGTAAATAACTGGCTTAAAAAAATTTTTCGTGTGAAAATACCAATGTGCCTAAGACTTTTTCACAGTACTGTGTATATATATATATATATATATATATATATATAGACAAAGGTTAAAACACATGCAGAGACTTTGATTTTCCTTTGATCCTCTAAAGGCAAATTGTATCCAATATGTTTTTAAGTCACATTTCTAAGTGTACTTGTACATTAACTCCATGTTCAGACTGTGTATTTATGGTTCACAGATGAAAGGTGTGCTGTTGTATAACTTCAGTTTAAACTCCTGCCAAGAGGGAAATTGAACACGATGATCTTTACACTAGAGTATGTTGGTGTGAAACATATCAAACAGATGAAGCTGAGGATACTTCAAAGAGTCAAACAGAAAAATTGGGAACACTTAATACTCTGAAAAACACTCATCTACCAATGCATCTGGGAATGTATTTCCTTTCTGAGTGTAAATGTAGCATTTTTTTAGCATGTATGTGCTAAAAACTAGCCAGCTGGTTTATTGTGGCTTAATGTCAGACAAGCAGTTAACGGCATGAATTAAAATTAGCTCAAAACAGTCATCTGCATTTAGCATTCCACCATAAGCCTGAATAAAGTAATTTTGCCTAATGAAACCATCCTTTATCCCTATCTATGACTGTCATGGAAAACATTTGCACATAGTGTTAGCAGGGAGGATTAATGGTTTTACGTACGTAATCCTCAAAAAGCCATTAGGACTGAAGCTAAACTAACATATTCGAGTAGCCTCATAAAATAATGCATTACAGTTATGTTCTTACGAATGAATAACATCTGATATTCCAGAATGGGTTTTTATAACTAATGCTCTTTTCAAAACATTGCCCTATTCAAGATGCATTCACTCCTTTTCAAACTCTTGCATAATTGACGGCGATGGGACATTAATTAACAGAATACGACAAGGGAAGCTGATTCTTTCACTGTGGGATTTCTGCATTGATTAAACTGCGAGGCAAGCCGTCCGAATGTTCCTGGCAATGGCTGGATGAATTAATTAGCCCTCTTGACTTTAGATGAGACTGAAATAATGAAATCTGGATAAGCGACCGTGTATGTATAATTTACCAATGTTGATGATGCTATTGCTGTTATGAAGACAAAAAATGTTACTGAAACTAAGGTCTAGGTTTGTTTTTGACATTGGTGGCGACCATTTTGCGTTTATGACTTTTGACCTTAATTTCAGGCCTTTATTTCAGGACTAACTGCCTAGCAAAATAATTGCAAAATATTGAATAGTGGCAAAATCCACAGGATGATGGACGTGGAGGTGGGTGAACAGGTTGGTGGGTTTCCCCCTTTTGCGTAATTTTCAATAAATCCGAAAAAGCAGCTGGGCATGCTGGGTCTTTTGCTTTATGACAAATGGCAGCGTTAAGGTGAAATACCACCACCTTTTGTACTTCGGGACGTCAACCAGGTGCCATATGTGTACTATTCATTTAAAATATTACAGTTATCAGTATAACTCGACACCCCTACTCCACACAATGGACTTCAATGGCAACCAAAATGTTGAAGGTCCAAATCAATACTTTTAATCTAAATTGCTCATCATTAGCTGCTCTGCGACACACCACAGATTGCACAATCACGTCAAAAAGTTCAGTGTTTACTCACTCTCAGAACACACAAAGGAAGATCAAACAGGAAGTCCAGAGTCTCAGGAAAACGACCACTCCAAGTCAGGCAGAGAGGCTAGGCGAGCAGGACCGCAGGGCCGTAGGACCGGGAAGCAGGGATGCAACATGCAAACTCCATGGCGGCGAATCTCTAGGACAGAAACAGGCAGAACTCCCAGGGAAACCGACCCACACACACACAGAGACACAGGAATGCATGCAAAGTTCTGACAACACGGATGAGTGAGTGAGATGTATAAATAGGGTAATCAGGTGCAGCTTGATGAAGTGATCAAGGCAGCAATTAGTGACCACGCCTCCAACACAACCACACACAGAGAATGAGTCAATTAATTCATGAACCTGAACACCTCCTGGCGCTCCCAGGAGAACCTACTTGTTGATTGTAATCATCGATCAGAGAGTGATCCAGTATATCCCTCGCAGGAATTTCTCTCCTCCAGACCGTAACCCTCCCATTCCACCAAATACTGAAATCCGCATCCCTTCCGTCTTAAATCCAGAATCAGATGATGGACCGTATAGGTTGGTTCCCCATCTAGGAGTCACGCGGGGGAGGATTAATACGGGAATGAAAAACTATTTTTAATTTGGATACATGAAACACGGGAAGAATCACCCCGTTAGCAGGAGGTAGTTTGAGGTGGACTGCCACCAGGTTAAAGATCTTGGTGACAGGAAATGGACCAATGAATTTGGGAGCAAGTTTATTACAGACGGAACCGAGAGGAATGTTTTTGGATGAAAGCCACCCTTTTTGACTCACAACATAGACAGGAGGCTTTGACCGGTGGCAATCAGCTTGAGCCTTGGTGCCTGCTCCCACCAGTCTCACATGCTCTGGTCCATGTGTGGCAACACCTCTGGACGAAGGCTTGAGCAGAGGGGACCGCGACTTCGGATTCCAGACTGGGAAGATAAAACATCGGGCTTGATTTCAGTTGGTGTGCAATGAATCTAAAATATATGAAATTTAAATTTTATCATTACATTATGGAAAATAATGAACTTTTATCACAATATGCACATTTTTTGAGAAGGACATGTATATATATATATACAGGCCCTTCTAAAAAAATGAGCATATTGTGATAGAACTTCATTATTTTCCATAATGTAATGATAAAAATTAAACTTTCATATATTTTAGATTCATTGCACACCAACTGAAATATTTCAGGTCTTTTATTGTTTTAATACTGATGATTTTGGCATACAGCTCATGAAAACCCCAAATTCCTATCTCAAAAGATTAGCATATCATGAAAAGGTTCTCTAAACGAGCTATTAACCTAATCATCTGAATCAACTAATTAACTCTAAACACCTGCAAAAGATTTCTGAGGCTTTTAAAAACTCCAAGCCTGGTTCATTCCTCAAAACCGCAATCATGGGTAAGACTGCCGACCTGACTGCTGTCCAGAAGGCCATCATTGACCCCCTCAAGCGAGAGGGTAAGACACAGAAAGACATTTCTGAATGAATAGGCTGTTCCCAGAGTGCTGTATCAAGTCACCTCATTGGGAACTCTGTGGGAAGGAAAAAGTGTGGCAAAAACGCTGCACAACGAGAACAGGTGAACGAACCCTGAGGAAGATTGTGGAGAAGGACCGATTCCAGACCTTGGGGACCTGCGGAAGCAGTGGACTGAGTCTGGAGTAGAAACATCCAGAGCCACCGTGCACAGGCGTGTGCAGGAAATGGGCTAGAGGTGCCGCATTCCCAGGTCAAGCCACTTTTGAACCAGAAACAGCGCCAGAAGCGCCTGACCTGGGCTACAGAGAAGCAGCACTGGACTGTCGCTCAAATTTTGCATGTCATTCGAAATCAAGGTGCCAGAGTCTGGAGGAAGACTGGGGAGAAGGAAATGCCAAAATGCCTGAAGTCCAGTGTCAAGTACCCACAGTCAGTGATGGTCTGGGGTGCCATGTCAGCTGCTGGTGTTGGTCCACTGTGTTTTATCAAGGGCAGGGTGAATGCAGATAGCTATCAGGAGATTTTGGAGCACTTCATGCTTCCATCTTCTGAAAAGCTTTATGGAGATGAAGATTTAGTTTTTCAGCACGACCTGGCACCTGCTCACAGTGCCAAAACCACTGGTAAATGGTTTACTGACCATGGTATCACTGTGCTCAATTGGCCTGCCAACTCTCCTGACCTGAACCCCATAGAGAATCTGTGGGATATTGTGAAGAGAAAGTTGAGAGACGCAAGACCCAACACTCAGGATGAGCTTAAGGCCGCTATCGAAGCATCCTGGGCCTCCATAACTCCTCAGCAGTGCCACAGGCTGATTGCCGCCATGCCACGCCCCATTGAAGCAGTCATTTCTGAAAGGATTCCCGACCAAGTATTGAGTGCATAACTGAGCATAATTATTTGAAGGTTGACTTTTTGTATTAAAAACACTTTTCTTTTATTGGTCGGATGAAATATGCAAATTTTTGAGATAGGAATTTTGGGTTTTCATGAGCTGTATGCCAAAATCATCAGTATTAAAACAATAAAAGACCTGAAATATTTCAGTTGGTGTGCAATGAATCTAAAATATATGAAAGTTAAATTTTTATCATTACATTATGGAAAATAATGAACTTTTATCACAATATACTAATTTTTGAGAAGGACCTATATATATATATATATGTGTCAATGGCTACTGTCAACTTTCTGGTTACCAACAATCTTCACTCCATTTTCTTTTGTGTTCAGCAGAAGAAAGACACTCAAACAGGTTTGGAACAACTTGAGCAACTTGAACAATGTGAATAAATTATGACAATTTTCATTTTGGGGTGAATTATCCCTTTAGAGATGCAGATTCACCTTATATAAGATGTCTGTGATTGTATTTCAGTGGAAACAAGCTAAACTGAATGGAGATTGGTCACATTCCTCAAATTTAATACAGATTTAGGAATACGAATGATTACCTAATTAAGCAGTAATCAGAGAGCAGGAGTTAAGGCACATGATAGCATCAAGTCCCAGGTTAGGTGATTGTGCTGTCAACATCAACTCAATGTATAATCAATGTCAGAATTATCAGGAGGATTTTTCTCATTTCTTTTTTAATTGTCCATCTTCATCAGCCTTCACTCCTACTAAAGCAGTAATGTGCTCTGCAAGCACTAATGGATGAAGATATGGGCTCTGTGTGCAGTGTGACATTCTTACTCATGTTCATGTCTCGTGCCCTTCAAGAAATCTGTTAAATGATGTTAGCACTTTATTCAGGAATTTCCCAATACACATTACAGGAGCAATATGCAGTTAAGAATGTAGAAAATGTTTTGCTTTAGCAACTTTTTTAATGATTACAGTCAGAAACCATGCAGATCAAATGCAAGTAAGAAGCACGCAAAACAAAAGAACAGATAAATAATAAGGTAGATGCAGCATTGTTTGAAATTGTACAAAAAAAGCCATGTATATACTTCAACACACAAGACTTCTGTATAGGATGCACCTGTGTTTTCTCTCTAACGAGGAAGCATCAGTTAAATTACTGAGGCCTTGTCCCAAATGGTGCACTAAACCCTCACGGTCTTTCTCTGAGTCCGCACTTTCACGACGTAATGCCGCTTTGACTGCCGGGTAAAAGTCCTCTGCGTAGCTCGCAAACTTGCGGGCTCAGTTGAAGTGCGCATCGAGGGCACATAGCAGCCGCAAAGGGGGCGCTCACGAGCACCCTCCTTTAAGCTTAAATGACGAATGGGACACCCTACGGTCTTGTGGATTTAACGGACACACGCACGCATTGGCCTTTGTAAGTCCACAAGACCGAAAGTGCACATGAAGTGTGACATTTGGGAAAGGGCCTAAGAAGTGCACATGCAAAACCAAAATAGACGTTTACCAATCAGTGGCCAATTTTAAACTACAATTGATATTTTTCAACAGACTTGCATCTAGGCTTGTTCAACTTCATACAGCGTTGCACAGACCAATCAGCGGCTGACTTGAAGCAGTGCATTCCAGTTAGAAATGTTGTCTGACTTGAGAAAGTGCTGACGCCACGTGACTGTGACGAATGGTCGGATTCACCGCATGACAGTGAGCACGTGTGTTTCGTGTTTATTCCGGTTTATTCGGACACCTTCAGTTCCACTAAAGCTCACAAATCATTAAAAATTCTTTTCATGTAGTCGCAAAGTTATATTGTGTCATGTTTATAAAAATAAAAACGTAGGCCCCACTTTATTGTTAGTTCACTTATGATGAACTTTATTCTTGAACAAACACTCACTGTTTTAAGCAGTACATAAAATATATCATGGCAAAGTCTCTGTGCATTATATTGCATTTATTTCACTTCAGCTGTGATAAAGTATGCAAACACATCGCGAACATCACTACAGGAAGCAGAAAGTGTCTGACTTCATGTCTCCGTTTTCAGCTCCTCCCTGCCTGCACGCCGCGGCAACTCTCGCCAATGGATTACATCCAGCCGCAGCTGATACCAAACAAACCTAAAATCATTAAGGCCCACCCCTAAACCAAGCCCCCAGTGGATTAGACCAAATCATGCTATATCAATGCCTATCATGGTTTAAAAAACGCCCCACTTATTAGGAAACACCCACTAGTGTTCTGCAGAGATACACACCTGCATGATCTTGTGCTCATCAACTACAAATCACTGTTAGTTCAATGTCACTAGCCACGTTTCCATTACAGATTTGTGCAAAACATTTGCGATTTTCTAAATGTTGATAAAAAAACTATTGCAAAATGACAGGGTTTCCAACTTTCCATTAAGTTCCGTGTTATGCGACTAAATCTTAGCCTGACGTGGTCATACTCAATTCTAGTCAGAATATGAGTCTGATACCGCTCCATTGGGCTGTGATTATGGGGCGTGTTTCAACCGAACCAGGAAAGACCTCAATTGGAAGTGTTGTAAAAAGAATTTAAGGATACACAGAGTACTTACCAACACGATCATCATTTCTGAGAGAAATAGTGAAGGTGAATGCAAATACGAACAAGTTCTCCGTTTAGGATAAGAGCAAATTCAACCCAAGCGCCTTCGATGACGTGGATGATTACGTTACTGTTGATCATCTGTCCATCATCGTCTAAAGCCCGTCCTGACAATTTCATTGGTCCGAACAGTTTCTGTTCGGGCATAATTACTCCTCTATGGATCGAGTCCAGACAGAATTGCCAGAGCAAAAAAGTTGTGGGAGGGGCTAAATTCGGCTGGCATCCAGGCTAACTAAATCTTATAAGCCGTTCAAAAAATGATGCCACATATGTTGGTAGGTTTATGTATATTCCTTCAACCGCACTGGCCATTATTTTTAATGGAAGGAGATGTGGGTGTTATCCAAGTATTAATGGCAAGGAAAGCCCCTTACACTTGAGCCTATGAGGTGTGTGTGTGTGTGTGTTTCTCCCTCTTATCTGCATGATCATGAGCTGTATGCCAAAATCATCAGTATTAAAACAATAAAAGACCTGAAATATTTCAGTTTGTGTGCAATGAATCTAAAATACATGAAATTTTAATTTTATCATTACATTATGGAAAATAATGAACTTTTATCACAATATGCTAATTTTTTGAGAAGGACCTGTATGGGAGTTTTTCCTAAATGTATGTGTTTCCATTGGGGGTTTTTTTTCAATTCGCAATTTCAATTTGAAGGGTAATGGAAACGTGGCTACTGTCTCCACCCATGTGTGCTGTTGACTTTCATCACAATTTCAATGCTGATTCAACATACTTTTACACATTGACAACATTGTATCAATGTCACCATGCTATTTGGGGAACCATCCACGAATGCTCTCTCAGCATGCTCATGATCGTTCGGCGATCTTCGCTGTCAGATTAAGACAGGAAACGCGTCAACTGCATCCAGAAACGCATGGATAGAATGGCATCTTTAAAAAGATCCATGCAAACTGCTGGTGAAATAACACTACCCATAACCACCAACAAGAGGGCTTCCTTGAAGTAGAGGCAACAGAAAGAGCAATCATAAAGAGCAGTGTCATGAGCGATCATCAATTTCATTGGATGATTTTCTAAAACTCAGAGGTGATTCGGGCTCAGAAGTGAGACCCCATTTGTCAGTCTTCGACACAACGCTCAACGTGACTGACAGGAAACTATCCTGTCATGCTGGGATCTGAGAAAGCTTCAATTAAATAATTAAATAAACTTCTTCTAAGTATCAAGTTTGAAAAGATATGAAACAACAATAGGAATATTTTATCAGTCCTCTCTTTCAAATCTCTCCATCTGTGTGTAAAAAGTAAACATAACATTCCTGTGTGGCCCTTACACAACATTGTTTCTCATGCTTTTCAAATCCCGAAGCTTCTACCAAGCTCAAACTGTGACAATATCTCTGATCATCTTGTTTTCTTTTTTTTTTACTTTTTTAAAAATTGCACCTGCCTGGAGAAGAAGAGTAAAGCTAATTGTGTCCTAACCAGGAGCAAGGACATATCACCATGTCGTGACTCAAAGTGATCAATCCTCGTGAGTAAAAAAGTGGACAGGACATTTCTGTGATGCAGTTTTTACTTTGTGCCTTTTATCATAAATGTAAAGTGTTTGGCATGTGTTTTTACCAACACGATCTCATGACAATGCGTATAAATAGTACGAGTGTGCAATCTCGTAGAATGTATACGCCAAAATGTGTTTTGGCGTGCAAATGGTACGCCGTTTTTGGCGTGCATATGATACGCACTTTATGGCGTGTATATGACACGGTTTTGGGTAGGGTGAGGTGGGGTGTGGGGTTCGTACATATAATATGCCATAAAGTGCGTATCATATGCACGCCAAAAAGCAGCGTACCATGTGCACGCCAAAATGAGTTTTAGCGTATACATTCTACGAGATTGCACACTCGTACTATTGATACGCATTTTCGTGAGATCGGGCTCGTTTTTACACAAGTCTGGCTTGAGGTATTGCACATATATTGTGCAATTATATGTTATATTTTAGTGCTTAATGATGTGCTCTGGGACTTTTTTTACATAGAAAAGGGTTGGGAATCAAGGGCTGTGTACGAAATTGCCCCTATACCCTTAAATAGGACACTATGGTTTCGGACACCATGGTTGTCCCCTCAAATAGTGAATGTTATCAAGTGCACTCACTTAATCCCACAATGCATCACAATAACGAGTGTACAGCTGATGTATGCTCAACGGCTAGAGAATACCCATAATTCACTGTGAGAGTTGTGCATCAAATTAATTCCTAATTTTGAATGCAAATGACTTAAGTGTTAGGTCATGACTTCCTTTTTCACTGGGCTCTAAATATGAACTGACACACAAGCCAATTTGATCCATAACTATGGGAGTGACAAAAGTTTGCAAAAAAAAAACAACAAAAAAAAACAACAACTGCATTTCTACATTTTCCGACAGAAGCTGGGATCTCTGTGCATTTCTTTTATTTATAGTTTATTTAATAGGGACAGATACAGTAAACATAGATTATCTTCTTTAAGCAATCCCATGCCAGCATCATAGTGTTTATAGCCAAGTCTAATTCGCAACACCTGTCCCTAGAAGGGATTTTTTTATTAAGATATTACAGTAAATGTAAATTGAATACAAAAAAAAAAAAAAAAATATTCACACTGTTGTTGCTGAACGAGCCAGGATTTTGTCAGTTTTTTTAAACTAGACAGTTTATAGTTAGAGTCTTTATATCAGCAGGGAGAGAGTTCCATTGGATAGCTCCTTTCACAGAAAAAAACTGTCTGTGCAAACGATGTTCTACAAAATGGAACTTTACAGTCTCCACCTGTGGCTGCTCTCGTGGATCTAAAATTTTTCAGTCTGTTTACAAAAGAACAAAGTGGCTGGGGCAAGTCTATTCAAACATTTAAACACAAGATTTATAGCTAAAATTACAAAAATTCATAAAAGTTAAGATTTTATGTTTGATAAATATAGGACAGTGATGAAATTGTATGGGCTTTTTATCTAAAATTTTAAAAGCACAATTATAAAGCCGTTAAAGAGGCTTTAGAGTGGTTTGGTTGGTCTGAGACCAGACAGTGGTGCAGTACGACAGCGGTGACAGAATCATTGTATTTAAAAAAAACATAGGCACTTTAAAATGTTAAGCAATTTCTGATCGTCCTGAAGGTATTTATACTTGCCTTGATTTTTAATGATAGCTTTTTAATGTGACTTTTAAAATTTAACTGAGGGTCTAATATAAATGTTTAATTTGTTTGCTAATGGTGTCTTTTTTATAGAAAAGCATATGGTTTTATTTGTATTCAATGTCAAACAGGATCTGTTTAGCCAAATTGACACTTTCTCAAGACTTTGTGTTATTTTACTGCCGATTACAGCAGGGTCCTTGCCGGCCATTTAAACCACAGTGTCATTGGCGTACATCTGAAGGTTAATCTCAGGACAGACTTCAGGAAGTTCATTCATGTACAGGCTAAAAAGAATAGGCCCCAATATAGTTCCTTGAGGGATTCCTGTCATAATTTGACATGGGGCAGATTTGACATTATCAATAACTACACATTGCTCACAACCCTGTAGATATGACTCAAACCATAAAAGTGCCTGCTTTGGCAAATTAAAAGAAGATAATTCTGAAATAAGAAAGGCTATGATTTACGGTATCAAAAGCCTTCCTTAAGTCAAGGAACACTGCACCCACCATATTTCCATTATCAAGCGACTGCACAATGTTTTTCAGCATTGCACGGATGGCAGATTCAGTAGAATAATTCTGTCTGACTTTGAAACCATATTGTTGTGGGTGCAGATAGCGATTTATTTCTAAATAATGAATTAGTTGTTCTGAGACTATTTTTTCCAATATTTTAGACACTACCGGAACTAGACTTATTGGTCGATAGTTACGTGCATCTGCAGTATCGCCGGACTTAAAGACAGGCTTAACTAGTGTTTTTTTCCAAGTATCTGGAAATTTTCCCGTTTTAATAGAAACATAATATTTACAATATTTACAATATTTACAATATCACCTGTAGAGAAAACAAGTTCACTGGGAACAGAAATTGCTGGAACTGTGAGGTAAGTATTTGCAAAACGGAAAGAAGTGGGTACCATTTGAGCATTTTCTTTTCACCATTTCAGTGGACAGCTAGTGAGGAGAATATAAGTGTCTTTTTTTTACATGTCAGTCTCTAATTCTATCCTACTTTAGGACTGGGTGATTGCTGGAGAAACTTTTTCAGCAAAAGTTGCACCAAGGAGATCTTCCAGTGCAGTCTTTTTGCAAGGTGGCTGTTCTTGCTCAACTCTGTGTGCTTTATCTCTGTGAGGCAGTACCCTCTTGGAGATAATCCTGTCCCTCTGTGTATCTGCTAAAGTTTTGCAGGATGGCTGTCTTCATGTTAGCTATAGTTGTAGAGTAGTTCTCGTCTAGTGTCATGCTCTGTTCAATCGTGGATTTCTAGGGGACAGTAAGTGACAAGGTGGCGCTCTTTTCCTCAGACAGGACAGTTGTGGCATTTTAGCAGTTTAAGGTTTACAATTTCTTTGGCATCACTGATGTTGCCGATATCCAGAGGATTGAGTTGACCTCCTCTGTACACAAGAGGGCTTATAGCCGCTTATTGCTTGAGATAGCGTTCCAGAATTTCCATTGAGCTGTTCCATTGTGAAACAACACCCATGATAAGCTTATGTGATGCGATCTAGCATCTTTTGCTTTGCCGTGAGCACAGCTGTTGCTTGTGAAGCAAGATTTAATGTGTGCGCAAAACAATTAATATGAGGTGACAATCCGACTTCTCTCACTGCCATCATGTTGCGTGCGTTGTTTGTAAAGATAGCAATGCTATGAGCAGCCCTTTCAAGCTTTCACTCTTGTAAAGCCACTTTTAAAACTTTGGCTATGTTTGTACCAGTGTGTGACTCAAAAAGCAGGGGAGTCTGAAGCACAAAGCGTTTAATTGCCCACTCTGTGGTGGTAACGTGCCGTGACTGTAATGTAACTCAGAACAGCCCTCGAAGTCCACCCATAAGCTGTTATCGCCACACTCTCTGCCTTTTTCAGACCATCTGTCACTTTTGCTTTAGCTTTGTTGTGCATGGCTGGAATTACCTTCTGACTGTAGTGTGAGTGTGACAGTTCACAAAATCCAACATTGTCGATAACAGAGAATGGTCTCATGTCTTTTGCAATTAAAAACTCTGATGCACCTGGTTATTGAGCTTTTGCACTTGAATGAGGGTGCTTTCATACCTGAGCATGTGTTTCGGAACCCGCTGTGTTTCCGGTTCATTTAGGCATATGTGAACATGGCAATCGCGCTCAGGTCTGCACCAAAAGCTTCGCCAGATGTCAAACGAACTCTGGGAAGATTCGCTTGAGGTGTGAAAGCAATCTGACCAAACGAACCAAGTGGTATTATAAATCATAACCAGAAATGTGCTATAATAGCAATAGTGTATGATTTTGTGAGCGAGCACATTAGTTATCACAGTTGAAAACCATAAGAGTCCCTCTTCATCTTAAAATGTTGTGTAATTTTGCTTCTCTCTGCGAGAATGCCGTCCCGATGAAGCCTTGACAGTGTTTGGGTGTCTCTTGAAACAGTTAACCACTAGACAGCGCAGGGAGGTCCAGAGAGAGCTGTTTGAATTTGCTGCAGTATTAAAGGGATAATTTTTATTTTGTTATACTGTTGCGAGGTCAACGTATAATATTTGCGTGTTTTTTACATTAAAAAAAATCATAATGAATAAGTAATAGGTTATTCTCTACCCTGGTTTTGAGCCTAGCTCCTGGAAAGCTTGGTTTTTACGGGTGTGCCGCATTGATGTCTTGGCAGTAAACGCCCACTGCTATGATTGGATAACAGTTTTGCATATTATAATGAGCTTCGGCTCCCCAATCAGTACATTTGGGAAATTGTTTTGAAAACATGGAAAAACGGCAAACGGAATGATTTATCCACAGGGCTCGCAAAATGTCTTTGTCAAACAAACCCAAGGATTTTTCTCTCATCTACCCGCAATTAATTGTAATGTTATTTTATATTACTTTGCCCAATCGATCTGTGATTATAACCGCAAACCGGTTATATACCAGAATTATACATTGGTCTTCTTCCGTTGAGGTGGCATTTCACTGCTCACTACCCGCCACAGGGAAGCACATTCGCAGATCGATTGTTTGCTGAGCCAGCTGTCAACAAAATATTTTCTTTGACTAACAAGGACGTTTTCAGCTCTGAAACTTACAGGATATCTTATATAAAGATAACCTTTTATTTATCAAAAGCTCAAGGGAAAGCTGATTTATCAATTCATGACCCCTTTAATATGAATGTAGTATATTATTTAACAGCAGGAATGACAGCCACATTTGTATAGTGTTTGAGTGTTTCGACAGTTACAAATAAAGTCACAATAAGTTCATGGAGCGAACTTGTCAATCATCTTGATGGATGATGTAGAGGAACCTCTGACTAATAAGAGGACAGTTGTACTCGCATGTGACTTACATGAACACATTTTGGTACCGAACCAAGAAGAAAATGCAACTTTGTAAGTCCTTGTTTCAGAACAAAACAAACAATCTATAGGTGTGATGCCTATATTTTGTTATTTTGCCCTGCTACTGCTCAGTGATTTCTGTGAATGCACACATGACGCAGGTGCAGAGTAGGCCACTTAACCAAGCTTAACCAATAAAACGGATGTTATGTCTTGCCATAAATAAAAAGCATCATAACTCTATGTTACAAATCATAACATGATTGCATCGTGATATATCGTACCACAACATAAAGAAGGTTACAAATGGTCATGCTATTCAAGTGGCATTTAAACGATGCACTTGCAATAAGAAACAATTCATACTCACCATCCCCTCTCTGTGAGAGCTAATGAATCATTTTGTAAAAGGTCTCGCTTGATAACCTGAGGCAATAGCACTAGTAAGATTTTCTTCAGAGAGGACATCAGAGATGGATTAGTCTTCACCTCATTTGAGCTTTTTCTCAAGCTGTGCCCATGAATTTGAAAGTAACATTATTTAGCCAAAATCTATAAACGATTTTGTCAGAGAAACAAAGGTCGACTGATAACTAATGCAGCATATGCAGTATCTGAAATTCATTCAAAAGGATAAACCCAAGACAGAAAGATAACTAGCTGCATAAGATTCACACAGTCAGAACTAATTATTGCTTTTCCCTTCCCAAGTTCTAGTTCCTTGGATGAATTGTTAATTTATTGCTGTCTTCCTGATGGAAATGAAGGTTCTGCTACATTTGTGAAACTTCCAGTAAAACATTTTCTTGGATAAACAGGTTTAAACAAAGCTTCATCATCCACAGTAGGCTAGTCAAAGTGAATCCGTATCAGTGATGTTAAATTAGCTAAAGAGAAAGTACCAGGGTCTACTTCAAATGAGTAACCTTGAGTCAATGAATCGTTTAAGTATACCCACAATTCTCGCATACTTTCAAAAAGCCTTTCTCTGTAATTATACACTCCACTTGTACGTTATTATTAAATTCTCTCTGTCTGCTGCAATATCCTTAGCCTGGAGTGACATAGCAACAACACACATTATAAAAAGGAGACAATGCTTTGATATGACTGCAATCATCAGCTCCAGATGATTGTGTAACAGCTGAGCATTCTAGCATACTGGAATTATATATTGTGCGTTCATCCTATGTGCTGAATAAGGTTTTGGATTTACTTAAACAGCCCCGGGCCAATAGCTTTCAGACAAGCACAGAACTTTCAGATGGTAAGCAATAGTGGGCAAACAGTTATTCCAAAATAAGAATGAACCTTGAACCTTAAGAACCTTAATAATCTAATAAAATAAATATATTTGCTAACTATTTTGACCAGGAATATTTTCAACGAATCCCATATAAAGTATTTCAATTAAAGAAAGGAATTTAAATGGTAAGTACTATGCTATTGGAAGGACTTTTCAATTAATATAATTTTAAAGTCTATTCCACTAAACCACCACCTTTAGGGAATGATTTCCTTTTTTTTAATCTTAATTTCCTTTTTTTCCACCAAAGTGGACATTGCCTGACCTTTGAAATCGGTCACAGAGCGCAGTTTCTACATAAGTGATGGGTCAGGACTCCCCTCGTGCATGTATGTGACATGCAGAGTGGAGGCGGACTGTCCATTAGTGCTGTAAGCTCTTGCAATCATAGATGACCTGAACTTGTATGCCTTGGACGGGTGTCTCGGATGGTTTCAGCATCTCATGGGCACAGGAGCACCTGGAAATGTTGGAGTAATCCCTGGCTGACTCACCATTGAGGGAAGTGAGGGTGGAAGAACATGCAAAGAATGTTCTGGCAGTAAAAAAAATACTTTCCACAACGTTTTGAGTTCCTCATGCTATTCTGGGAAGAAAGGAAATGGAGCGGAGCGCAGCTATGCGTGGCGCTCTGAGCCCAGAAACCAATCACGTAAATCAATCAAAACTGCAAACGCTTGGGGCAGGAGGAATCCACTCGAGCCCAATGTTTGTGGTAGCCCAGGCAAGCAGAGCAGCTATCTTAACGTCAGACTCAGTCTGCGCAACCACCAGCAGGGGAACCACCTAATTCATCCATGAACCGGGAGAGACTAGAAGGCTATGAAATGGAAGGTCCGTGGGGACCGGCAGAAATGCTTCAATTGGTACACTCAGATTGCCTTTAGCACTTCTAGCCAAGGCCTTGTGCATAGTAGCAGAAGGACCAGGATGGGGAGCAACCCAAGTGACGTTCTGCATAGAAAGTCGCGACTGCAATGTTCCCATGGCCATGCACTTGCAATGAGTGCATGTACACTCCACAAAATCTGCTCCAGCATGGGCGTGGCCCAAACCGCAGCAGCAATCGTTACCATCTGATGGAGACAGGTATTAACAAATCCAGAAATGCATTGCCAAAAAGCATCTTTAAAATGTATTCTTCGTCCGTGTTTGTTCTTATAGAGAAACTCTCTTGTTAGAATATTCTCTTTTGTAATTTTCTCTTTCTAGTCGATCGTTGAAGCACCCAGGGAAACTCTTTTACTCTTATCTGTGTATTTGGGGAAGAAAACCACTAAAAAAGCTTCTTAGGCAGAGGTTAATAGAGAAAGAATCACAAATGCATCTTCTCGGCGCTGGAGAACAAATCTGAATGAGTGGATGCACGCCATCTCCTTTTATGTCCAGGGGAGTGGCATATGCATATTCCACTTGCTAATTCTCATGGGTCTTTTCTCAAAATATCAGAGGTGTTTGGGGCTCCCAAGTGTGACCCCCGTGTCAGTACATCGACACAGCTTTGAAGTGACTGACAGATAGTGAACTATTGGTTAGGTTTAGGGGTTTAGATTAGGTGTTATTTTCAAACGCGACCGTTTTGTGCCAGTCACTGGGGATTCCGATGATATGGATCACAGCCAATGCCATTGAAATAAATGTTCCAATATTTTAAGTTTTTTGTTTATGTTTTGGATCAATGTGAAATGTGCAAGAATCAGTGTAACATCTTTTAGCAGAAATGTTTTTCAATGAGCCTGGGTTGACAATACCAATTACCTGTTATACCAATTAACTTCCATGCCTGCAATGCCTGTCCTGTTGCCGCTCATTGGGCTAGTTTGTGTTTGTTGCATTCCCTTCTTTTAGATTAAATTAAAAGCCCATTAACACTGCCTCTCACCATCAAATAACAGAACTCTATTGGTAGAAATGTGGAAATGGTATTTTGAAGTCAAGACTTTAAGGAAAAAGTGTCTCTCTCTTTAAATGCAGTATATATGAATGATAATAGAAAGTTGTATTTATGGTTTTGATTTTAGTAGTGGTGGGCCGTTATCGGCGTTAACGTGCTGCGTTAACGTGAGACTCTTATCGGGCGATAAAAAAAAAATATCGCCGTTAATCTATTCTCAAAGTTGGGTTGGGAGCTGGGTCTATACTACGCAAGCTATGATGACTTTCACCGTGATAGTTTAGCGCGGATGTATAGCTACCTAGCCAAATTGCACTGTAGGGAGCGAGAACGAGTCTTTGAACCTGCGTGTATGCTGTGAAATTACCACATCATGCGTGAACGCAAACGCACCCCGGTTTCGGAAACCAAAAATAGAATATGAACACGGTCCAGGAAGCAATCGAACTCGGGTTCGGTCCAGGCAATCGAACCAAGTGTGAAATCACCAGTCATTATTTGGGTAGCACACATATTCTAAATGCCTTTGGCAGAATTCAAATGAGCCATTTTAATCTAGATTAATCTAGATTAATTTCAAAATAACAGTGAGATTAATCTAGATAAAAAAATGAATCTATGCCCACCCCTAGATTTTAGTTATGAAGGGCAACCCAACTGAAAGTCTTTCAAGACATCTTCAAGATTAGCAGAGTTGAAAAGGACACTCTTGTTTGCTACATTTATCTGTTAACTATTCAAACATTCTCATTCAAGAAATTACAAATATCACAACTTTCTGACCTTCACCTGGGCTTATGCCATTGTGAAATTCATTTGCGTCACACTATTCCTCTCAAAGCATTTTAGGGTGTGTATGGCATACATATTACATTCATCACTGACCTCTCAGTACCAGAAGCATTATACCGGAATTCGCAGAAGCCATCTATCTGGAGACTGAACGCTGAGATGGAGGCATAGGTTACAGGAGTCTAGGTAGAAAAGGCACAGGGGTTGACTGCTTTGTCTGGCGAGAACAACAGGTAGCCTTCGACAATGACAGGATAGTTTTTTTTTTTTTCTGCATGAGATCTAAGGGAAAACAAGCAGAAGCAGAGTTCACGAAAAGAGTTCGAAGAAAGTTCGCTCCAGGCATCGCCTAAAGGATGTGCTGAAGGAGACATTTTAGTAGGTCTACTTATATCTCTTATGTCCGCAGTAATTATTAATGCCATCTGTATTTCGCAGTAGAGAGGATTGTTCAGATAACACAAAGGTTAGATGGTTTAATACCATTTATCATTCTCACTTTTGATTAGAAGGTCAGACCGATGGCATTTGAAAACATATGATAATGGGCTTTGATAATGGGTTTGTGTCTTTTCTGTCTGCTTGTTCTACTTAGGTGGTATTTCATCATTAGGGCCCGAGCACCGATGGTGTCCATAGAACAGACTGAAGTTTCATTATTCACCGATTGTTCATCTTGATTTGAAAATTTTACATGACAGTTTGAAAAAAAAGAAAAGAAATGCACTTTTCTTGCGCTTCCAGGGTCAAAAAACACTCTTTTATTAGTGAAGCATTTTTATGTGCAACCAATTTAAGTGTACCTAATCACACACAGGCTCTAATCCTGGTATATTAATGGCCCATCAAAATGTACCATGTATTTTCCAAAGGTAAAATAATGACTTGAATCATCCAATGGAAATAACCACTTTTAAATGTCTTAAAAGCTTTTGACGCATAAAATAATTATACTGTGAAGCTATTCAATTATACACTACCGCTCCAAAGTTTTGGGGTCAGTAATATAGTTTTTTTATTTGTTTTTAGAAATACTTTTAGAAATAATTTTATATGAATATAAATGTGTGTCGGCAGTGTGTTCACCAAATCACCCTATGCAGAGATGGCAAAAGTACACACATCCTTCACTCAAGTAGAAGTACAGATACTCATGTTTAAAAAGACTCTGGTAAAAGTTGAAGTACGGACTACACTTTTTTTTTCTAAAGTTAAAGTAAAGGAGTATGGGATCACATGTGTACTTAAGTAAAAAGTAGCCATTACTACTACCGGTTTTAGTGTCACACTGGTAACTGGACCTCACATCATATTAATACATTAATACAAAAGAACTTAAATTTCACATTTTGGTAGCTAATGAATTCATCCAGGCTGAACAAACACCATGTAGAACAGGGCCAGAATGAAACATTGTAATACATAATAAATTAATAAAAATTGTGGTATCTTTCAGGAGTTATGAAGTAATGAAGCACACGAGATGGGAGTAGCGAACTTTGTCCATCATATTTACTCATCATTTCTGTTCTTACAAACATTACGCCAGAAAACATTAATTATGAAAACAACATTTTCTCCTTTTTAAAGAACAGAATATTACATTAGATTTAGGTAAAATAATCATTCAACCAACTTTGCTTTTGAACATCATGTTTAGGTCTAGTGGTATGAGTGTGTGTGTGTGTGTGTGTGTGTGTGTGGACTGGTAATCCCTACGGTATGGGGACAAAATGTCCCCACAAAGATGGCAATATCCAAATTTTTGTCCTTGTGGGGACATTTTTTGGTCCCCATGAGGAAAACATCTTATAAATCACACTAAGTGATGTTTTTGAAAATGTAAAAATGCAGCATGTCTCCTGTGATGGGTAGGTTTAGGGGCAGGGCAGTGTAGGGGATAGAAAATATGGTTTGTACAGTATAAAATGCATTACGCCTATGGAATGTCCCCATAAAACATGGAAACACAACATGTGTGTGTGTGTGTGTGTGTGTGTGTGTGTGTGTGTGTGTGTGTGTGTGTGTGTAGTGAGCAGTGTTCCCCTTTGTTCAGTCACTCCGAGTAACGTCAGTGACTGATGAATTGGGGTTTCGCTTAGAAGCCTATTAACTTCGAGATCTAGAAAATGCCAAATGGCAGTGTCAATGCCATCGGCATGTGGAATTTGCATAGTGGACTCCGCCCCACCGCGTGGGTATATAAGGAAGTACACTGGCAAGATCGCATTATGTTTCTGCTTCGGAGCCAAGAGCATCAACTCTTCACTCTACAAAGCCTTCTGAGACTGCGCGTTCCAGCGAGCGTATACTTCCTGCCTGCTGATCTGTGCAAGTGGTCTGCATCCAGCTGGTGTGAGTTCCCTGGGCACTTCAGCATTGATTGCGAGGTTTCCTCTCATAAAAAGGCGGGGCAGGCCGATGCCTCTTTGCATGCCATGGCAACTCTTCAGGCCTACCAGCCCAAGTTGCTGTGCAACATGCACAAGGGCAGGGCTGACTCAGCACTCAGACATGAGTTGCGTGCCCCCACCGACCTCGCTCTCCGGGCGACGAAGGTGACCGCACGCTCCCTGGGTCAAGTGATGTCCACAGCTGTGGTCCAGGAGAGACACCTCTGGCTCAACCTGGCCGATATACGTGATGGCGAACGGACCCGGTTCCTCGGCGGCCGCATATCCCAGGATGGGCATTTCGGCGGCATGGTTGAGAGCTTTGGCCAACAGTTCTCAGCCGCCCAGAAAGCAGACTGAGGCTAAAAAGCACATACTGCCCCGGCTGCCAGCTGCTGCCTCCACCCAGCCGCCCGTGCAGTCAACTCAGTCTGCTTGCCGCCTAGGGCTTTTCCTCCAGCGGCTCCCACCCCTTGTGTCCCACCCCAGCAGCAGCCTTCTCTGGGGCCGTGTAGAGGAAGCCACAGGAAGGCGCCCCAGGCCGCTCCAGCCCCGTAGCCCGCAAAGAAATGTCACACTGAGAGGCACTCCTGATGTGGACAGCTCAGGGATGGCCAGTTCTTTTCAGGAGATAGCAGTGGGGGAGAATATTTTGTTCAACTGCTGGCCCCTAGGTCAGCAGCACCCCGATATGGTTAAAGAAAGAACTGACAATCCAGTCCTTGAGCACACAGAGACAGGTTATGGCAGTGATGACAGTTTAACCTCTCTACAGCACCATTAGCTGTCGGGTAGTAGAGAGAGGAACAATGGGGATGAATATTCCTTCCATCCAGAAAAGCAGAGCAAGCAGCAGATGTAAACTGGGCACCATTATTAGAAACAATACTCAATGCATTGTCATGACAGCTGAAGACTGATGACAGAAATGAAACCATAGAATCTGTAGTGACAATGTGATAAAGGAGACCATGGGTCATTTGCTGTAATAGTTAATGTAATAGTTAACAATTGTTAATATAGTCGGATGCAGCAGTGTTAAATGGTGCATATATCGACTACATCCATAGCTACTTTCTGCCATGGACTATCTGGCAGCGGCAACAGCACTGGCTGGATAGGAGCAGGATGTTACTGGAGAGTTTTTTCATTGAGCTGACACACGTGGCAGGAATGGACAGCATCATGAACCTGAGCATCCATCCCTGGCCACCAATAGAGATCACAAAGGCATTGTTTGTTCCTCTCCCTGATGTCCTTTGTGCTCTATGGAGACCAGCACAAATCTGAGAGCAGCAGGTGCATTCAGCAGTGAGCCTCGGAAGACAAGGTTGTCCTTAACAAACAAACAAATCACAGTTTATAGTATTGCAACAACTCAACGTCTAGTCCCTTGGGTAAAGGAGGCCAACCATTGGAAATCTCTGTATGAAGTTTAGTTACAATAGGTCAATAGGCACATGCAGCGTCAACATCAGCAGCAAACAGAAAATTAAAGGCAGCAGATAGAAAAGCAACAAACTCCTCATCTACATCATTAACAGAAGTTGGATCAATAGCATTATCAGCAGGAGAAGCAGGTAAGGGCAAACGTGACAGATAATCAGTTTTGAATCACCTGTACATGTTCATCATGAAGTGATTGTCATGAACAGCAGCTTCTAGTCATTATAAGACAGCTTGAAGTGCTTTGTCATGCATAGACTTATCTTGTTTGTGGTCTATAATGTCGTCCTGGTATTTTCAAATCCTGACAAGCCAGCTAGGATGATGGTAATTATCTTCTGAAAATCAGTAGGCGATAAAGCCAATCTGAGAGCCTAACAGAGGGTGGCAGAAGGCATAGTTTTTGGCACCCAGGTGTGATGGTTAAAGTTGTCCTTAACAGACAGTTCCAGTCACAGTTTATAGTACAGCAACAACTCATCGTCTAATCCGTTGGGTGAAAGAAAGAAAACCCTCCGCTGAAAAAGTATGACCTAAGAACAGCTGGCTAATTTTCAACCCCTGACAAGCCAGCCAGGATGATGTTCATCATCTTCTAAAATACCACAGGCACTGAAGCCAATTTGTAAGGAACACAACAGATGTCCATCTTGCATAATAAAGGCTGTAAAGCCACAACTGTCCTCATACAGTAGCACTTGGTAGTAGCCATTAGTCAGGTCGATGGTAGTGAAAACAGTAGAACCCCTTAGAGCAGAGTGTAGTTCAGCCATGCATGGCAATGGAATGGAGTCCACGATCACAGCTTTATTGGGCTCTCTGAGGTCGACGCACATCCTAATTTTACCTGCCCTTTTCAGGGTAAAAACAATTGGTGACACTTGTAGGTGATATAGGCTCAAAATGATATCACAATATTTCAAGAATATTTGCGATAATGGTATATATGACGCTATAGAAATAGGGATATTATGTAAGGGATAATGTACACCCAGCTGGTTGTTATCGCAGAATAAACCCTGACAGAGTGATCAGGACCCCGCCGCAAAACGGATTACACGGCTACTTGTCTCAAGTAAATCTCAAGACACAAAATATTGTCTTGAGTTTAAATATTTTATTAGCTCTTACGCAAAGCTTCCACAAAGAAAAACAGTTCCAAATTGCTTTAAAGGGGTCATATAATGGTACATGCACTTTTACAAGTTGATTGTATGGAAATGTGTGTTGGCAGTGCCAGTACACAACTATCCTATAATGATAAAATTCCATCCAGTGTTTGTTTTTTAATCTCCTGATATGTTTTTCCCTGTCTCAAATCGAGACGTCTGACGTGTGAAGTCACACAGTCGGACGCCCCTCCCACAATTGTTGATTGACAGCAGCATTTCAACACAGACCCGCCCTAAGCGAGCTGTCATCATAGTCCGCCAGTGTTGATACGCTGGAGCAGAACGGCGTCTAAGCGATTGTGGTGCTCTGTTCTTGGGTGTAATAACGATGTTCCTAAATCGAACCGCTGAAGACAGTGGCTGAGTTTTGTTTTCGAAGGGAATATTCCCCCCGATCAACATCAATGCTTTCACATGTGCGCAAATCATTTCTCACCAGAATGCTTTATAATCAAGGGTCAGTATAAAGCAGGTTTTGCTAAGAAGCTGCCCCTGAAAAAAGGATCGGTACCAACTATTACCAACTACAGATCACTAATTCAACTACATCCATAAGAAGTGAGTGTAACGTTTATTAACCTTTATTTATGAACCTTTATTTTAATCTTTTCAAATCGATTGCATGCTTCACAATGAATGCGGCTAAAGTTTACAGAGTAAGTTACATTACGGCATGCTTTCTGTGTGTGACGTTCTCAATATAATTCATAATCCCCCGTTTATAATGAACAATGGTTATGGTTATTGTGTTATTACAAACTGTGTACGCTAACAATCTGTCCATGAACTAACATATACATCAGTAAACACATAGCATTCGTATCTCACTGCTACCCTGCCAGTACATACAAAGATAGATCAAAGTGACATTACATTAACCAACCATTCAGAAACGTCCTGTTCGAGCCTTAATTGTCGAACTTTATTGCGGCCGTGATCTTGTTCCGGGTCCGACTCCGGTTCAAACTTATACAGTTGCACAGATGTGTCCTCAGAGACTCCCGTTGCCATTCTTTCTCCAAAATAAACCCTCAACTGTTGTCAAGGAAATATGTCAAAATGCCCCACAGAAAAGAGAGGTGGGGTGAGCAAAGCTCATTATCATTAAAGTCGCATGAACTGAAATGGCTTGCTGAAAACAGAGCTGTTTTTGACCAGGTAAAATTAGTGTTTTCTTACAATACTAATGAGAATTTTTAGTATTTTTAGTATAAAGTATATTACAAACTTTTCATTTAGACACCAAAGAATCATATTAACTTGTACAAAAATGGCATTATATGACCCCTTTAAGCCTTTATCTATTGCTGAAAAGATTGTTGTTGTTTTTTTACCATATATGTTGAAATTAATGCTGAAAGGGATAGTTCACCCAAAAATTAAAATTAGCCCATGATTTACTTACCCTCAAGTAATCCTAGGTGTATATGGCATTCTTTTTTCAGACTAATAAAATCAGAGTTATATTTATAAAGTCCTGGCTAATCCAATTTTTATAATGGCAGTGATTTATGTTTTTGAAGTCCATAAAAATGCATCTGTCCGTCAAATAACGTGCTCCACACGGCTCTGGAGGGTTAATAAAGGCCTTCTGAAGTGAATCGATGAGTTTGTGTAAGAAAAATATGCATATTTAAAACTTTATAAAGTAAAGTTTTGGCCGATCGCCTTCTGTAATCAATTAATGGGAAAAGTGTTTAAATTGCCTCTGCAGTTCAAAAGTTACGGTTGCGAGAAGGCACTTTCAACACTTTTTCCATGGAAAAGCTTGGATTAGCCAGGACTTTTTTTAATATAACTCAGATTTTATTCGTTTGAAAGAAGAATGTCATATACATCTAGGATGACTCGAGGGTGAGTTAATCATGGGCTATTTTTCATTTTTGGGTGGACTCCTTGAAGTATTCCATTGTAACCCGTGGTGGTTAAGTGTTTTTCATTCACAAGATGGCACCAGACAATCAATGACAGCGGAGTAACACATAGTACTGGTCAAGATAACTCGTAGTACCCGGATGAGCGGTGTGATATTCACTTTAGTGATTGTTATCTGGGAATAACATACTGCTGGAATGCGTGATTGACCAATCAGAATCAATTATTCCACGGAGCCGTGTAATAATGGAGATTGCAGCTGGCAGGCAGAAGCATTTATTAGAGCAAACAAAATGAAGGGCATTTTGTCAAACTTTTCCTGGTGGCAGGGATACATAGGTATTACTTGGCTAAACGGCTGATCCGAGGAAAGTTCACCTCATGCATTTTCCACCACATAAGGGGATCACACTCACTGTCTGCTGGTGGACAGTTCAAGTAGCTGTGTAATTCAACAGTGGTTTTCTCTCTCAGACACTTATTTTGTTGCTGCACCCTTGAAAAAGCTTCCAATGGTCTTCTTTGGTCTCTTGGAGGCACCTTGAGTCAGTTGGGTGTCTTTTGCTGTTTCAAGATGGGGTTCAAATGCAGCTGTATGCTCTGATTGTGAGGAACGAGACTGAGGAATCTGATGCAAGTTAACAAGTTTATTAGAAGAAGAGAGCAGACAGTAGAAAACTCAGATACAGTCCTCCTTAGGTCTCAGGGCAGCAGTAGAAAACTCAGATAGTCCTCCTTGGGTCTCAAGGCAGCTGTAGAAAACTCAGATAGTCCTCCTCGGGTCTCAGGGCAGCAGTAGAAAACTCAGATAGTCCTCCTTGGGTCTCAAGGCAGCAGTAGAAAACTCAGATAGTCCTCCTCGGGTCTCAGGGCAGCAGTAGAAAACTCAGATATGCGGTGCTCTTTGGAACACAATGCATGCTCAACCGGATCCAGTCTAAAGGCAAGACACACCAATGAGCAATGTAGAGAAAAAGACAAAAGTTCACAGGATTCACAGTACCAAGGGAGAACGAAGTTGCCAGCTCCTGTCTAACGGCGAGACACGCTGACAGCAGAAAAGTCCAAAAGATCCACGGAGGAATCCACGGGCGAGGGAGAGAGAGACCCACAGAGAGATCCAGCAAAAACAGGTGAGAGGAGAACGGACCGAGGCTAACACAGTCTCATCAGAGTCCTGGAGGCAAAAATCAAAAAGGTGAATAACAAAACATGATAAAAAAACCCCAACACGAGCCGGACGACACACGGCAGCAACCACCCAGAAGAAAACAACGAACGCGCAATGAGAACAAAACATCAGGACATTAAATAGAGAGACAAACCCAGAGACAACAGTGGAAAACAATCAGGGATAACGAGGAGGGAGGAGACAGAGAGTGTACACGTGGAAACAAAAGGTAACAAACAATTAGTGCAATAGATCACACCGGAGTCCTGACACTGATAGAAGGGATTCCACCTCGAAAGCTGCTCTGGCTGGAATAGCTTTGCTCTCACTTCCGCTTATGTGTTCAGTGCGGAAACTTAGGTCAAGCAGAGTTGCCAGATTGATCAGTTCCTCAGTAACAGTGTCTCCGTATATGCTGTTCATGTAGTCCAGTACAGACTTCTTGATTGCCTTTGTGAGGTCTGTGTCATTCTCCTTTTCCAGTAGGAAGTTATTACTGAATAACTCACATTCAAGGAGAGGACCTAGAGCCTTGCTCACAGAATCAAGGATCTCTACATCTTGCCACGTAAGCACTAGGTGTCTGGTTGACCTGCCAGCAGCTAAAACCTGTGTGATGGCCTTTTCTTGTTCCAATAGCCGCTGGATCATCTTTTGTCTTTATCCCCATCGTCTGGGAGATTCTGTGACAAGTTTGTGCTGAGCCCAATTCCACTTGAGCAACCTGGAGTGCCTGCTGCCCTTTCCAGCTGAGAGCAAATGCAGCCACTATCTTTTTTTCCAACTCCCACTGCTCTGTCAATCCTGGAATCTTTCATACTCCTCTCTGAAGATAAAGAAAGACAATTAGTCTCTCTCTCTCTTTCCCCCTCTCTCTCACTTGCTCACTCACTCACTCACTCACTCACTCACTCACTCACTCACTCACTCATATATATATATATATACACACACACTTACATGAATATGTGGTTTACAGGGACTCTCCATAGGTGTAATGATTTTTATACTGTACAAACTGTATATTCTATCCCCTAACCTAAACAAAACCCTCATAGAAAATTACTGGCAATTTTAGAATTTCAAAAGTATAATTTAGTATGTTTTTTAAGCCATTTCGTTTACGAGGACACAGGCAATCCTCATAAACCATGTTTATGGTTTAATACCCATGCCATTATACACATTTGTGTCCTCATAAAACATATATTCAAGCACTCTCTCTCTCTCTCTCTCTCTCTCTCTCTCTCTCTCTCTCTCTCTCACTATGACCCATGACATGCTGTTATGAATAGACATGGTGTTTGTTTGGTAAATGAAACGTACCAATAGCAATGTGCAGACAATGGTCCAGTTATTGAGAGCGATGGCTTTAACAACACTGGCCCCTCTGTCTGTTGTCACACACACTTGTTTGTCCTCTTCTGTATGCCACAAGTAAAGAAACTCCCTTAAACCACTCGCAATATTTACACCCGTGTGATCCTCATGAAAGTAACTTGTCTCGAGCCAGGAGTTGTGTAGCTTAGTCGTGTCATACATACATTTCCATAATCGAAATGTATGTATGAAATAAAGTTGATGTGGTGCAAGGGCAGGATTATAAATGGTTGCACTGTTCGGCTCGACCACATGTCCGTGGTCGAGGCAAAAAAATCCACTGTCGATAGCGTCGCTGCTAGCGTTTGTTGCGGCATGCTTCATCACAGGCAGGGATGTCTTTGAAAAATATTGTGAACCGAAAAATATGTAACCGCATGAGTAATTTCCATCCACTGTTTACTCTTCCTGTCACATGGAGTGCAACTAGTAAGTGGTCCACCGATGCTTGGTTGAGTAATTTATTTAATTTGTCTAAATTGTCATTGGAGACTGACATGCTGCTCACTCTCAGACAGGTGTTGTTTGTTGTACGCGCTAGGGAATGTAAATGCAGCATATGGACAGTATGATATGGCACACCCCTAGGTGACACTCATGCAGTGGCGTTGATGCATTCTATCACCTCAGCTCCTTGCAAGTAATTCACAAGTTCACACTTACAGTTCATATAATTAAGTTGAGTAAAGGTTATGTGTATTTGGCATGCTGTCCGGGGTGAGGGCTCCGAGCTTAGAATTTGGGCCCGAACCCAGAGTTCTCCACCCGGTTGATATTAGAATAGTTAGCACTAGAAGTGAGGAGATGGGGTGGTGGAGGGATGCTGATAAACTCAATGAACAGAGGTAAGTCTGCTGTATATATACCTCTTATCATTAATTGAGATGATTAACTGAATGTGCTCCTCTCGGGTTAATTAGGTTAATTATCTGAACATGCTCTAACATGAACTTTGTTAATAAAACACCATTTTAATTCCTGACACTACAGAGAGTTACAGACAGAGAGTGGCAGATGGCAAACTGTAGCAGTGAAGCAATACAGCTCTCCACCTTTCGTTTGTGTAGCATCAATAACTTGTAGATACTTTTCAAATATCCACAGCCAATTGTTGCAAATTTGTGGTAGTCTGAGTTATTAAATAAAGCACATGAGACAGGAGTAGCAAACTACATCCGTCTTGTTTACTTATCAATTCCGGTCTCACACACATTATGTCATTACACAACAGTTAAGACACAATTCTATGAACACAAAAATATAGGGATGTGAATTTTTTTGTTAATTTTATATTTCAAGTAGGCCTACTGATACCTATCTTAATTTTGTTGGTGTCACCTAATGTATGTATAAGGGCTTGCAATCATGTTAGTAGATTAGTAGGCTACAGCATCAAAACACGACAAATTATTTGATTAAAACCGCAGTTCCAAACTCACTTTATAATGTCAGTCGAGTGTTTTAAATAACCTTCTGTGATCCGATGTGACGTCACATCTCAAAATGAGGCAGAAAATATATTATTTTATAGGCCTATTCTGTACTGTGCTAAAGGCTAATGTCGAGATGGTTTGAAGAACACAGATAAACTATAGGCTATATAGTCACAATCGACTGTTTTTTTATCCATGTGGGTGCCCTCCAGCTTCCTAGATAGTGTGCATGGCCAAAGGAGTATACTTTAAAAGGCTTGTGCACTCAACTTCGAGGAACGTGGAAAATTAATTATATCTCTGCCTTAACGCTCCTTAATGTCTACTATTATTAATTTTTATAATAATAGTAATAATATTAATAATAATATTAATAGCCCTCTCTATAGAAATTTGGGTAACGCTTTAGATTACGGCCCGGAAAGTACCACGTAATTAAAGTGAATTTACAGGGTAATTTTTGGTAATTATAGTGTAACTATAAAGTAAGTAGGTGTAGGTATAAGGGAACAATGTGTAATATTGGGAGAATAAAGGGGTAACTAGCTCGGACAGTACTGCGTAATGAAATCAAATTTACAGGGTAATTTTTTTGTAATTATACTGTAATGTTGTATGTGTTTAGGCAAAAAAACATGTCAAGTTTGGGGAATAAAGGGGTAACAACCAGGAAAATTACAAATAAGTATACTGTAAGTATTTTATAACTAAGGGCTAACTATTCTAATATTACATGGTACTTATGGCATACTATACCTAACAACATGGAAAATTACAAATAAGTATACTGTAAGTATTGCATAATTGTATAAGTATTGACACTTCCAGATGAGAACACAAAAAAAAAATTTAAATGATGATGATGATGTAGTTTCCCTGTAACTACGTGTAACAAGGGGGTAACAAGCACCACTTTAATTTACAGCCGCAGATGATGTAGTTACTCTGTAACTACGTGTAACAAGGGGTAACAAGCACCACTTTAATTTACAGCCAGATGATGTAGTTACCCTGTAACTACGTGTAACAAGGGGTAACAAGCACCACTTTAATTTACAGCCCGCAGATGATGTAGTTACTCTGTAACTACGTGTAACAAGGGGGTAACAAGCACCACTTTAATTTACAGCCCGCAGATGATGTAGCTACTCTGTAACTACGTGTAACAAGGGGGTAACAAGCACCACTTTAATTTACAGGCCGTAGATGATGTAGTTACCCTGTAACTACGTGTAACAAGGGGGTAACAAGCACCACTTTAATTTACAGCCGCAGATGATGTAGTTACCCTGTAACTACGTGTAACAAGGGGGTAACAAGCACCACTTTAATTTACAGCCCGCAGATGATGTAGTTACCCTGTAACTACGTGTAACAAGGGTAACAAGCACCACTTTAATTTACAGGCGCAGATGGTGTAGTTACCCTGTAACTACGTGTAACAAGGGGTAACAAGCACCACTTTAATTTACAGCCCGCAGATGATGTAGTTACCCTGTAACTACGTGTAACAAGGGGTAACAAGCACCACTTTAATTTACAGCCCGTAGATGATGTAGTTACCCTGTAACTACGTGTAACAAGGGGGTAACAAGCACCACTTTAATTTACAGGCCGTAGATGATGTAGTTACCCTGTAACTACGTGTAACAAGGGGGTAACAAGCACCACTTTAATTTACAGCCACAGATGATGTAGTTACCCTGTAACTACGTGTAACAAGAGGGTATCTTTGCCAGTAATTAATTAATTAGTCTTACTTGCCTTGAAACATGTATATCAAATCATATAAATTATAGGCTACTGTATATAAGTAGTAAAATGCAAGTGTGTTTTATCGTGTTATATGAATATTTTATTTTCTGGGATCAGCTGAAAAGAGGTAAGCTTATTTTCCACTACATTTCACCGACTCCAATGCCTTTCAAACAGAATAGCAGACCAATTATCTGTAACACTCAGGTAAGTAACCTTGATTCTAAATCAAATCATAGCAAAAACCTTATGAATCTTACGACCTTACTAAAAAAAAACTTTTATATGACACTTATTATTACAAAAAAAGTTATGTAGTGGATGTGCTTTCTAAATTGCTCCCAAATGATTGTTTAGCATGCAATATCTCCATCATGTCAAGTTAAAACATATTTAAATAGTGCTTTAAACTATAGGCTACATATTGTTTGAAAGCAGCTTCACAATAATAAACAAATATAAAAGTAATAATAAAAATGTTTTTGTGTTCTCATCTGGAAGTGTCAATACTTATACAATTATGCAATACTTACAGTATAGTTATTTGTAATTTTCCATGTTGTTAGGTATAGTATGCCATAAGTAACATGTAATATTAGAATAGTTAGCCCTTAGTTATAAAATACTTACAGTATACTTAGTTGTAATTTTCCTGGTTGTTACCCCTTTATTCCCCAAACTTGACATGTTTTTTTGCCTAAACATTACAGTATAATTACCGAAAATTACCCTGTAAATTCGATTTCATTACGCAGTACTTTCCGAGCTAGTTACCCCTTTATTCTCCCAATATTACATATTGTTCCCTTATACCTACACCTACTTACTTTATAGTTACACTATAATTACCAAAAATTACCCTGTAAATTCACTTTAATTACGTGGTACTTTCCGGGCCGTAATCTAAAGCGTTACCGAAATTTGAAGTAAATGTGAGAATACATCAGTATTTCTCTAAATATGTATGATTTTGATGTGGCTGACAGTCACCAAATTTGAGCACTGGCTGAACATCTTTGACTCATGAATTTAAATGGAAACGTTTAGAAACTGACTAGCATACAAGCCAATCACATCAAGACATCTTGTAGGGGAGCACCTGGGGTGACCAACCAGATTTCAGTGGGGAGCGGTGCCACCCCTGGCCACCATGTAGACCCACCCTGCCTGTAACAACACGCTGAAATGTTTTTGAAGATATGACGATACCTTTTACTCATAGAAGATGAGTAAACGGTGAGGCCATTTATGCGTGCACAGTATTTTCTTTAAATACATAATATACAGAATAGCTAGAGACAAGGGAGTCCTTCTTAAGATTCATCTGTGGCAAGGATGATTAAAGGTGCCCTAGAATGATTTGAAACAATATTTTAAATTGTTCTCTGATATCTACATAGTGTGTCTGGCTTATTTAAGGGCAAAAATTGTCCAGATACAGTTTTACAGGTCCATTTACAACCCTAGGAATTGTGCTTAGGATGTAATGCTCTGTTTTTGCATTATTTGGAAGGGTCATGAATATTAATGATGAGCTCTGCTCTGATTGGCTTATTTCAGCAGCTCACACAAGTGCAGTTGTTCAGCTAGCTAACACAATCACAAACAGCACAACCAGCTCATGATCCTGACTCCTGACAGAACACAGATCGACTGAATGACACTAAGCAGAACATCTCAAATGGAGATCGCTCAAATGCAGCTTACTTGTTCAGATCACCACACGCGTGAGAGAGATATAGCGTGCATATAGTTGCCAGATTGCACATGTTTAGGTAAAACACTGGATAGAATTTGTGTTCTTTTCACAGAAAAAATCTGATTGGGGAATTTAAATTACTGAACTCTGGCAACCGCAAGCACGAAGACTCGAAAGCTCCTCTTTTTCCCTCGACACAAACAAAACCAGTGCTTTAGTGCAAAACCAACTACATTTTAGTCTCGTCTTTTTTCGTAAAATGAATATTGCATGTTTATAAAGTCACAATGTACGCAGTGACTAGTCATGTATGGTACTTGGAGTTTCCTATTGTTACTGTACTAGCATCTTGCGTTATCTAGACAATGCTGTCTCTCTGAGAAACTTTGAATTTAATCAGAAATTGTTTAGATAGTCAATAAGTGTATAAAAACACTACTTACTGCTTGCAGAAATATAGTTGGAATTGCCCCTTTCTTCAGTGCTTGATATTGTCCCAGGTTAGAAAAACTGTCCGTGGTGAAATGGGCCAAGCAAACAAACAATTTTGAATTAAATTGTTGCAGTATCCGATTATAACAACCATGCCTGTTGACATTTTTTATCTGTGGGAAAGTTATGAAAAGTCCTCACATCCCCTGCACAGCCTGGAACATAACATTTGTGTCCATGATCTGCCATTTTCGCTGTCCTCGCGTGACGTTTGTTTACCTGCAGAACTCCCGATGATTCGGCTGCAGTTCCGCCTGACATTGAATATGGGCTGGCATATGCAAATGTTGGGGGCGTACATATTAATGACCCCATCGATTGCGTCATCGATGGCTATATGTTGAGATTTGCCTATTTTTCTGTGGTGTTTTTCACAAACAAGATTTACATATGAAGGAGGAGGCAATGGTGTTTGAAACTCACGGTATGTGATTTCCATGTGATGAACTCTTGTTATTTCACCATGGCAAGGTTAATTAAATTTTTCTTTCTAGGGCACATTTAACAAGAGGAACACGAGGAGGAGAAGCTAAGCATGAGAAACGAATAAGAGTTGAAAAGCAATTTTTTAAAAAAAAAGTTGTTTTTCAAATAACTGTTTCTGAGTGATATCAGGTTGTGTACAGGTTTTTTTTTATTGTACTTACACCCAAACAGGAACTGCAGACGAACACACTGGATCTCCGGTCAGGAACAGATGACACAACCACAACACAGGACAGCAAACAACGATCTGACAAGGGAGATGAGAATGGAGTGAGTATATAAAGGGTGAGTGAATGAGCAGCAGGTGGTGAGATGATGAGGCATGTGACCTGAACACACATACCGCTATCACAACACAGAGCACACGACAATAAGGAAACATGAAACAAGAGGGGAACAAGAATCACTTTCATTTACAGCCCGCAGATTCATACTTACCCTGTTGAAACAAGAGGGGAACAAGAACCACTTTAATTTACAGCCCCAAGATTCATACTTACTCTGTAACTACATGGATAATTACCCCTTAATTAAAAAATACTTACAGTATAAATAATTTGTTCACTTTTATTCCCCAAATATTACATACTGTTCCCTTGTAGCTACACGTTCTTACTTTATAGTTATAATATAATTACCGAAAGTTATGCTGTAAATTCACTTTACTTAAGCAATACTTTCCGGGCTGTAATCTAAAGCGTTACCAATACTTGAACTATAAATTTAACTTGCTCCACGCAGGTCCGGGGTGTTTATAAAGGCCTTCTGAAGCGAATCGATGCGTTTGTGTAAGAAAAATATCCATATTTAAAACTGTATCAGGTAAACTTTCGGCCGACCGCCTTCTGTGGAAAAATGTTAAATGTTGAAAGTGAAACTGTTAAATGTTGAAAGATGCGTACGTGACGTCATCACAAGGCTACCTGGTCAAGATAGTCTTTCTATCGGCAGGGAGACTTTCAACAATTTTTCCATAAATTGAACAGGGAAGCTGTCGGCCGAAAGTTTACCTGATAAAGTTTTAAATATGGATATTTTTCTTACACAAATGTGTTGATTCGCCTCTGAAGGCCTTTATAAACACCCCAGACCTGTGTGGAGCACGTTATTTGACGAAGAGATGCACTTTTTATGGACTTCAAAAACAGAGCCACTATTACTGCAATTCTAATGCTTGGATTAGCCTGCCATTTTGTAATATAACTCAGATTTTATTTGTCTTAAAGAAGAATGTCATATACACCTAGAAAATCGCTAATTTTCATTTTTGGGTGAACTATCAGTATAATCAAACACAGCTGGACTCAAATGAAGGTGTAGAACCATCTCAAGGAAGATCAGTAGAAATGGACAGCACCTGAGTTAAATATATTAGTGTCACAGCAAAGGTCTGAATACTTAGGACCATGTGATAGTTCAGTTTTTCTTTTTTAATAAATATGCAAAAATGTCAACAATTCTGTGTTTTTCTGTCAATATGGGGTGCTGTGTGTACATTAATGAGCAAAAAATGAACTTAAATGATTTTACCAAATGGCTGCGATATAACAAAGAGTGAACAATTTAAGGGGGTCTAAACACTCTCCGTACCCACTGTACTTTATAGTATGCCTAAACTTAAAGCTGCAGTCCGTAACTTTTTTGGGTCAAAAATTATCCAAAATAAATTTTTGAGCAAGTACATAACCAGCCATTGTTCAAAACTATCTGCTTACCTTAGCTGTCTTATTGATTACACATCAATAAGAAGTCCCAGCTTGTAGGCTATATCGCGTGTGAGGATGTTGGAGGTGGAGATTTTGTATTTTCTCACAGTGTTTGATATAATTAAACTTATCAATTTGATAGCGGATCCAGAAAGGTTGAAACCTCAATCAGTGACAGTGACATCTGGAGATTCGCTTGTAAAATGTTGTAAAATGCAAAAGACTTCGGACTTTCGGAATGGCTACAGAAAAAAGAGAGACTTCGACCGAGCCAAAACATGGATAAAAAGGGCATTTGAAAGGTGGCGTTAAATCTGTGCTTTGAAGGGATTCAAAACGGATGCAGAGACAATTTTTTTTCTGCTGGACAGGTCAGACATATCAATAGTTATTAACAGTAGCACACTTCGCTTAATTCATGCAGCAAAAGTTACGGAGTTTTCTTTTGTTGTGCATTTCTCTTTTTGCTACCTGCATTATGGTAAATATCCATTATTTTGTGCTTGCTATGAGAGGGAGCAGTTCACCTCTACTCCACATTAGATTAGAAATGAGACTGCATAGAAATGGAAACTGAACTACAGGTAACGTTAGTCGTAATACACATTAAGTGTAGTCACGCAATGCTGATGTTATTAACATTAACAATTTGAAAACAAAGCATAATTTGCACGTTTTGACGTAATATGATAAGCTATCGTTAGATTTAATCATCATGATTTATTGCAGTGCTTTTCCCACGTAGGCCTAGTTGGTCAGCACAAAAGTGGATGTTAGCTACTTACTTGTTCAGATGACATCCTTATGTTGGTCATACGTTCAGTAGAATTTGTGATTCTGAATGACAGTATCCACACTGGCGAGGTGACTGACAGCCCTTCTCATGACGCACATTCTCCTCAAAACATTGTATTCATACGCGGTGTGCGGTGCCGAGGCACAGCTCACGTAGAGTTGATCATTCCGCGAATAACTGCAGTTGCAGATTTCGAACAGAGATGGCGACAAAGAGGAAAAACTACAGACTGCAGCTTTAAAAGCAATCGGTATAGACATTTTTTTTATTCTCACTGCTGTAAGTCTTTTAAAGGGATTTAATGCATTCTATCTTATTGTTAAAGAGTTGGATTCTCATGCTAAACATGGCCATTGGCCAACATTTTAAAAAACGAGTTTGATGTCTGACAGAGTATTTCTGTGCTAAATACACTCTTCACTCCTAAAGACTCTTCTGAGATATACTGCAATACTTCTCTATAGGAACTCCAGATTAACATGAGATTGGCAGAGACTGTGTGTTATGTAACCTTTCACAAGTTCACAATTACAAATAAGTCAGGTAGAATAAATGGTATGCATGTTTGGCGTGCTGTCCGAGGAGAGGGCTCTGAGCTCGATGCCTGGTCCAAACCCTGAGTACTCCCCCCGTATCTCTGGTTAGGAAAGTAACCAGGTAAGTGTGAGGAAGACGGGGTGGTGGAGAGATGCTGAAAACCTTTCAAAGAACATTGGTGAGTTGACTGGGTATTTATGTGATCTTCCACTTGTGCTGATTGGGTAGACATGTTGATTACTGAAAATCGCATGATGGGCTAATTATAAGCTTTGAACCTTGGAACGGAGGTGCAGTGTACAAATAGCATTGTGCAAAACTTATAAGAGTTTGTAAAAACATTTTTCTTGAACTTTCTCTGTTTGCGACCATGTTCACAGGGTCATGGGAGCTCATGTGCTGCACAGCTGGGTACATTAAGGGACTTCTTGTGGTGTTTGTCTAAATGTTAACTAACACAAATAAGACTTGAGACAACGATGGGCTATTCTTTCTTCTTTACTGAGTCAAAACTCAACGCGATCTCCGTGAATTTTTTAGACAAAAACACTGGCAAACCAAATCTAATCCAAAGTTACTCTAGAGCGGCCAAACAGTACTTATTCCTGAGTGTATTCAATCAATACTCTACACTTCCTTCCCCCCTAGATAAGAAAATCTTAAACAAAAAAATCTCTCTTACAAAATAATTAAACATATGCCACTTTATGACTAGAATGTTCACTTAAGGTTTTTTTAATTTTTTATAAATCAAGACGGTTTGGTGGTCTCCTTACACGGGTAGGGTAATGTTTCTCTTCACAGGTCGGAATTGGTGGTTGCGGTTCTTCATTGGGAGATACAGTGCCATCCTGAGGTGTTGTTGTATCACTTCCACTAGTAGCAGTAGCAGTATCTGTAGTGGTGAATGGAACACTGACAGGAACACTTTCCAGAGGAACATTTGATCTTCTCAATTGATCAATATGTCGTCTCCAGATGGTATCTGGTGCAATCTCAACTGTGTATGAGAGTGGTCCTTTCCTTTCCTTGACCTTTGCAGGTGTCCATTTGTGATCACCTCTGTAATTTCTAGCAAGCACACTCTCTCCAATTTCCAACTCTCTTGTTTTTCCTCCTCCCTGTGACTGCTTCATCTGTCTGTCGTGTACGGTTCTTCTCAAATTAGGTTTCAACAAATCCAGCCTTGAACGTAAGGATCTACCGAGGAACAACATGGCAGGTGTTCGATTTGTGGTGACATGAGTTGCATTCCGATATGCCAATAAGAAGTTGTGTAGCGTCTGGTTCAGCGTGATCTTTTCACCTGTCATGGCTCGCAGTGCATTCTTCAAGGTTTGCACAAATCTCTCTGCTAAGCCATTTGTGGCTGGGTGGTAGGGTGCTGAGGTCACATGCTTGATTCCATTGTTCCTTAGAAAGATCTGGAATTCCTCAGATATAAACTGGGGACCATTGGCATTTACCAGCTGTTCCGGTACCCCAGTCCTTGCAAAAAGTTCTCTCAGAACAGTCACAGTTTGGGTAGCTGTTGTGGAGGTCATGCTGAACACTTCTGGCCACTTTGAACAGGCGTCAACGACAACCAAAAATGTTGTACCCATGAAAGGACCTGCAAAATCAACATGGATCCTTTGCACCGGTAACGCAGGGCATTCCCAAGGATGTAATGGTGCCGTTTTTTGGCATCTTTTGCACATACTGACATCCTAAGCAGTGCACGACAAGCTGCTCGATCTGTTGATCTATACCAGGCCACCATACGAAACTTCTTGCAAGGGACTTCATCTTTACCACTCCAAGATGTCCAACGTGGAGCTCCTCCAAGACTCGAGTTCTCAACTTAGGTGGTACAACAACTCTTAATCCCCACATGATGCAACCCCCATCTAGAGTGAGTTCATCACGGCGCTGATAGAATTGTGTGACCCGAATCTTCTGCTCTGCATTCCAACCAGACTATAGCTGAATATACCTGGGACAATGCAGGATCTCTCCTGGTTTCTCTCCAAATCATTTCGTCTGTAATAGGAGAACTCTCAAGCTGAGCAATTGTAAAAACATCCACAGGCGTGCTCACATTGTCTGCCTTTGTATCACCCCCATTCAATGGAAGACGTGATAGCCCATCAGCGTTAGCATGTCTGTGTGTTTTTTTTAATTCAATCTGGTATCTATGTCCTCAGAGAAACAATGCCCACCTTTGCATTCGTGCTGCAGCTGTCAGTGGAACTCCCTTCTGAGGATTAAAGATGGAAACCAGTGGCTGATGGTCTGTAACCAAGGTAAATGTGTTTCCATACAGATACTGATTGAATCGTTTTACACCCCATACCAAGCTCAAAGCTTCCCTGTCAATCTGTGCATAGTTTTTCTCTGCAGCACTGAGGGAGCGTGATGCGAAAACTATGGGACGCTCCGTTCCATCCGTCATTATATGCGACAACACCGCTCCGATGCCATATGACGAGGCATCATATGCTAACCTTAGAGGTTTTTGAATGAGTCAGAAATGTATCTGCCAGTTTCTTTGCGTCCTGCAAAGCTTGTGTGCATTGCCTTGTCCACGTCCACTTCTTTCCTGCTTGTAACATGGCATTTAGAGGATGGAGAACTGTTGCTAGATTTGGCAAAAACCTGTTGCAATAATTGATAAATCCCAGGAAGGACCTCAATTGCGAAACATCTTTCGGCTGTGGAGCCTCTGCAACAGCTCTTAACTTGTCGTGACAATGGTCGTGCAGACCATTTGCATCAATTTTGTGTCCACAATATGTGATAGTGTTTTTGAAAAACTCACACTTGTCGCGTCTTGCACGCAGTCCGTACTCCTCCAATCTCTTTAAGACCCGTGCTAAGTTCTCCAAGTGACTACTGTCACTGTCACCTGTGACAATGATGTCATTGAGGTAGCATTGGGTACCAGGGCAACCCTGAAGTACCTGATCCATTGCCCTTTGCCACAAACCCGGTGCTGAGGCGACACTGAAAACAAGCCTATTATAGCGGAATAAGCCCTTGTGCGTATTAATGGTCAATGGCCTCCATTTCCATCTGTAAATACGCTTCCGCCAAGTCTATTTTGCTAAAAAAACTGTCCTCCTGAAAGTGTAGCAAAGATATCCTCTATTCTCGGTAATGGATATTGTTCTGCCTGCAATACAGGGTTAATAGAGACTTTAAAATCCCCGCAAAGTCTTACAGTTCCATCTTTCTTAGCAACAGGGACAACTGGAGTTGCCCAGGGACTCCAGTCAACCTTAGAAAGTATTCCCTCAGCTTCCAACCGATCCAGCTCTGTTTCTAATTTCTGTCGGATAGCATAGGGAACGGGCCATGCCTTGTGAAACTTTGGGACTGCGTTCTCATCCAAGGTTATCTTCCCTTTGATATGCTTCAGAGTTCCTATCCCTGATTGAAACACCACTGCAGCCCCGTTCAGCACTTCTTCCAATTTCTTTTGAGTGCATGACGATGTAGGCCCTGTGACATGCAGACTTTTTTATGGATTTCCAGTCCAGCTGCAACTTCCTCAGCCAGTCTCGTCCACAAAGTGGCTGGTCCCTCAGTTCGTACAATTTACAGGTCCAACTCACTCTGTTGATTATTGTACTTTACAGTCACAGGCATCTCCCCAGGGGAATTATGGGCTCCCCAGTGTATGTTTTCAGTTTAACCGGTGTTGGCTTTAATTTAGCTGCCTTGAAATGTTTGCCAAACTCGTGCTGTGACATCACTGATACGGCGTAACCTGTGTCCAATTCCATTCTGATTGTCTGTCCATTCACTTTAGGTGTAAGCCAGATTGCTTGTTTTAAGTCACTTTTCAGACTGTAGATTTCTAAATTTGCCAACCCTGTATCACTTTCTTCATCTGAATTTCCGGCGACAACATGTACATTCCTAATTTTCTTTTTCTGAGCCTTGTACTGTCTCTCTTTGTCACTGTATCGTCCATCAGACCAACAAGCTCTTTGTATGTGACCAATTTTATTGCACTTTCTGCAAATTTCAGTTTTGAATCTGCACTGATTTGCTTTGTGTCCACCCCTGTCACAACGGTAACACAGTTCAACTTGTTGCATTGTCTTTCTAGGTTTCCCTACAGTGATCACCTTGTTTACAGACATTTTCACACCTGATCGCAGCTCCACCGCATCTCTGGCAGCCGTTTCCATGGCGACAGCAATTTCAACTGCACGTTTGTATGTTAGATCTGCCTCCGTGAGCAATCTTTTCTGTATACTCTTTTGGGAAATGCCACAGACTAGACGATCTCTCAGCGCGTCATTCAGTCCATCCCCAAACTGACAATGTTCTGACAATTTCTTTAATTTAGCAACATAAACTGCGATTGACTCTCCGTCATTCTGATTCCGTTTATGAAATCTGAATCGTTCTGCAATGAGCAGCGGTTTTGGCGCTAGATGCTCTTGCACTGTCTTCACAATGTTGTCAAAACTAAGATCGGCAGGCTTTGTGGGAGCAGTGAGGCTTCTCAGCAGTGCATAAGCTTTCCTTCCTATCGCACTCAACAACACTGACACTCGCTTGTCATCATCAATGTCATTAGCTTTGAAATACTGCTCAATTCGTTCACAGTACAAAGTCCAGTCATCCGTGGAATTGTCAAATGCATCAATCTTTCCAATATATCCTGCCATCTTTCTTCTTTGACTTACTATTTCGCGTTGAATCTAACGTTACCGGTTAATCTCTGTGAGCGGAATTCTTCTCACTCTATCACTTCTCCCCAGGAAAATACAGGTGTTTCTGTTTTTTCAGACAAAAACACTGGCCAATCAAATCTAATCCAGAGTTACTCTAGAGCGGCCAAACAGTACTTATTCCTGAGTGTATTCAATCAATACTCTACACTTCTCTCCATAATGTTCTTGCAAGTCATAGAAAGGAAGGAGACACATTCTTTCTTAAAACAGCTGATGTTTTTTACGGAATGTTCCTGGAGGTTTTCAGATGCCATTTCTAAAGCTTCCTTCATACCAAATCCAATATTAAGCTGTTTGAGTGGTACATTGTTTGCTTTGTCTTGTGGATCTAGTTTCAACAGTTTTAGAGGCGTCTTTAAAGGAGCCCAAAAATGAAAAATTGAATTAACCTTGGCATAGTTGAATAACAATAGTTCAGTACATGTACAGATCATACAGTGAGTCTCAAACACCATTGCTTTCTCCTTCATATGTAAATCATATGGAAAAACAGGCGAATCTCAACATAACACCGACTGTTACGCAACAGTCGGGATCATTAATATGTATGCCCCCAAACTTTGCATATGCCAGCACATGTTCAAGGCCAAGCGGAACTCCACAGCCATTCAAAGTTGTTTGTTTGCTCTGCCCATTTCACCACGGACAGTTTTTCTAACCTGTCTTGGACAATATAAAGCAGGCTTCACTCAGCATCTAATACTGGAGAAGGGGCCATTCAAACTATATTCCCGCAAGCAGTAAGTAGTCATTTTATCCACTTATTGACTGTCTAAACAATTTCTAATTAAATTGAAAGTTTCTTATTGACAGATACTGACAATAATATAAATCTGCTCCATCTGTCACTTTATTCAAGCATTTGTCAAAAGACACTACAAAGCATTTTGTCTTCCTGACATCTTTGATTGACCTCCTCTTTGAAATATGGGCACAAGCCAAAGGATAAAAGGTAAGCAGATTGTGTTGCACCACATGAAAACCACTTTCTGGGAACATTTGACAAAAAATGACTCACACATCAGAGCTAGAGTTGAATGATTACCCAACAAAGCTGTGCTTCCCTGACTGCCACTTTCAACAGCTACAGGGGCTGCTTGTAGGTCTTTGCTAGTTTGTTTGCAAATTTCCTGTCCTCTGTCTTCAGAAGTAACTTCCCTGAGAAAATGTGTAATTTTTGACCAATTTTTCATTTGAGTAGCAAATTTTATATGGTCCTCGTTCATGTCTCTTGAGTGTCCATGTTACCGACATCAAAGTATTTCCTCCAAAACTTGCAATATGCACTTTGCACATCTCCTGATACTTCTCCTAGCCAGTCCATGAACTGGTGATCTTTCATTCAGTCCAAACTGCAATGCCTCCATGACATTTGTCTTGCTTATTTCTGCAGTTTAAGTTCAGAAGTGTTACAGATGCAATGAATGGTAGGATGAGCCTTTACATGTTCTAGTATATTTTTTTTAAAAGAAAAGATGATTTAACCCTCACCCTTCCCTCGCACTTTGTAACAAATCCTTCCCTCGTGGGTCAAAATGACGCAAAGCCCTAAAATTATACTTTTCTTTTTTTTTTTGCCCCGAAAGCTTATTTCATTTCATTTTGTTTTGTTTTCTATTTTCTAATGCATTTTTTGGGGAGATTTTATGTTATTTTTTATTTTATTTTATTTGAATTACTAGATTGTATCAATAAATAATAAATAAACAGTAATGTAAGCATTAATTATTAGTAATTTAAGCATACATTTCCTGTCCTCTGCCTTCAGAAGTAAATTCCCTAAGAAAATGTGTAATTTTTCTCCACTTTTTCATTTGTGTGCCAAATTTTTGTAATGATACACAGACAGTAGATGCAATTGCAAAAACGCTCTTTATTGTATGGCAAGGCCAAGAAGTACACAGGGTCAGACGGTCACAAGACGATGACGACGAACGCAGGGACCTCGGTGGACAGCGTGGTGAAGGTGCTCCAATCCCGTGAGAATCCAGTGAAGTGCTCAAATCCCGGTGCTGAGTGGAAACAACCAGACGACAGCACACAACGTAGAACAGGCAACTCCAGGGACCAGACACAGCGGGGAACAGCAGGAACACACACACAGGAACCACAACGATCTGACAACATGAGACACCAGTTACTGAACATATAAAGACACACTTTGATGACAAACAAGCTGGCGCTGCTGATCAGCGCTGATAGTGCTGATCAGTGACCACGCCCACAGACAGTTCCCAAGATGAGATAGACAGTGGATTCATGAACCGTGACAATTTTTTTATGGCCTTGTCCTCGTTCATGTCTCTTGAGTGTCAATGTTACCAACATCAAAGGATTTTTAGCAAAACTTGCAATATGCCCTTTGCACATCTCCTGATACTTCTCCTAGCCAGTCCATACATATATACGAGGGACCTATGGGAAGAATAATCACTTTCATGGGCACAGGTGTATAAAATCAAGCACCTAGGCATGCAGATGCTTCTACAAACATTTATGAAAGAATGGGTCGCTCTCAGGAGCTCAGTGAATTCAAGCGTGGTACCGTGATAGGTTACCACCTGTGCAATGAGTCCATTCGTGAAATTTCCTCACTTCTAAATATTAGTGGTATTATAACAAAGTGGAAGCAATTGGGAACAGAAGCGACTGGCGCCATGAAGTGGTAGGCCATGTAAAATCACAGAGCAGGGTCAGCGCATGCTGAGGCACACAGTACACAGAAGTCACCAACTTTCCTCAGTCAATAGCTACAGACCTCCAAACTTTGTGTGGCCTTCAGATTAGCTCAAGACAAGTATGTAGAGAGCTTAGTGGAATAGGTTTCCATGGCCGAGCAGAACAATGCAAAGCATTGGATGCAGTGGTGTAAAGCCACTGGACTCTAGAGCAGTGGAGACGTGTTCTCTGGAGTGACGAATCACATTTCTCTGGGTTTGGCGATTTCCGGGAGAACGTACTTGCCTCACTGGATTGTGCCGATTGTAAAGTTTGGTGGAGGGGATATTATGGTATGGTGTTGTTTTTCAGGGGCTGGGCTAGATTCCTTAGTAAACTGTTATTTTAATGATTAAGCATTTAAAAATAATAATTTTCCAAGACAAAAAGATTTTTTTCCAGCACAATTAGTTTTCTCTCTTTTGGACTGGAACACTGGTCATTCATTTTCCAGGATTCCCAGGACGTGTGGAAAACCTGCAGGATTTCAAGTTCCGTTAAGAGAACATAGTGAGCATCGATTCTCCCTGCTTTTCACAGTGCATTGTGGGACTTTTTGGGGGGCGAACGTTTCAGTGCACTGGAAGGATTTCGCTATTGAGACAGACTCCCTGAAATGGCCCTGACTGCTGAACTAGAGAGCTGTTTGAGATGCACACAGTCTGTTTTATAAGAGACACTGTATATCGATCCATTCATGCAGTTTGCAAGACTCTGACATTGATCGACTCAGTGTAAGGTTGATTCAGCAGATCAGCTTACAGCAGTGGTGTAGGCAGAAAGTGGATGATGGGTGGGCCTCTAATAGTATGGATGGGCCGGAATAATTCACATTGCCCCTTAATTTAAAAAAGAAAAATCCAAAAATCTGATTGAAATATAGCAACACAGCTAAAAGTATTCCTCATATTTTGGACCTTTTATTGTATATTGTCTTTTAATACCCTCGTGAAAAAAAGTATACTTTATTGTATTTCAAATATATTCTCTTTTCTAATAGTATATTGGAAATATACTAACAAAAATTGTAAAATCTCTAAATATATACAAATTTTCACTATACAACTTTTAACACACTTTAATATAATTGCATTTTAGTATATTTTCTAAAAATATAAAAAATATAAAATGAAAGTTCTGTGTACTTTTGTAAAGTGTACTTATTTGAACATTACTTTAAACTATATTTGTGTATATTTTAAACTGTATGCTCAAAATTGTCATTGTAACAAATTAACAATGCACTAAAATCATATTTAAAAAATACATAATGTAAATAAAAATATATTTTCTAAAAATATACTTTAAATGAAAGTTCTGTGTACTTTTGTAAAGTGTACTTAACTTTAAAAATATTTTTGTATATTTTAAACTTTATGCTCAAAATTGTCATTGTAACAAATTAAAAGCATATTTTAAAAAACCATAATTAATATCATTAAGCTGTAGTATATTTAAAGTTAAATAATGTTTAAGGTTATTTATTCATGCTTAAGTGTTCAAATTAAGCATGAATAAATAAGTGTTAAATTATGACTAATGCACTAAAAGCCCAGTGTATGCTATAAGCCCTACTTTAGTTGTGATTTAAGTGTAAATATGTTTAATAAGTTTACAGTGGCAGAGAAGAATCGTGTTACAATCGTACACACACATCTATATTAAACAAACAGCACACTTAAAATACAACGCAAGAAAATATGAGTTGAGTAGTTGAGTCTTATCGGAATTCAAATGTCTCTTCAATTGGTCTGTGATCAATCAGATTGTACTGCTCAATGCCTGCAGCCAATCAGAGGCAGAGCTGCTGACGATACTCGTCTGGCGGACACTGGCTCACTCGTGGGAGGTTTGCAGCCTTGCAGGTGAAGTAGGCTACAATGTTGCTTTACATTATTTATTTCATAAAACATTGAAAGCGGAAAGTACATGGCTCATTCTTCGACCAGTTCAATTACGTCACATCGCAGCCTGACCTTGATGGTGATGATAAACTGTTTTGGAATAAAATGACCTAACGAGAACTGGAGAAAAAGTCCTGCTGTTTGGAGGTAAGTAGTAAGTAAGGCTAATATATCTAAACGTGAATAAAAAGTTGTATGGACATGCACCCGACCTTATCTCTTGTATTTTCTGTTAACAGATGCTGTTCTTCACGAGTGTTTGCTGTCAGCTGTCTCTGATGATGTGTAAGCGGCCACCAGACGCAAGTGTGACAATCAGCAGCTCATCAGAAAATGGCATATAATGTGTAATTTAATTTATGTAAAGAGATGGTCAGTGGAATTAGTTCAATAATATATTTTCCATCATCTTCCAGTGTTCATTTAATGAAAAACATAGTAAGTTAAATTTGTTTAACTTTGCTGAAACCATGTGAAACCATTAATAAAAACCTTTGGCCTTGTTAATGAAATGTACCGTCATTAGAATGTGTGTTAGATTATATATATATATAAATAAATATATATATATATATATATATATATATATATATATATATATATATATATATATATATATATATTTGCTTGTGTGTTTTGAAGATACTGGTAATTAATTTGTAATGAACTTGCAACACAAATAAAGTATAATATAACACAAATAAAGTATACTTATAATACAAATAAAATATACTTATAATACAAATAAAAAACATTTAATATCACTAATCAAGCATGTAATTATGCCCTATACTTAAAGTGTACTAAGTATACTTAAAGTTGTTCCAATTTAGCACATAAAAGTACACTAAATACACTTATAGCTTTGTTTTAACACAACTTAATTACAACTAAAATATACTTAGTACAAAATTAGTTGTTTCAAAATAGCACAGTTCAAGTTAACTAGTCATTAACACACTTCAAGTATACTGAAAATTAGTCTAGCTGCAAGTATACTTAGCATGCTTTTTTTTCACTAGGGTATAGTCTACTTCTACATCTTGATTCCTTCTCAAGCCCCTGTACGAGCTGTGTTTGCGATGTTTGAGTGCGACACGCGGAAGGACCGGTTGCAAGGTTGCTTTATTTATTTTTTAATTCCGCTAGGTGCTACTAGTGTCGCAGAAACAAAATACTGTAAGCACTAAGCTCTGTGTGATCAAGTGTGAGCGTCTGCTACGTGAAAAAATTAAAAACAAAAACAAAGTAGGAGAGAGAGAACCAACCCGAGTCCTGAAATCACAATGTCTGAGTCCTGTATCGACAACCTGCCATTGCTAATACAGTACATGTGGCTTCAGAAAAACCACTTGCTCAAAAATATTAGGCTACATGCAAATATTGCATAGCCATGCCACGGCGGGCCAGACTAAAAACCTACCCCTGGCTTACCTTGTATGTATAACAGAGGCCAGCTAGTAGTCACTGTGCAAGTAAACTTCACCCCTCTGACCTCAAGAGACGCTCTAGTGACTGACGCTAGAGGTTGCAGCCTTTAGCCTCCTTGTTAGAGCATCCGAATCTCATGCCAGCGGACTCGAGGTTACATATGGTTGATGTCTGTTTTAAACAAGTCGGAGTTGGCTGGGTTTTGAAATGAAGAAGTTGATAATATGATATTCTGTTTCACTTTCAAACAACAAAAGTGATATGGCGTCCTGTCATCTTTGTCAAGACGTGTTACTTTCTTAAATCTCATAAATGGCCATTTTTTTAAAAACAAAAAAGGCGCTGCTAGTTGGTATCAAATCTGTATTTTGCCACAAAGAAGAACATAACATTACTTCTGGGGTGACGTAACTGCAGAGATGAATTAGCATATTTGTAATAATATTAGAATAGCATTCTAATGCATGACAAAATAAATCACATTTAAAATAATTATTAAAGAATTGTTAAATGTTAGAAAATAGATTTCCCTGGATCTGACAGGATGGGCAAGCTGCCCGCCCGTAGCTATGCTAGTGGCTTACAGTGAGAAAATCTGTGAACTCCTACTGCAGAAGTCCATGAATATAAACAGAAACAACTGTTCTGACTCTTTGTTGAGTCATGATTTACTGGAAGGGGCATGAATATTTATTCACAGCTGTCACTGCACTGACACATGCATTTTTTCAGTATATATTTTTGTGAAATAATTAACCCCACTGTGCAGAATAATTTATTTATTTATGGACTGTGTATTATATTTTCCCAGGGTTATAATTAATAATGATACCATCATAATTAAAATGTTATTTGTACTCATACAGAATGTTGCTCAAGAGACTGTATTGCCTTTGAATGTGTGGTGTTTTTATGTGTTCGTGTTCTGGGTGTTTGCACACTGTAAACCCATTATAGCCTAAATTAGAGTTTTTTTTTTTTTTCTTTTTGTTGTTGTTGTTTTTTTTTTAGTTAGTTAGTTAGTTAGCTATTATAACCAAGCTGTATGTGGAATGTGTGTATATACAACCTGTTCTAATGAGAAAACGCAATTATTTTTCGCTTTGGTGTCTGATTTCAGTTATGCAAAAACAAGGTCAAGGTCCACCCCCAAACCTAACCCTCAGTGGGACTTAAGCATATACCAAAATTTAAGAACGAGATTGAATGAATTTGCCACCAATCGCGCCATTATGTGAAATTGTTACAAACTGCAATGAGAGTGTATTGTATACACCTTTGTGTAGCATATTTATGTAACAGAAAAAACATCCCTTGTTCTGCTTATATGCAACTGAACAAAATTTAACTACCACAATCTCTCATGCAAACCAGAATATGCTTGTCACCACGGTTACCATTCTCATATCAAGGTCTGTGTCCATCCATCTTTTGTGTAAATCACAAAAGCCGTGATCTCAAATCAATAGCTATTTTCACCTTGAATGTCAAGCAACTGATTCCTCCCAAATGGTTGGCAGGCTTTGAGTTTGTAGTCTAAGATGTAAGCAGCCATCCTTAAAAATGGAGCTGGCTTGTATGCTGTGATTGATTGCTTTCCTCCCACGTTTATCAGGGTGAGGGTCTGGAGCACATCTATTTAATGGAAGGTGAAGGTCTGGAAGGTCTGTAATACCTGTAGAAAGCTATGCTTTAGCATACTTAAAGGGTTAGTTCACCCAAAAATGAAAATTAGCCCATGATTTACTCCACCTTAAGTCATCACAGGAGTATTTGACATTCTTCTTTCAAAGTAATACAATCGGAGTTATATGTATAAAAAAGTCCTTGCTAATCCATGAAAAATATCCATATTCTAAACTTTATAGACTAAAATAACAAACTTCCGGCGGAAAGCCGTACGCAGTTCCACTTACGGCAAATAGTAACCCCCTGACGCGATATATAGAAGAATTGCAAGCTCTGGCGCCTTTAGTGGATAGTGCTGGGCAACAAACTCAAGCCCCCCTTCTATCAAAATCTTCTGCAATTTATCTTTAAAAATTCTCATTTTAGACTCTAATTCATGACCGGTGTTTTGTTCTGTGCTTCTGCGTTGGTCAATACGCATGCGTCAAGGGTTCAAGGGTCAAGGGTTACTCTTTCGTCGTACATCGATGTGTACGACAATCTCCCGGAAGTTAGTTATTTTAGTCTATAAAGTTTTAAATATGGATATTTGTCTTACACAAACGAGCCACTTCGTTTCAGAAGGCCTTTATTAACCCCTGGAGCCATGTGGAGCAGTTATATGATGGATAGATGCACTTTTATGGACTTCATAAACGAGACAATTCACTGCCATTATAATACTTGGAAGAGCTAGGACTTTTTTAATATAACTCCGATTTTATTCGTCTGAAAGAAGAATGTCACATACACCTAGGATAACTTGACGGCGAGCAAATCATGGCCTAATTTTCAGTGTTGGTCAAACAATGGAAAATCCTATTAAGCCAAAATGATGTTTAGCGTCCCATTCATTGACAACCATATAAACATTCTCCATGCTATCTAGATAGCTTGCTAACGATTCTGGAATTTCGATTCTGGAATTTCACTGTGTATGAAACATGCAATACGCTAAATTATTATTGATGTGTAAATATGCACTGCTTTAACAACAAGATGATGTAGCGAATGCCAATCACAGCATTCTTGAAACCAAAACTTGACCCTTTAACATACAGACCTATCACTACAAACAGATCGGTCAGGTAACTCTAAGACAAATAATTAACTACACTAATCAAAAGAGAAAAGTAGGTAGAGCATCTAAATAAAGAACATTTCCTTTTATAGTCTCAGTGATTATGCTTTGACCTTGTGAGCTGCCAACACAAATATCATAGTGGAACTGTCAGAATCGAATTTAGCGGTAAACAAACCATACAAGCGATCAAGTGTGAAGATCTACGAAAACACTGTATTAAACTAAATTGCTCTTTTAGCCACTGAGTTCAGCCCACCTCTCAGTCTTTCTTCGAACTGCTGCTCAGCTTGGGAGTGATTTGCTCAAAGGATAGAGCACTGCGTGGGTTTGCATCCAATAAACTATCAGATAAACATACTTAACCCTGACTACACGGGACAAGTAGCACAGAACATCAAATCTTTAGATAGGCTAATAACTGTTCACAATAATATTTGCTTGACCATTGCTGCATGTACCGAAAATAAGCTTTTATAGCTTTTATACTGTTTACATAACTGTAGCGCTGTGGCTGTACTGGGATGCATGACGAAGGAGTAGCAAAACAGTCTTTAATAAATCAAAATGAACACTCAGAAGATTGCAGGAGAAATCAAACAACCACTTCCAACATAAACACAAACAATACCGGATAAAGAAACTAAGAAAAGCTAATGCTGCCTTGAAATGATGGTAAATTTTAGTTTCCTAGTTAAAAATTGGACCTGAACACCTTCTCAAGTCGTATTTACCACTGGGAAATTTGAGGATAATTTTGATACCAAAATTACAGAGATGGGCCACAAAAATTTTAAATATGGAGGGGAGAATGATTGCTGCCCTGACTGGCATTCTTTATTATTGTTTTTTTCCACAAACGCTACATCATCTTGTTGTTAAAGCAGTGCATAATTACACATCAATAATAATTTAGTGTGGTGGTATGGGTAAGTTTAAGGATAGAGTTAGGGTCAGGTGTGGTGGTATGGGTAAGTTTAAGGGTAGAGTTAGGGACAGGTGTGGTGGTATGGGTAAGTTTAAGGGTAGAGTTAGGGTCAGGTGTGGTGGTATGGGTAAGTTTAAGGATAGAGTTAGGGACAGGCGTGGTGGTATGGGTAAGATTAAGGGCAGGTTTAGGGACAAGTGTGGTGGTATGGGTAAGTTTAAGGGTAGAGTTAGGGTCAGGTGTGGTGTTATGGGTAAGTTTAAGGGTAGAGTTTGGGTCAGTTGTGGTGGTTAGGGTCAGGTGTGGTTGTACGGGTAAATTTAAGGGCAGGGTTAGGGACAAGTGTCGTGGTATGGGTAAGTTTAAGGGTAGAGTTAGGGACAGGTGTGGTGGTATGGGTAAGATTAAGGGTAGAGTTAGGGACAAGTGTCGTGGTATGGGTAAGTTTAAGGGTAGAGTTAGGGACAGGTGTGGTGGTATGGGTAAGTTTAAGGGTAGAGTTAGGGACAGGTGTGGTGGTATGGGTAAGATTAAGGGCAGGTTTAGGGACAAGTGTGGTGGTATGGGTAAGTTTAAGGGTAGAGTTAGGGTCAGGTGTGGTGTTATGGGTAAGTTTAAGGGTAGAGTTAGGGTCAGTTTTGGTGGTATGAGTAAGTTTAAGGGCAGGGTTTGGGACAAGTGTGGTGGTATGGGTAAGTTTAAGGGTAGAGTTAGGGTCAGGTGTGGTTGTACGGGTAAATTTAAGGGCAGGGTTAGGGACAAGTGTGGTGGTATGGGTAAGTTTAAGGGTAGAGTTAGGGTCAGGTGTGGTTGTACGGGTAAATTTAAGGGCAGGGTTAGGGTCAGGTGTGGTGGTATGGGTAAGTTTAAGGGTAGAGTTAGGGACAGGTGTGGTGGTATGTGTAAATTTAAGGTTAGGGTTAGGGACAGGTGTGGTGGTATGGGTAAGTTTAAGGGCAGGGTTAGGTGTTAGGGAAGTGTCAGTGTCATTATAGATGTAACTACAGAAATGAATTACAGATGTAATTACATGCAGGTAATTTTTAAAATGTAAGTACAATGTAAAAACATAAATGTACACAATAAGTGCATTGTATCAAATTATTAATTTAAATGTAGGGGAGACCGGGGGCAATTGTAACAAATTTTGGTCATGTTATCATTTCTCAAAAACCATTTAAAATATTTGGACTCAATTTTTATGTCAATCAATCAATCAAATTTATTTATATAGCGCTTTTACAATGACGATTGTTTCAAAGCAGCTTCACAGTGTTAAACAGGACAACATTGCAACAAAATTTGATTTGGCTAGTTTAATTTGGATAGTTTATAGAATTATATATGACCAAATTAATAAATTCTATTTGTATATTTAGTTGAGTAACTTGAATCATAATTTGAGTGTCCCCAACTGAGCAAGCCAAGCCAAAGGCGACAGTGGCAAGGAACCAAAACTCCATCAGGGCATGATGGAGAAAATAAACCTTGGGAGAAACCAGACTCAGTCGGGTGCCAGTTCTCCTCTGGCCTATTATTAACAGTGTATAATTATTACTCTGGCAACCTTGCAGGTCATAAATCATATTAGATAGGAATATTCGAAATTTTGGGTATGACGACGAGGCGGGTTAATTTAGGATGGCGCGTAGATTACACAAGAATATGAATACTTGAAAGATCGGAGTTATTGCGCTGGACGGGTTAATTGAGGATGACGTTCGGTGAGGCGAATTCAGAGGAGACACTAATGGACACGGTCTCAGCAGACACTCCAGGATGAGCTGGTCATGTCCAGATGCAGGTCCACCATCCGATCCGGACACGGCCTGGATCCGGCCGACTGCAGTAAACCTCGGGATAAACAGAGAGACTAACATTAGTGTGGATGCCACTCTTTTTATGATGTAACGAGTACATCAGGTGTTATGGGAAGTGTTCCCGGTTCCGGCTGACCTAGTTAATGCAGCCTAACAATCAGTCATTTGATTTGAATAAAGAAAGTTATAAATGTTCTATGTGTATGCCATAGTAAAGAGATGTGTTTTTAGTCTAGATTTAAACTGACAGAGTGTGTCTGCTTCCCGAACAATGCTAGGAAGACTGTTCCAGAGTTTAGGTGCTAAATAGGAAAAGGATCGACCGCCTGCAGTTGATTTAGATATTCTAGGTATTTTCAACTGGCCAGAGTTTAGAGACCGCAATTGACGTGATGGAGTATAATGCGTTAAGAGCTCGCTTAAGTACTAGGAGCTAAACCATTTATTGCTTTATAAGTAATAAGCAAGATTTTAAAATGTATGCGATGTTTAATAGGAGCCAGTGCAGTGTTGACAGAACTGGACTAATATGATCGTACTTCCTGGTTCTAGTAAGAACTCGAGCTGCTGCGTTTTGGACCAGCTGGAGTTTATTTATTAGGCGAGCAGGGCAACCACCCAGTAGAGCATTACAATAATCTAGCCTTGAGCTCATGAACGCATGTACTAATTGTTCAGCATTTTGCATTGAAAGCATGTGACGTAATTTAGATATATTTTTAAGATGGTAGAATGCAGTTTTACAGAAGCTAGAAACTTGGCTTTCAAACGAAAGATTGGTATCAAAGAGCACACCCAGGTTCCTCACTGACGCGAGGACTTGACAGAGCAGCCATCGAGGGTTAGACAGTATTCTAGGGCACTACTTGTGGAGCTTTTCTGTCCAATAATTAAAAATTCAGTTTTATCTGAATTAAGTTGCAGGAAATTACTATTCATCCAATTTTTAATATCAGCTATGCATTCCGTTAATCTTGTGAATTGGTAAGTTTCGTCAGGGTGTGAAGAAATATAGAGCTGAGTATCATCAGCATAACAATGAAAACTAACGCCATGCTTCCTAATGATATCTCCCAGTGGTAGCATATACAGGGTGAAAAGCAACGGTCCTAACACTGAGCCTTGCGGTACTCCATACTGAACTTGTGATCGGTGTGACATCTCTTCATTTACTGCTACAAACTGATAACGGTCAGATAAGTAAGATTTAAACCATGCCAATGCAGTTCCACTAATGCCAACATAATTTTCGAGTCTATTCAAAAGAATATTGTGATCAATAGTATCGAATGCAGCGCTAAGATCGAGTAACACTAATAGAGGATACAACCACGATCAGATGATAAGAGTAAATCATTTGTAACTCTAATTAGAGCAGTCTCAGTACTATGATACGGTCTAAATCCTGACTGGAAATCCTCACATATACAATTTCTTTCTAAAAAGGAACATAATTGTGAAGACACTGCCTTTTCTAATATTTTTGATAGAAACGGTAGATTCGAGATTGGTCTGTAATTGACTAATTCTTTAGGATCAAGTTGCGGTTTTTAATAAGTGGTTTAATTACAGCCAACTTAAAAGTTTTTGGTACATATCCTAATGTCAAGGATGAATTAATAATATTAAGCAGAGGATCTATGACCTCTGGAAGCATCTCTTTTAATAGCCTAGTCGGTATAGGGTCAAGCATACATGTTGTTGATTTTGATGATTTAACAAGTTTAGCCAATTCTTCTCCTCCTATAGCAGTGAATGAGTGTAATTTTTCCTCAGTGAGACTACAATGTTCTGTCTGAAGTGATACTGTAGTAGACGGCTGCATGGTTATAATTTTATTCCTAATGTTATCAATCTTACTAGTAAAGAAGTTCATAAAGTCATTACTGCTGTGTTGTTTACAAATGTCAGAAGTTGAAGCTTTATCCTTTGTTAATTTAGCCACTGTATCGAATAAATACCTAGGGTTGTGTTTGTTTTCTTCTAAAAGAGTTGAGAAATAAGCCGATCTAGCAGTTTTTATGGCCTTTCTGTATGCAATCATGCTCTCTTTCCACAAATTGCGAAAAACCTCCAGTTTTGTTTTCTTCCAGCTTTATTTTTCTGGCTGCTGTTTTAAGGGCCCAGTGTGCTCGTTGTACCACGGCGTTGGATTATTTGCTTTAATCTTCTTTAAGCGCCGAGGAGCAACTATGTCTAAAGTGCTAGTAAAGAGAGAGTCAGTAGTTTCTGTTGCAACATCAAGTTCCTCTTGGCTATCTGTAATTCTGAGGAGATGGAACTGATGAGGAAGATTATGTATAAAGCAATCTTTAGTCGCAGCGGTTATAGTCCTGCCATATTTGAAGCGAGGATGGCTTTGCAGCCTTAGCTATATTAAGTATACATGATATTAGGTAATGATCTGAGATGTCATCGCTCTGCTGCAGAATTTTAATGGTATCAACATTTAGTCCATGTGACAGTATTAGATCTAAAGTATGATTAAGGCGATGAGTGGATCCAGATACGTGTTGTCTAACTCCAATAGAGTTTATAATGTCTTTAAATGCCAATCCCAATGCGTCTTTTTCATTGTCAACATGGATATTAAAATCACCAACAATTAGTACTTTATCTGCAGCCAGTACTAACTTTGATAGAAAACCAGCAAATTCTTTGATAAAGTCTGTATTGTGCCCTGGTGGCCTGTATACAGTAGCCAACACAAATGTCAAACGGGATTTATCATTTACACTACACAATGTTACATAAAGCACCAAAACTTCAAAGGAATTATATTTGAAACTAGACTTCTGAGTAATACTGAAGTTATCATTATAAATTACAGCAACACCTCCCCTTTTCCTTTCAGAACGGCTCGTGTTTATAACAATAATCTTGGGGAGTGGACTCATTTAAAGTAATGTAGTCGTCAGGTTTTAGCCAGGTTTCTGTCAAACACAGCACATCTAGGTTATGATCTATAATCATATCATTAACAATAAGCGTTTTTGGCGAAAGGGATCGAATATTCAGCAACCCGAGATTTATCAATTGTTCATCCGTATTATATCTGTTGTTTATTTGTTGGACATCAATTAAATTTTTACTGTTGAATGGTTTTGATGGTTTTGTATTTACTGATTCGGGAACAGACACAGTCTCTATGTGATAATATCTAGGTGAAAGCGTCTCTATGTGCTGGGATTTAGCTGACTCTGGTGACGTGAGACAGCTAGCAGACGGTTGGTTTAGCCAGTTTGTCTGCTTCCTGACCTGGGCCCCAGTGAGTCAAGGTTTAGCTCTAAGATTATGTGCCAAATTACTAGAGAGAAGAGCAGCACCAGCCCGGTAGGATGAATTCCGTCTATCTTCAACAGGTCGGGTCTGCCCCAAAACTTTTCCAATTGTCTATGAACCCTATGTTATTTTGCGGACACCACTTAGACAACCAGCCATTGAGTGATGATAATCTGCTAACTATTTCATCACTCCTTTTAACAGGAGGGCCAGATAAACAGACTGCCGGTGACATCGCACTTGGCGAGTTTACACACCTCTTTAATGTTAATTTTGGTGATCTCCGACTGACGGTCGAACATCATTAGTGCCGACGTGAATAATAATCTTAGAGAATTTACGATTAGCTTTAGCCAGCACTTTTAAATTTGCTTTGATGTCAGGCGCTCTGGCTCCCGGTAAACATGTGACTATGGTGGCTGGTGAATCTATTTTCACGTTCCGTGTAATAGAATCGCCAATAACTAGGGCACTTTCAACAGGATCCTCAGTGGGTGCATCACTGAGTGGGGAGAACCTGTTTGATGTTCTAATCGAACGGCAGAGTGGTTTTTAGATCCGCGACTATGCTGTCTCACAGTCACCCAATCCCAATGTCAGTAACTTGTATCTATGTTCTACTTGTTAACAATCACCAAATGTTTTTACAAGCAAAGTTAGAGTCACAATATTGATTGAAACATTAGAAGTCAAATGTTACATCTGCCCCCACATCCGGGGGCGATTGTAACAGCATATGGGGGCAATTGTAACAACACATGAATTTATTTCATATAAATACCAAGGACCACAATAAACTCCAGATAATATAGATATTGTTAAATCTATTTAATATACATTACATCCATATTTCCAGAACCATTAATTCCATTGTAATTAAAAAAAACAATACGATGAGTCAGATGAGGCTCTTTTCTTTTCAGCAACAAAAAAAAAGGGTTTAAGTGTATGCATAGATATTTAAACTGAGCACAAAACAATTTTCTTAAATTACTGAGGAAAAAATAATCTATTTTGACGTCCTTACAACGTTGGACAATATTTTGATGGTATGGGGCAATTGTAACAATTGTAGCAATTGCCCCCTCCTGGACTTCCCTTACAACAAGCTAACCTGCCAGCGAGAAACTGCGAAGCTAATATTTTACAGAGATATCAAATGTTAGACAACCAAATGATCTTCAAAAAAAATACATATATAAATTCATAGACATTAATGGTTAAGACAGAATGAGGAAAATACTGTAGATTAAAAAAATTACTTTCATACCTCAAAAATGAGTATTTGCAAAAAAACGTCACCAAGTATGACTCAGCAGCTTGTCCTTTAAAAGACAGAGAGGGAACTCCACAGAGCATGTGCAAAAAGAGTTTCACGTTTCTGTCTCGTTTCTGATTGGAGTAATTTGAGATGTTACAATTGCCCCCTGTTACAATTGCCCCCGGTCTCCCCTAGATAGTAGTTAAGGCCACCTATATAAAGTGGGTCCCTTTTCTATGTTGAAAAACTGTTTATCTAGGTTTCTGTCATTTAGAAAGTGTAAATCTGACTGGCCAGAGTGAGTTAAAGTTGGAGAATTAAATGTTAACAAGTCCGTAACCGACTGTGGTATAAATGAGAAGTGAGATGTGCAGAATTTTAAAGTCGAGGAATAAAAAGCTTTCTGGAATGAATTTAATTGGACTCAAAAGGCGATTGCCTATCACACACACACACACACACACACACACACACACACACACACACACACGGCACCACCTCTCCAGCTGGAAACACAACTCTCACGCTCTCACCCAGGTCCGGTAGCGCATCTGATGATAAACGAGCGCGCGCGAGTCCGCTGTTTGGAATCTGCATCCGCGAGGGAAACAACTAAACCGCATCCCTTTTGCAAAAGGTGAGAAGTTTCTTTATCGTCTTTCAGTTTTTCCATGCATTTGTCAAGAGCCTGTACCCTGGATATATTGAGTTTAATTTAGGCTGTGGTAAAAAGGTTAAAATAGTCAACATTTCGGACGCGCAAAACCAAAGTAAAAATGAGTAATAGTTTAACTAGATGTAGTATACAGTTTAAAATAAGCAACAACACATTAATTTACGAATATAATATCTATAGTCTACAACCTATTACGAATAATTAGCCTATGTCGTATTTCAGAAGTGGCGTACAGCAATCTCATCACATGACATTAGGTGATGACAAGATCTTAATCGAATGGATTAACGGATAGTTCAATTTAGCAATTAATTTGATTCAGTGCTTTTTCTTTCTAATGGTATGGCTCGCGCACTTTTTGGTTCATACTTTAGTCATTATTCTGCAATATAGCCCACTATTATTCGGTTTATTAATGGAACAGAAGATACATTTATTGTTGTTCTGTTAACTCGTTAACGTTTATGAATCTCTCCTCGTTGCGCATTGATTAACCTTTTGTGAACCAGCAAGATGAGGGGGAAGATTCATTTCTATAAAGCAATAGTGAAATAGCCTAGAACATATTATCGTCTATTACTGGTAGGATACTACCAGTTGCCTATTAATGGTTTGGGATGTGTTTTTTTATATACCTATAAGTAGGCAAAAAATGAAAAAAGATGGTTTTCGGTTTAGTTTGATCAAATGATCAATATGAAATTCCTTCACAACCAAAGTTTTGGTATCTTCACACCAGGCGAGGCAGGGATTGCACATTTACGACCTGGACGGGAGCCTTTTAAAGGCAGTTGGCTCGAAGGAAAGTCAAAGTGATTAAACACAATGCCAGAAGTGGACAGCTGAAATAAGGGACTTGTAGAGAGATTAATCTGTTCTGTTTTTATTCCTTCTTCTCTAGGATAAAAGCAGTCTGTTTTAAGTTATGCCTGCATGTAGACATCACCAGTGTTAGGCTCATTAGTCAAAATCATTACTCGTTACTCTTTTGAAAAGTAAAATGGTATTATTTCTTTACCTATTGCTCCCTGCCAACAGTAATTTGTTACAGCAGTACCCGTTTTTATATTACTTTTGTTACACCCCACAAAATGAGTGATTGTGTCCTTTCTGCATAAAACTCTGACTCTTTGTGAATAAGGGTATATTTACATGTTTGCTTCCGTAATCATCATCTCTATTTTTTTCCACAAAATGATGCATTGGATGAGCATTACTGGCTCCTCAGTGTCTCCCTGTGTTGTCACTTCTGTAATCGCTGTTATGATTCAGTGAACAATGATTTGCTGCAGATACATTTCTCAGATACACTTAATAATTATTATCAAATACAATATTCCTTCCCTATATGGATGACAAAACACCCCGTGCTCATTCTGTCTCCATACAAAACTAACATGGAGCTCATAAAAGAAATTACAAAATACGGTTTGTGATTTTCATGCATTTTTTTTTATTTTTTAGAATAATTTATGTTTATATGAGGTGTTGTGATAAGCTTTTTTTTGCCTCAATATTATATGACTGGTATATGTTATACACCGATCAGGCATAACATTACGACCACTCATTGATGTACGTGGGGAGCGAAGGCTGGTTAGTGTGGTCAGATCTAACAGATGAGCTAATGTAGCTCAAATTGCTCAAGAAGTTAATGCTGGTTCTGACAGAAATGTGTCAGAACTCAGTGCATCACAGTTTGTTGCGTATGGGGCTGCATACCCGCAGACCAGTCAGGGTGCCCATGCAGACCCCTGTCTACCACCGAAAGTGCCAAATGGGGGCACGGGAGCATCAGAACTGGACCACAGAGCAATGGAAAAAGGTGGCCTGGTCTGATGAATCAAATTTTCTGGCCGGGTGCGTGTGCGTCGCTTACCTGTGGAACACATGGCACCAGGATGCACTATGGGAAGAAGGCAAGCCGGTGGAGGCAGTGTGATGCTTTGGGCAATGTTCTGCTGGGAAACCTTGGGTCCTGCCATCCATGGATGTTACTTTGACACTTACCACATATCTAAGCATTGTTGCAGACCATGTACACCTTGGAAACGGTATTCCCTGGTGGCTGTGACCTCTTTCAGCAGGATAATGCGCAACATCAAAAAGCAGAAATGGTTCAGGAATGGTTTGAGGAGCACAACAATGAGTTTGACGTGTTGACTTGATCTCTACATTCCCTGGACAAACAAGTACGATCCATGGAGGTCCCACCTCGCAACTTACAGGATGTAAAGGATCTGCTGTTAACATCTTGGTGCCAGATACCACAGCACACCTTCTAGTCTAGTGGAGTCCATGCCTTGATGGGTCAGGGCTGTTTTGAATGCAGTAAAAAAAAAAAAAATTAACATTAGATCACCATGGGAAGATATTACAAACACTTGAGGGCGTTTTACAGTGTAAACATTAAGTAAAAGTATAGTATTAATATCATACATTTAGTTAGTGTTAGCTTGATGCTAATTGTATAATATTAAGGCACCTGCTACCCAGGTTTGGCTATATTTAATTATGATATTTTGTTAAATAAATTAACGTAAGGTCATACAATTTTTTTTTTTTTTTTTTCTAGAAAGACTTTTGATAATAGGTGGGTATAATATACAGTCTTGCTCAAAAGTTTACACACTCCTTGCAGAATCTGTGAAAATGTGAATCATTTTAACAAAATAAGAGGGATCATACAAAATGCATGTTATTGTTTATTTAGCACTGTCCTGACTAATATATTTTTCATAAAAGATGTTTGCATATAGTCCACAAAAAAAAAGATATAAAAAAAAAAATATAAAAAGTTTATGTACCCTTAATTCATAATACTGTGTACAGCCGTGGATCATCCACCATCACCTGGATCTTCCACAGCTGTTTTTTGTGTGTCTCTTGTTTGTCCAGAAACATCTTGTTCTTCAGAAACATCCTCCAGGTCCTGTAAAATCTTCAGTTTTCCAGCATTTTTTGCATATTTGGGGCTCTTGAATTTGAAAACTCTTTGAATAGATCTTCTAAATCTTTGAAGATCAAGGTAAATTGTAATTAATTTTTCTTCTGGGAACCATGTAAGTACTTATTTTGCTTTTGAAGGGCAGTACTAAATAAATTAAACTATTTGATGTTTAAACTAAATAAGAAAAATCATCCTGTTCAAATCATTTTGTATGATCTTTCTTATTTTGTTTAAATTATTTACAGACTGTGCAAGGGGTGTGTAAACTTTTGAGCAAGACTGTATATCAGGATCAATGGGATGTAGACGGGCAAGCTATGTAATGCCAGAATAAAGAATACGCCACAATTTACATTGACAATAGCAATATTTCCGGCCAAGTGAAAACTTTTTCTATAGCTTACTGCAATTGTGACATTACGTGCTCACGTGAGTTGTAAAGATTGTGAAAATTAATCCAGGGATGATTGGATTGGTACTCTTCAAATCAGTAGTAAAAAGGTTGTAATGAGCCATTTTATCGATAGCAACTGTTATATTTGTTGATTTGTTATACTACTCATTACCGGGGAAAGCAATATCATTACTGTAACACGTTACTAATAATGCATTATTGCCCAACACTGGTCATCACAGACTGCATATCATCATAATCTGAAACACATGGTTTATTGTGTTTTGACAGTAATTGGCATTAAATGGTATTTTGTTTTTGTTAATTTGATAAATATCTGTGTACCAAACATACCTTTTTATTTAGAAAAAGTGAACATATAGTAAAATCTATGATTTACTGCACTGCTCCCTCCTTCCAAGGCAAGTCTGTGAGACTGATTCACAACAAATGCTGTTGAAATGGAGCTGAATGTGTTAAGCTAGACAAAAGATGTCAAATGCTTTGAGAAGATGTTTTCTGACACTAGATCAATTGGTCAATTTAATTTGCATTTAAAACGAAAACAAAAGTTGTTTTGGACGAGGGGAATTGTTGCTTGAACAAAGCATGTTGTCATATATTTGATCATTGCCCACTCATGTGTTTCATTTGCTGTCAGGGTAGGAAAAGGTGTCACTATTTAGGAAAGATTTCAAAGAAAGTGTTAAAAAAACCGCTTTGACATGCAGGGCTGTGTTATAGAATGGATGGTTCACATAAAAATGTTGTTCAGTCAAAAAATCTCTCAAAATCATTTACTCTCATATAATTTCAAACCATATCACCACCTCAGTTTTTACCGTAACTTCTCTTTTACATCTGTACTGTACATTTCAATGGACAGCAGAAGCACAGTGCTTGATATGAGATACAAGTCATGAATTCCCTGGAAAATCATCTCTGAGCTTCGCCATAACTTCCGCCAAGTGAGGTCAAATACGAGCGTGGTCATAGATGTATACGTAGATGCCTCATTAGCGCCTGCACGGATCAGTAGAATGAGGCATCTACGATCGATATATCTATGACCACGCTCGTATTTGACCTCACTTGGCGGAAGTTATGGCGGAGCTCAGAGATGATCACGCTCGTCTAATAAGAGGTAAAATAATAGCATAAATACTGCTCGGTTTTTTGCAGAAACTGATCGTTTGGCTAGATAAGACCCTTATTCATTGTATGGTATTGTTTAAAGCCCTTTGAAGCTGCACTGAAACCTGTAACCGTTTGGGGTCCATTGCCTCCATTATAAGGAGAAATGTTTGCATCAAAAACCTTAATTTCTTTTCGAAAACACGGGATTTTGAATGCTATATATCAATATTTATACCCAAACTATAAACTTTTATCCCAGTACACATTTGCCCCCTGCTATTTAAATGTTTGTAACACATAAATAACTAAATGTGTGGTTCAAAAGACTGTAAAGCTCCTCATCTACATTTACATGGCAGCTGCTCTCTTCGGATCAGCGGCAACTCAAAAACAGATTTGAATATTGCAGTGTGATTATCGAACTTTAAAAGGGTAACCAAGTCTCTAAAGTCTTTGTTTTAAAACCTGTTTCACGTGTCAGTGTCAGCAGAGCGCGAGCAGCACGTGTTTTCGCTGCCCATATCAATGAATGAGAGCATTCACATTGGAAGTATGACGGCCGACTCTCTCATTCATTGGCATGGGCAGCAGAAAAATACGTGCTGCTCACACTCCCACAGCCAAAAGTATGTTCTATATAGCATGTACAGAGGGTACGGAAAGTATTCAGACCCCCTGAAATGTTTTACTCTTTGTTATATTGCAACCATTTGCTAAAATCATTTAAGTTATTTTTTGTTTTTTTCATTAATGTACATACAGCACCCCATATTGACAGAAAAACGCAGAATTGTTGACATTTTAGCAGGTTTATTAAAAAAGAAAAACTGAACTATCACATGGTCCTATAAGTATTCAGACTTTTGCTTTTCCAGCTGTGTTTGATTATACTGATTGGACTTGATTAGGAAAGCCACACTCCTGTCTATATAAGACCTTACAGCTCACAGTGCATGTCAGAGCAAATGAGAATCATGAGGTCAAAGAAACTGCCTGAAGAGCTCAGAGACAGAATTGTGGCAAGGCACAGATCTGGCCATGGTTACAAAAAAAAAAAAATGCTGTACTTAAGGTTCCTAGGAACACAGTGGCCTCCATAATCATTAAATTGAAGATCAGAACCCTTCTGGCCGTCCGGCCAAACTGAGCTATCTGGGTAGAAGAGCCTTGGTGAGAGAGGTAAAGAAGAACCCAAAGATCACTGTGCCTGAGCTCCAGAGATGCAGTCGGGAGATGGTAGAAAGTCAACCATCACTGCAGCCCTCCACCAGTCGGGGCTTTATGGCAGAGTGGCCAGACAGAAGCCTCTCCTCAATGCAAGACACATGAAAGTCTGCATGGAGTTTGCTAAGATGGTGAGAAATAAGATTCTCTGGTCTGATGAGACCAAGATTTAACTATTTGGCCTTAATTCTAAGCGGTATGTGTGGAGAAAACCAGGCACTGCTCATCACCTGTCCAATACAATCCCAACAGTGAAGCATGGTGGTGGCAGCATCATGCTGTGGGGGTGTTTTTCAGCTACAGGGACAGTACCATTGGTTGCAATCGAGGGGAAGATGAATGCGGCCAAGTACAGGGATATCCTGGACGAAAACCTTTTCCAGAGTGCTCAAGACCTCAGATTGGGCCGAAGGTTCACCTTCCAACAAGACAATGACCCTATGCACACAGCTAAAATAACGAAGGACTGGCTTAACAACAACTCTGTGACTGTTCTTGAATGGCCCAGCCAGAGCCCTGACTTAAACCCAATTGAGCATCTCTGGAGAGACCTGAAAATGGCTGTCCACAAATGTTTACCATCCAACCTGACAGAACTGGAGAGGATCTGCAAGGAGGAATGGCAGAGGATCCCCAAATCCAGGTGTGAAAAACTTGTTGCATCTTTCCTAAAAAGACTCATGGCTGTATTAGATCAAAGGGTGCTTATACTAAATACTGAGCAAAGGGTCTGAATACTCAGGACCATGTGATATTTCAGTTCCCTTTTGAGGGAACTCGCACTGCGTCGGAACGACGAATTTGGGGACGCTCCCTAAGCAACAGTGTATCTGAAGTCTGAATGAAACTATTCCAATCCTGATTGGTGTTGCGTCATGACGTAGCTATGGCGGCATACCCGGAAGATACATAAGGGGAGCCGGTGCATAGTAACGGCAGTTATCGCTCTTTAGCATAGCGCTCTATGTACATTGTCTGTCTATTTATTGTTGTTTGTCAAAAAGTGTGAATGGCGACTCAAAGAGAGTTTAAGCAGTGTGTGCATCCGTGCCCTCGTTTCATCTCGGGCTCGGACACACACTCGCGTGTGGAGTGCCTGGGTGTTCAGCATACCAGGGCGGCTCTTGAGGGAGCTGCCTGTGAGCATTGTGAGAAGCTGACACTCATGGCTGCTTCGCTGTTCGATGAGACCGGCCAGCCTCGTGAGTCCCGTGGTTCTGGACCCGTTGCGTCGCAGCGTCACAGATCATGGGGCTCACAAAGGGATCTGTCAGAAGGGTTTGGGACTGCTGAGGCACTTTCCCACTCCTCTTCTGACAGTTCCGAAATTCTCCCTCCCCGTGTGGATGCCTGCGCAGCGGCTTCTTCCCCCAGGGTGGAGAATCCGATGTTCATTCTCTCTGGTTCTGAGGAATCAGAGGAGGTGGACATTGAGGCGGGTGATGAAGCACCAGAGGTGTAGCCGCTTCATCCACCCGCCAGAGAGGAGCTGGTTGAGGTGTTGACCCGGGCAATGGCCAAATTAAATACCGATTGGCCACAAGAAAGGCAGGAGGTCCAGCCACCCAGTAGGCTGGACGATCGCTTTCTTACACACCGGGTTCAAACACCTCGCTGGGGCTTACCGTTCTTCCCTGATTTGCACAATGAGTTGTGCAAATCTTGGAACCAGCCTTATTCAGCGCGTGTTTCCAAGCCCCCAGTGTTGGATTATGCCAACATACTGGGGGCACGCAAGGCTGGGTATGGGATGATGCCGCGGGTGGAGGATGCTCTCACGAGCTATCTTTCGCCCGAATTGGCGTCATCCCTTAAAGCCCCTGTACTGCCCACCAAGCCCTGCAGGGACACATCTTCCTTAGTGGGCAGAGCTTATATGGCGGCTGGGCGGGCTGGTAGTACCCTGCATACGTTATCGATATTGCAGGCCTACCAGGCCGACCTCCTTAAAGAGCCCGATGAGGGCGAGGGTTCCTCTCCGGTGGATATACTGGAGCTTCGGAAGGCTGCTGACTTGTCTCTCCGCATCACCAATGAGACGGCCCGTGCCAGCGGCCGCTCCATGGCGTCAATGGTGACTGTGCAGAGGCATCTATGGCTTAATTTATTGGGGATGAAGGAGAAGGATAAAACCTTCCTCCTAGACTCCCCAATCTCGCCTTCTGGTCTGTTCGGCGACGCCGTTAACACCGTCGTCGACAGATATCAGGAGGCAAGAAAGCAGTTAGCGGCCTTCCGCCAGTATCTCCCTCGCCGCTCAAAGCCTGGGCCGTCCACCAGCTCCTCGCACCAGAAGGTGCAGAAAGAGAGCGTCACCTCTAGAGCCCCTCCTCTAAATGCCTTCCGAATATTTCTACATGGGTCCTGTCGAGACAGGTTACAGACTGCAGTCCCGCCGCCAAAATTCAATGGGGTGACGTGGACTGCAGTGGTACCAGAGCGGGTTCGGGTAATGGAACAAGAAGTAAAATCCTTGCTGGTGAAGGAGGCCATAGAGTGCGTTCCTCCACCAGAGAGGGAGTCCGGGTTCTACAGCCGGTACTTTAAAGTTCCCAAAAAGGATGGAAGGTTGTGTCTTATCCTAGATCTGAGGTATTTGAATCGGTCTCTGAGGAGGTTCAGGTTCAAAATGCTCACCATTCCCATCATCGTGGGTCAGAACCAGCCAGAGGACTGGTTCGTCACGATATATCTGAAGGATGCATACTTCCATATATCCATCCTTCCATGTCACAGAAAGTTCTTGAGGTTCGCCTTTGGGGGCAAGACGTACCAAATATCGAGTGCTTCCCTTCGGCCTAGCTCTTTCCCAACGCACGTTGCAGCTCTAGCTTCACTGAGACTCCAGGGCATCCGTGTACTGAATTATATCGACGACTGGCTCATACTGGCCCAGTCGTACGAGATGGCGGTTCGGCATCAAGATGTCGTTCTGGCCCACATAAAGTGCTTGGGGCTGAGACTCAACACACAATAGAGTGTGTTGACGCCATCCCAGAGAACTACGTTCCTGGGAATCGTATGGGACTCGGCTTCGATGCCGGCACAAATGTCTCCCGCGTGAGTCAAGACCATGCTGGTGATGGTCTCAGGTGTAAGGCTAGGCCACAGCATCACTGTAAAGCACTTTCAGAAGTTGCTGGGGCACATGGCGGCAGCGTCCAACGTAATACCTTTTGGCCTGCTGCATATGCGACCCCTACAGTGGTGGCTGAAGACCAAGGGGTTTTCTCCCAGAGGGAATCCGTTCCGTATGATCAGGGTAATGCGCAGATGCCTTCGTTCCCTAGTTATATGGAAGAAACCTTGGTTTCTGTCCCAGGGGCCAGTGTTGTGAGCGTCCTGTTGCCGGAAGTCCGTTTCAACAGACGCCTCCCTCACTGGTTGGGACGCGGTCATGGACGGCCGCTTTGCGAGGGGCCCATGGGAGGGCCGTGATTCCTCCTGGCACATAAATTGTGATGATCGATGATGGCGTTCTACAAGGCTCTCAGGAGCTTTTTCCCGGACCTCCACACGTGGATCTGTGATCCCGCTGGGGTTGGATGCCATGGTTCAGGCGCGGCCGAGGCTGCGTCTGTACGCATTTCCCCCGATTGCTCTGCTCTCGGGAGTCCTGGAGAGGGTCCGTGGACAAGGTGTCAGCCTGCTTCTGGTGGCACCTTGTTGGCCGACTCGAGTGTGGTTCTCAGCCATCATACTTCTGCTGGCGGGTCTTCCATGGCAGATCCCTCTGAGGAGGGCTCTCCTGTCGCAGGCGGGGGGCACAATATTTCACCCCCGGCCGGAGAAATGGAACCTTTGGGTCTGGCCCCTGAGGGGGTCAGGTACCTAGAGGCCGGCCTGCCGGCAGAGGTGATTGAGACCTTGCTCAGTTCCAGGGCTCCGTCAACAAGGAGACTGTACAGCCTCAAGTGGAAAGTGGAATATTTTCCACTTGGTGCAGGGAGCGTGAGGTAGACCCAGTTAACTGCCCAGTGGCTTCAGTGCTGGAGTTCCTGAGTTCCTCCAAAATCGCTTCTCTGCAGGGCTTACCCCGTCTGCATGACGCAACACCAATCAGGATTAGAATAGTTTTATTCAGACTTCAGATTCACTGTTGCTTAGGGTGCGTCCCCAAATTCGTCATTCCGACGCAGTGCTCATTCCCTTTCTCAGGAAACAAGGGTTATATACATAACCCGAGCCGTTTTTCTTTTTTAATAAATCTGCAAAAATTTCAACAATTCTGTGTTTTTCTGTCAATATGGGGTGCTGTGTGTACATTAATGAGAAAAAAAATGACCTTAAATGATTTTAGCAAATGGCTGCAATATAACAAAGAGTGAAAAATGTAAGGGTGTCTGAATACTTTCCTTACCCACTGTATATGATGCTCACTGTTTTTAAATACGTATAGATTTTAAAAGTCTTGTAGAATATTCCAGCCTATATGAGATTTGATGCTTTAAAGTCATTCTTTCCATTTCTTTTTCTTGCAGTCAGATGCCGTCTTTGGTTATGATTTGAGCATCTGATGCATCATAGAAATGAAATGAAAGGCTTTCACATGAGGCCTATAACAATAAAAGTCACAATGACCCACTGCTGCTAGAAATGAAGGCATCACACCCTGATGGGAAGCTCTCAGTTGTGATTTTTTGTTATAACCCTATTTTAATAAATGTTAGGAGAAGTTTTGCTACTTTTGTCCATTTAATGTTTGTGCGGCATTGCTCGCAACTGCTTTTTTTTAATGTTGTTGTTTATATTTTTATATATATTTTCGGTTTGTTTCAGTGTATTTAAAATCTGTTGACAGCATTGCATGGTAAACAGCAGGAACACTTATTCTTATTGTTCACCTGGGCTCTCGCGTAACGTGTAAAGAGCACCTCAATAGTTCCATTAGTCTGTTTTTATCGGCTGAGCATAATTGAAGCACCCACAGGGAGGGGACACAACCACCCAGAGCGGTTTAAAGAAACTCACAGTATGCTGAAGGCTGAGAATAATGCACACCTCACATGCCTACCTATTTAATCATAATATATGAATCATGAGCTGTTTTAATCAGGGTGCAAATCAAGCAAACATTAATGCAAGTTTCTGGTCAATGGGTTATAATTAGACCTGGGATATGTAGCTTAAAAAAAAAAAAACAGTCCACAAATAATTTGACAAGAATTAACACATATCTTAATAGGTCGAACTAGTGTGTGCTTTTTTCATTCAGAGAAACAATAATTTGGACAAAATTGTATATTGAATCCTATTTTAATTTATACAAGAAAATAGAAAAAGTAATTGTGATTTATATCTCGCAAAAATGTCAAGCCAAATGTATTTGTTGCTTTTTGCAATACATGTTCAAAGCTGCTTTACAGAAAATCATGATGTTAATATTTATAATCTTAATATCTTCATGCCTAAGAGCTTGGCAATAAATATGGTTTAGAGCAGGGGTTCTCAACTCTGGCCCTTGAGCTCCAATATCCTGCAGAGTTTAGCGCCAACAAAACACACTTGAACAAGGCAAGCAAATCAAGGTCTTCAGGATTAGAAAGATCAAAGGGCCTTTTTACACAATCACCTCATATGTTTTTACTGATCAGATAGCTATCCGATTTGTTAAAAAGGTTCCATTTACTCTTGGCTGCATAAATGTGTCTCCACATAATAAATATATGTCCGCTCTATATGCAAATGTAACGTCAATGAAAGCTACCAATATGAGCTGCATTTTATTTATCATCAGCTAATTTCAAGTTAAAAAACAATAGAGAGTTGAGAGAGAGAGTTGTAGGAGAGCAATAGGAGAGAGAGTTGCATCAGCACTGGTAATAGGTGCACTGTGTACAATACTGCGAATTGCAACCAGTCACCGCTCACCCCTCCCTTTCAACGGACATAGAGAAGCTACAGTTGCCGACACAGCGCAAAAATGTTGTTGATGGAGACGATAGAGAGTAGCTAGCACTCTGTAAACCAGTTTGTCCATTTAGGACTACTGTAGAAACTAGAGCCTGACCAATATGGGTTTTGGGGGGTGATGCCGATACCGATATCAGGGAATAAAAATTGATATCAATATTTATCGGCTGATATTCTTTATGTGTATATTATAGTACAGTACCAGTCAAAGTTTAGACACTTTTCCACTGATGTGTCCAAACTTTTGACTGGTACTTTATATAATACAGTATATTTATAAAATATGCATACATTATACATAAATACAACAGAACAAACATACAAATAAAAAATATATATTTTCAGGTTTTTCATGTAGGTCTAAACAAGATTTTTTTAGGTAGGCTACAGAAAAAGTAATCAAATGTGACTGTATAAATATAGTTTAACCCTTATTAAAGATATCAGGTCAAGAGCAGTGGGTGATTTGTTTTTCCTGTCTTTTGTTATCTCGTCTTTTATGAGAAAACGCTTCCCCGCAGTTGACGAGATTTTCCTGCTTTCCATGTTTTCACTGTTAAACGCTAGGGGGGCGCTATTGTACATTTTCTGAATGAGTACTGAATCTCCTGATCAAAACACAGGGGAAGAAGAAGCAGAAACAGCAGATGCATATGTAAAATAACGCAATTATCAACATTAAACAGCATATAAATCAAAACGGCTTTATTATTGAATGTCGACCCAAGATGAGCTATTGGACTGTGAAGCTTTGGGGTGTTGATGGACTCGATTTTCTCCATCTGTGTTTTGATCATCATTCTGAATTTCATCTGTATGTAGTCAAAAATGCAATTTGCTCAGCTTTTTGCTCAAAATGTAGCTTTTTCCACAAACCTACCCACATTCAAGTGTTGATAAAAAAAGATTGCATGAAGCTAGAATAAAGTAGAGGGTCTGTGATATATTGTATGTTCAGATATTCACACAAGATATTCTGTGCCATGAAACTTGTGAAAATGACCAAAAACACTGGCGATGATGGCCAATTTCATGTTTTCGTACATATTCGCATGCTGTGAGACACGTGGGTGTGTGCTCATATCGGTGGCATATCCGCGGCATATATATGCTGATGCTGATATGTCTGCAACAGGCTCATATCGGCCGATAAAATCGCCAGACCAATAAATCGGTCAGGCTCTAGTAGAAACGTGACGGCGCAAAATGGCGGTTTCACTGTAAGGGGACCTGTGTATGGAGATAGAAATGGTTAAGGTAATAAAAACATAACTGTACATTATTTAAAGTCTTTATACACCACAAGTCTGAAAACACAGTTATGTATATTATATTTCATTTCTGTTAATAGATCCTCATTTGGATCCAATCAGATGGTTCAAATGTGATTTTTGTGCATATCCGATTGAAATCCGATCAGATTTAGCAAGTCTGAATGGCCAAAAATAATATGAAATGTGATTTTTACAAATCCCTTTCGAACTACATTCATGTGGTTTAAAATCATATTCGCATTTCTGGAAATATGTTTCAGTCTGACCACTCTGATCGGATTTGGCATGGCTTGCGACTTTCTCACGCCATGTAAAGTGTAAACGTCAGTCGTTGTTGAAGGAAACATGCTGAAAGTCGCTTCAGAAACAAGATTATGTTGTTGCAAAGTGCCGGTCGAGCAAAATAACAACAGTTATAATGCACCGCAAAAAAACAGGGAACATCGACGCTCACTATGCTCCCTTACTGGAAATTATCTAACATTTCTGAACATTTCATGGATATATCTTAAAATATGTCAGTGCCATTTTGTCTCAAGATGCACACCAGTATTAATCTAAGCCCTCTCTGTGAAACCGGGCCTGATGAGATTACTGAAATATGCACTAAACATCACTTAATTTCAAATCACTGCAAAGGCATTGTAAATATTCAATATATAATTGAATATTATGTTGTTAATTTGTTAATTTATTGTTCATCTAACTCGACCAGTCGACACCCTTGGCTTATTTATCCCGTCTTATCCTCGAATGTGAAGGGTTTAAGCTAATTAAATAAGTTGTCATTGACATTTAGCTCATTCAGTTTGAAATGATCACTGTCAAATGGGTATTACTGAATGCGTGTCAAATGCGAAAATTCCTTCTGCAAAAGTCCCTGATAGAAGACGACAATGACAAGATGCGCATTTAAGCCAAAATGAATCAGGCAGCTGACTGATTGATAAAGAGAGAGAGAGAGAGAGAGAGAGAAAACACTGAAAACACAATCACTGCTTTGCAGTAGCTTTTTACAGGAAAAACCAAAGAGCATTTATGCTTAATCTATAAACCATTTACTCAATTAATTAAAGGGCGCTGTGAATGAGGATTATTTGCATTTCAATGGAAAGCACCATTTGAAAAAGCAAGGCCCACGTGTGATGGCAGCCGAGACACATCTATGACTCAAATCATGCTGGCTTTCATTAGTGTCTTTAGATGTTTCTGTTTACTGCTGTTTGGACTGACAGAGCGTACTGTATACTGAGATGAACACACAAATCTGAGTCCTGCTGATTCATTTGTACGAGTAACCTGACTTCCGAAGTAAGTCAAGGCTGTATTGAAGGGCTTTTATGTGTGACTGCTGCATCTCTTTCTATGCGGAAAGTGGTTCAGTATAGGGAACAGGAACTTTCGGGGACATTTGTGGCTGTTCTCATTAAAGTTTGAATAACTTATTCCACTTCGTTAATTGAGCCAACCAAACTCGCACCTATATGGTGTGAACTGCATGTTTGGCACCACACGCCCCCACAGGACATACTCAAGTGGCTTCATGGCCATTTCAGCCCATCTGTTATTGGTTTAAAATTGAGCTAAAGAGCTGATTTATGAAGAAAGCTAATCAACATTTATCTTTTTCCTTATCAATATCCCCAAACCCTTCAGGTCTCTGAAGCAGTATTCCAGGATGGATGGCAGTGGTGTTGAATGGCTCAACACTCCCATGCCCTCATCTTGCTTGGAAAACATTACCATGGAAAATTCCAGCGTGGGTCAAATCTATGAAGTCGCGCTGCAGTCGACGAACACGACTAAGCGGAATCCGCAGTTTGTTGACGTGGAGCTCCTTCAGTCTTTTAAACCTCTCATCATCCCGTGCTATGCTCTTGTGGTCCTGGTGGGAGTTTTCGGGAACTATCTGCTGCTTTACGTCATCTGTCACACCAAAAAAATGCACAACGTGACCAACTTTTTCATCGGTAACCTGGCATTTTCCGACATGCTGATGTGTGCCACCTGTGTGCCCTTTACCTTGGCGTATGCTTTTAATCCTCGCGGGTGGGTTTTTGGAAGATTCATGTGCTACCTGGTGTTCCTCATTCAGCCTGTGACCGTGTATGTGTCAGTATTCACACTGACAGCCATTGGAGTGGACAGGTAAGTCTCTTGACTAATTCATTGCATTAATGTCAACTAGCATTCTGGGGCTTTTGTAGTGCATATTTAACAGACGGATTCGGTTGATTCATTATGTAAACTACTGTTCAAAGCTCAAAACTTTGAAAAAAAAGTTTTTTAGCTTTTAGTTTATTTGACATGGACATAATTACATTGGACGGACCATATGCATTTGCTTGAGTGTTTTAGCACACATGCTAATTTGTCCATGTCCATGACTATGTTAGCCTTAAGGTTATGAATAAGTTGGTGTGTTCCAAAACAATGACAAAATTTGCATTCAGGAGATATAAGCATTCAAAAATCACAGTCTCTCACTTCCGTTAAAACGAATCACAGATTTTGTTGACATCTTCGCAGACTTCACCTACTCATCAAATCTTCTGTCCAATCAAATGCTCTCTAGAATCAGAAGCACCCGCTCCCTACACTATAAATAGACGCTGAAGCTGTGGCTGAAATCGGTCAGTTGTTGAAACATTTACTAATTTCTACATGGTGAAAAGCAATTTGCAGGCTATAGTTGCAATAGAAAACGATTCAGTGTAAATATGCTTTCAGTCGAGGCGAATGAAGTCTGGTTTCATGCACCGCAGCAGCACTTACACACACAGACACACACACACAAACACACCAACGGCTCTGGTCTAAAGTTAGACTAAAGACATGAGAGCGCAGCGCAGACAACAAAACATATCGGACCCATTTGAATTCTGCACAGAATGCTGTATTTCAAAGCGATATGGAGGAGATTATGATAATAAACGGTTAGAAGAAACTAGCTTTACCAAACAGAAAGGCTCTCTAGTCAAACTGTGGTACGTATTAATGAAACGAACGCTATTGGCTGTTTCAAAAAAGGGGAGGAGCTGCTAACAGCTACAGACGTTTCAGGGGAAACACATTGAATAATGCGGCGCGTTCCAAAGCACTTCAGTGGGCCTTTAAGCCACATCCACACGAAGCCAGCGCTTTTCCTATTTTCCCCCCTGATTTTTTTTCCCCCCCGTCCCAAGAAATATCTGCATGCACACAAAACCACTGAAACGATTCAAAGCAACGTAGTTTACATGCCAGACCACCATGTGGCGCTGTAATTCTGCCACAGATACATACTAAAAATGGAGAAGAAGACTTGGAGCATGATGTGAGCAAGCGGCAACCTCCCGCGGTCTCTCTTGAAGCCAATACGGAAGTGGATTAAACTGCAGTTCATCGACTGGCCACTAGGGACAGGCTCCAGAAGAGAGCAGAATCTCATTGAGCCCCATGTTAAAATGCCCAACTTTACAGCAGAATAAAACATGTTTACAGCCTGGTACAAATTCTAGTTTTGGTCTAAACGGCTAGTTTTGCCCTTCATGACAACTCTGAGGGGGGTGCATTTTTTTATAGCGCATTTGTTTACATTATATTAAGCCTTAAAGTTCTGCATAATTAAGGGCGTGGGCACTTTGAGTGGCAGGTGGGTAGCCATTTATCTGTTGTTTGTTAGTCACGTGTCACCTCAGCTCCGCACACGTCCCGCCTCTTTGCCCATTTTCTGTTATCCGGGAGTGACGCGCGATGACGCGCTTCAAAGATGGCAACCGCCAGCTCGGCCATACTTTAGGCTTCAGAAACGTTCTTCAGAAACCTATGGGTGACGTCACAGACACTACGTCCATATTTTTTTACAGTCTATGGATGTGAGGTGATGACATCATCATTTCACAAAATATATGGATTGTCTGTACACATCAAAACGGCACCCAAATTGCCGGATCTGTCTGGACGAAATGCCAATACGATACAAATATGTTCCTGTATACAGCTACATGTATCCTTGTGTACAAGGATAATATAATATCCATAATCAAAATACAGTACAGTAATATTGTGAAATATTACAAATGAAAAAATTACTTTTAGCAGCCATTACATTACAGTCAGTTTCTGCCTTATTCTGTGATTATACATTGTATAAAATCCATGATGACAATAATGTTTGTAGTACATAAACTAAATCACAAAATTGTCATTAGGAAAATATAGGAAATATTATTATAATTATAGAAAACTAATTATTGGTTACTGTTCAGCAGTGTATTTGATTTCTCAGTTAAAAGTAAGAGATACGAAAAAATAAAACCTGTCAATTAATCAAAAGTCAGAAAAAATATATATTACACACTTCTGAAATGATGGTTACACCCGGTATCATTATCATGATATGCCATGTCGTCATGTGTCAGCCTATCAGCGTCAGTTGCTTTGCTTCAATGGCGTTCACAAATCCTCTCCTGTGGCCTTATGAGATAGTAGAGTCCATTGTATGCACACTTCAAAATCACACCGGGAAATAACAGGCCATCCAGGTACTTTTTGTCTTCTTTTTTATGAGAACTGTGATTTCAGACATACTTCTTTTGTCACATAATGTTTTTCACCTACTATATACTAGGGAAATATGCGATGTCGGATGCAGAAAGAGTGTCTAAAAATGGCATAACAACAGGAGATTTTCATTGTACTGAGATCTGAAGGTAAATTCAATAATACAAAGGCACATTTTACCATTGTATGCTTTTTATTTGCATATCCTTTCACAAAGTGTGTCATGGTGCTGACAAGAGTGTTGCACCACGACTATGCAAATAAAATCAATCACTTTAAAAGTCAGGGTTTGTGTGATGCATCAGAGAAATGTAAATCTGCCATAGCCACGTCGATCAGTTTAGAGCACAGGCGATCTAAACTGATTACGATGACTGGAATCTGTAAATGATCACAATTTGTTTCAAATTGTGCGTTTGTTCTAAACCGACATAACGTGTTTTTTTTTGGTTTTTTTTACATTGAATTTTGCCTCTTTGGGGGTTTTTTTCAAACTTTTTATTCTTGTCATACGGTCACAATAAAAATGTCTTGAAACCTTCCCTTCATTATTTATAATTTTTTTTATTATGCCCATTTTTGTGATTTTCAGCTAATTTTTTTATAAAGCAGTAGCCTAATACAAACAGCTCTTTTTCAGGGTAGGTCTACCAGAAGAGCCTGTAAGTGCCACTTTTGAGTGTTTTTTTGGTAAATAGTAATTTTATAACAACGTGTTGCCAAATGTGAAATACCATGTACACCTAAAATAAACCAGGACTTGTTTCCCCCATTGCTGAAAAAATATATTTCTAGAGGATTTTTTTTTTTTTGTAAAGCCTTCACAATCGTCCCTGCGTCAGCGCTCGAAACAGTGATGGACTTCACGTTAGCCACAGAACATGAAATATTTGTTGTATAATAAGTGCATTAAGAATCCATTTACCTTACAGTGAAGGCTTTTTGTGCAGACAAGGCTGTCACCTCCTGTACGTGGACTGGTGGTTCATCGTCTGTGCTTTTACATGTAGTGAAACCTTTGAAAGCCCTTGATATAATCGTCAGGTTTTAGAAGCAGACCCATTCAACCAGGCTGGATTTGGAGGCAAGGAAATGTCTGTCCATTGAAGAGCAAACACAAGACATGGAATGGGTCCTGCTCACCTTGAAGCAAATAAAGTGTTCATTGAAAGGCCTTGTTTTGATCCAGTTTCTTACAGCCCACTGAATGTCTCTACACAGTCAATATGTTAACTCTATCATTCGGTTCAGCTTGTTACTTTGTCCTTATTAACACAAATCTCTAAAACTCAAATATCATTACGAATTAATAATTCTAAGAATTTATATTTCTGATTCTCATGGGCGTCGGACCGGGGGTAAAACCAGTACTGATTACCAGGGCCCTAAGGGGAGAGAGGGCCCTTGAAAAGTCTGGAAAATATTTTATTTTACCTGGATATTTTCATTTTCTAATTAAATTTCTTAATGAATGTCAGATGAAATGTAACGTTAGTGTATTGGCAGTTGTTAGTTGGTAAATTGACTGACTGACTACATTTTGTATACAAAAAAATTAAAGACTAAGGTCTCACGGTCCCACCTCTTACTAATGAGTTTAGCGCCAAATGGTGTAGTCCATCTGCACACGTTTTATTTATGCTGGTTAGTTGAGCATCTGGCGGAGCAAACTTCTGCTATAGAAATGTCTTTCTCAAAGAAAGCCAAATCAGGCCACCAAAAAAGAAAGGAAAGACAGGAGAAGGAAATAAATAATAATGAGGGGAAACAATTGGTAACGGACCACTTTTCAAAGAAGGGTGATGATCACAAACTAGAAACAAAATCTATAGTGCTAAACTGCTTGAATATCTCTGCGAACGTTAGTGCTAAAAATGAACTGAGACAACACATTGTTGTCCACCCAATATTTGAATTTCTTGCGCTGTTCTCCTGCAATCCATTACGCAGTGCTCTGTATGTTCGGATGACAAAAGGTTTAAAAGTTAAAATTTTAGTATGGTCTGTATCAAGTCTAACGGTGCGCGTCAATGTCAAAATGATTGAGATGGCCAATCAAAATAAAGTAGGCGGGGTTTACAGCTCATTCACAATCTTCACACAGACAAGCGCGTCAATCTATCGCTTAATGCCATTGCAGGGACTCTATTTTTTTCTGGTGAAATCACGAAACAAAATTTGTCCATGCTCTTAATATACAATAATTAAACATCTTTGATTTAAATTTTTTTTTTAAATATTATAATATATGAGGGCAGATTAGAACCTGTAACCTTCGACACAGTTTACAAAAACTGTACCACCATACCGCCAAGGAACTTCAGTGATAGCAGCGGATTTATGTATTTATTCACTAATGGGAAGACTCTAGAGACTAACGGTATATTTGACGCAAATTAATGCAAATATTATTTGCAAATAGTCCAAAATTATTATTTCCCAACTAGATCTAGATTTTTGTTTATACTTCTTCTTTATACTTTACAAAAAAAAATAATAATAATTGGCCCCCCCCACTGCTCAAGACATGATTAAGGCCTTGGGTAAAGGCTAAATAAATAAACTGTACACTAACAATGCTCTTTGCATACAACACACCATTATAATAGCCTAATTTGAAACATGTTTAATTTTAAATTAATAGGCTATAATATCTAAAATTAGCAATAATAGGCTAATCAGTGTCATAGGTGGCTAGGTAGCTCATCATTATCTACATTTCATGTCAACATTATATTTATGTCAGATATGGCATTAATAAAAGGCTACCTTCAGTGGCATTTACTGGGGGGAAAACTCCAATATCATGAATACGCATGAATCTGTTCCTTTTGGAACACGGGGGCCCATCAGGACTGCCTGAGCCCGGGATCTTGTGCTACGCCCCTGCTGATTCTTATTGCAAAAACCTATTGTGTTTTCATAGTAGTCTCACTACAAATAGGTTACTTAAACTTGAACTGACAATGAGAAGTTGAATTGTGGAAAATACAAAAATGTAAGACATGATTCCTTTTTTTCCTGCATATCAATACATATAACCCTAACTAATCATATACTCAATATTAAACAGACTTACCACATTAAAGGCTGGTTCACATACAGTAGCGTTTTTTGCATTTTATGGCGTTTTCGTTTGATAATGTAAACATGCACCAGGCCTGTTTGGAGGTTTTTTTTCAGGTTAAAAGACCCGTATAATAATGCATTTTTAGCCATTCCGCTGGACAGCTTGAAAAGATTGGCTTGAATTTAATTTAATTGAAACAGACTTTTTTTAGGACTCGATTCCCAACGCACCCGATTTGAAGTGCCACTGACAATGCTAAAATGTTTCCGCTTAGAGGTGTGTGTAGCTAGTGTGTTTAATGCAGTGCCATAACCACCATAGATATTGAGGGGGAAAAGTCCCGTCCAATAATTAGAAATGGATCTATTAATGCCATTGCAGGAACTCTATTCTTTATGGTGAAATCACGAAACAAAATGCACACAAGCATGCTCTTAATTTACAATCATTGAACTATGATTTTAATGAAGAAAAAAAAACTATATGAGGGTGGATTAGAACCTGTAACATTTGACACGGTTTACAAAAATTCTACCACCAGACTAGACCACTAAGGAATTCCTAATTAGCGGATCCCATAGAAATCAATGAGAAGTTCTGTAAACTGTCCGCAATTGTCCATGACTTCTCTTTTAAAACAGCATTTTTTATATAACTCTGAAAATAGATCACTACAAAACAAATGTTTAAGAGCAAACATTTTGTAGATTAGCCGATGGGCTGTCGATTTATTAAATGATGAGCTATTTCCTCACAAAAACAGTTTATTCAGCGACAGCGTAGTGAAGACATACGTTTATTCGGCACATTGACATCTTATCTCCTTCCCTAAGTACCACAGCATCACCAGGCATTACACTTTTTTTCGGCTAATGTTGCAGGATTGCCTTGAAGTGGCTTTGGCTCAATCTCCATAGAAAATTCATTGAAAATGCTCACTCTGCTTAGTGCCAGTGGACACACACTGTCCTTCTCCTGCTTGCTGCTTCTTCTGATTACTTTTAGAGAGAAAAAAAATTGCACATAATGGATCTAGGATCAGTTTTCTCTATGTAACCAAGGGCGACCACTTTCCTGACCAAAAAAAAACAAAACAAAAACAAGGATCTCACAAAAAATAACTTAACTCCAAAGAAATCAATAGCCGACCTTCCATGAACCCCAACACAATCCCAGTTTAAATCACACATAATTCAAAATGAAGAGAAAAACGTGTTCCCAAAATCATATTACACAAAATGAAAAACACTAAAAAAAAACTATACTCCAAACCAGAAAAACTTAAACTCCACGGCAAACATAAATCTCATGCAAATTAATTCATCTGTTTTCAAAGCATCAATATGGCACGAGGCTGGGAAATGGTGTACAAACAAAAAACAAATAAAGACAAAGAAAAAAAAAAAACCTTGCCAGTCCAGTTCACAACCATCACAACCATAACTTCTAACTGCGTTGGAGGCATACAGCACATTCAGGGACTTAAAAAAAAACAAAAAACACACAAATTAAAATACCCCTAAATAACCACAATACATAATTTTACTTTAATCCTAAAAATAATAAACTTCAAAACATTTACAAACACTATATAAAAACCTCTACAGTTACCTGCAACACAGCCGCAAACCCTGGACTAATTTCCACAATCAGATAAGCATGGGTGTGAACAACGGCATGCAGAACCACGAAAGTTACATCTGCACTAAAACATAATACCTAATTTAGTAAAACCAGGCTTTGTGAGTATGCCCCCCTTAATATTTACTCAGCCTACCTGGTCACCAGACCATGTCCGTGCTCAACCATACACAGTGGTACCATACAGCGTAATGTTTGTGTCCGTTAAAAACACCTAATTTAATTAAACTAGACTTAATAGGTTTACTTTAGCCTACCCGCACACCCAGACCATGGCTGAGGGCGTTTCCAGCATTGAAGGACATCCGGGCTTAGCCCAGAACATTTAATGCAAATACAGGGATCACTCAAGAGGTTTTTTTTTACAGTCAGTAACACTTTACTTTCAGTCAAAATACATCTTTAACATTATCTTTTTTGTTTATGAAAGCACACACTGAAGTGTACTCTCAGTAAACTATTAGTTTAGTAGTGTATACTGCAAGTATACTTGCAAGTTTTCTTTAAGTCAACATAGCCTTTACTTATAGTTCACTATTGTTGTATTATGTTTGCACTTGCACAGTATACTATTGTGTTTAAATGTAGATATTTTTTTATAAAAAAAAAAACTTTAACTGTACCTTAATTTTAAAAACATGTCATTAGCTTCATGTTGCATTTTTTATCAACACTTGATTGTTGGTAAGTTTCATAAAGAAAGGCAACATTTTAAACAAAAAAGTTGAAGACTACACCTTGATCAGATTCAGAACGGATTCAGAATAATAATAAAAACACAGATGGAGTAGATCGAGTCCAAAGTCCAAACCTTCACAGACAGTAGTTTTCTAGGCTATTTGTGGGTTAACTTACCCTTCATTTCATCTGGTAATATTAAGCGTTTTATTTATTTTTACTTTTGATTTACACACTGTTTAATAATTGATGATGATCACATTATTTTATATTTGATTGAGCATGGATTGAGCAATCTTCTATCACTTGCTAGTATTACTAACTTCTATCAGATCAGATGCTAGTAACATACAAGTGATGCTAGTACCCTAATAGCTAGTTAAACAAATAGACATACAGTGAAAGAAGACAGCCAGATGATGATCTTTAGATTTAAAGGATAAAAAAAACTGAATTCTAACCCACTGACTTCTTTCCAAAAAATCCCCAAAGTCTCGTTTGCTTCATTTTTCCTGCCCGCTGTCTGTCGTTATTAACACTCTCTCAGACACTTGACTTTGCTGCTAGCTCCTCCCTACCTGCTGCATATTCAACAGGAAGAATCGACAGCAAAGAAATGTAGCCTATACTCTAGGCTAGATTATTTTAAGGTCTATTTTTACAGGCTGTATGCACTATGCAGTACGTGCAAAGCCAAAGCGCAAATAGGACAACTTATGATTTCGCGGGTTTACATAGGCTTTAAAAAAAAAAAAAAAAAAGGGAATTTTTTTTTTTTCTCGTTCGGGAATCGGGGCTACACTCAAAACATCCGGGGCTGAAGCCCAGGCAAAATCGGCTGGCTCCGCCCCTGTGTCCAAAACCTGGAAAATGCTGCCTTCGGAGGACACATTTCAAAGCAGAAAGGCATCAAGCCACGTCCGAATCAAGCCACGTCCAAACGTTAGCTTCACTTCTTCTCTCCTGAGATACCTTCATCTGATCCATTTTTGAAGGCAGCATAGATGTATCCTTCGCTGCTTTTGATATCCCACAATCCTGTGCTTTCCATTCAGTGACAGATGAGCTGGGTAAAAAAAGATGGCATCCGAAAGTTGAGTTTGCGGGTCAGTTTGTGTTTAAATGTGTTTTTTTACCAACATTTTCCACTTCTGATGTCATTTCTAGAGAGAAATGACTAATCTAGTAATTAAATATTTGTTTAGTTCTCACCAAAGCTCACTCTATTTTGCTGTAGATCATTAAACTGTTACACTGCCTTAGAAGTCTGTCCGAAATTAATTTTGTGAGGTTGCTTCATGCACAAAACACTGCCTTACAAGTCATTGTCTGATAAGGCAGCGAGGCAACGAGTCAGCTGCCTAGGTTTTCGGACGCAGCCCTTGTCTGTGCCAAACAAGGAAGTGCTACCGGACCATGCGCACGTCCCAGTCTCTAGATCTCACCGGCTACATCCATAATAATATAGCATATCGGTGAAACAAATTTGTCAATCTGTGTTTGCACTCCGGGGAGCGTCAAAGATTTCTATTTACATTATGTTTTTGCACTGTTGAGCAATAAAGCCAATCCCTATTGGTTTATTGGCCAAACAGAGATGTTTAAGGCCTGGCACTCACTAAACGATTTTCAATCTAACTCAATTTTAAAACTGTGGGAGACCACAGACATTTTTTGCATTATAATCCTCCAAATGCACTTTTGCACAAACCAGAAGATTCGTCCGGACAGCGAGACCACACATTGTGTCGATTGTAGTAACATTTCCACAGTGAGACAAGATCTCACGGAGACTTGCGAGGTCAAACGTGATTTGAGAAGAAAAACAGATGGAAAAAAGAATACTGATGATCTTTCTCAATACTCTACTTTCGTGGCATGTTTGTGGCTTCCAAGTCTCAGCTATAGAAGCATGCAACATCCAGTCGGTGAAGCTTGTTCACTCTCATTGGCTTATCGTGGTTATCACGTCAGAGGGAGGCCGATCAAGAGTCATAATTATCAAAAATGTTTGTTCCGACATGACTGGGAACAGTAAAATAATCATAATGACACCACACAATTGAGGATTGTTTGGACAAAAAGTTGTTTGCGACATGCATCGATTTGGGCCACAAATGCTTGCTTTTCTGTTAAAGGGGTCATATGATGGTTCTAAAAAGAACATTATTTTGTGTATTTGGTTTAACGTGTGTTTACGTGGTTCAAAAAAGTAATTATTTTACACATACATTATTGTTGCTGCCCCAAATTTCTGAAACGCGTCGATTTTTACAAAGCTCATTGTTCTGAAAAGCGGTGTGTTCTCTGATTGGCCAGCGATGCAGTGCATTGTGATTGGCCCGAATGCCTTAAGCGTCTGACGGAAATTTCACGCTCCTTTCCATATTTGGAACATCAACTCCCGAAGCGATATTGACAGGTGATCATTTTGGTCCTACCTTATCAATTCGAGCCTGAATCTGATCCGGAAAATGCAGATGACCAAGCTGATCGATCAACTTTGCCAGCGCGACTGGACCAGAACGTATCAGATCGGCAAGTTTGCGTTTGTGATAGTAGAAACAACAAAAAAGTGCTACTCTACACTGCTCAAAACTCACGTTTGAATCAGTAGCAACAATACTACAGCGAGAATAAAAGTTACGCCTTCTTTCTTTGCATATACATTTGGGTGGTGTTTTAAAACTCTGCCCCCGCAGATTGACGTAGGTTTATGGGGACGTGTTTTAGAAAGGTGTGGCTGAGCCTTAACTTTTAAAAAGAATATCTCTTTGGGTTTGAGACTTTGAGATTTTGAACTCTGATCTTATACATGCACAAACAGCTACATAACACACTAAAGAAAAAGGAAAACAAGAAATTGCATCATATGACCCCTTTAATAGCTAATCATTTATCTGAACCATTTATGCTGGTGACACATAACTGAAAAATCGTGCATGTCTTTAGTTTATGGTAACACATCTGGGATGGCATGAGGGTGAGTAAATGATGAGAGGGGTGGAATATTTTGGGGTGGAATATCCCACTGAATCCGAAATAAAAAAATTGCTCACGATAGAAGAGGTGTTGAACTGTTGCATCAGATACAGATGTGAGATCACTGCCATAACTTGTTGCCTTAATCTGTCATTTTAACTTCCAGATACTACGCAACAGTTCATCCACTGAAGAAGCGCATATCAGTTCTGGCCTGCACGTACCTTCTCTCTGGGATCTGGATTCTGTCGTGTGGTTTGGTAGCTCCTGCTGTGGCCCACACATACCATGTGGAGTTCAAGGACGAAGGTTTCACCATCTGCGAGGAGTTCTGGATGGGTCAGGAGAGAGAGCGACTAGCCTATGGTTACAGCATGCTCTTCATCACCTATGTTCTTCCACTCTCTGCTCTTTGCATCTCCTACTTGTGCATTTCGGTGAAGCTTCGCAATTGCGTGGTGCCGGGTCATCGTACCCAGAGCCAAGCGGAAGCCCAGCGCGCTCGGAAACGCAAGACGTTTCGCCTGGTGTCCTTGGTCGTCGCTGCTTTTGGGATCTGTTGGCTGCCACTTAGCGTCTTCAATGTTCTTCGGGATATTGATATAGACCTGATCGACAAGCGCTACTTCCTGTTGATCCAGCTGTTGTGTCACTTGTGTGGAATGAGTTCATCTTGTTGTAACCCATTTTTATACGCATGGCTGCATGACCGTTTCAGGGCGGAACTGCGGAAGATGTTTACCTGCCATAAACGGATTGGCATCGGGATTCCTGCTAACAACTGTGCCACCGCTAGCGTGGTTCTCTGACAGAAATGAGCAGGTTGAGTTAGTTCAAAGACCACCAAGGCTAGCAGAACACTTGGTTTGCAAACTTATGGAATGGAGAAAGTGTTCATGTCGGTCCTCTGCCATCTGCCAAGTTCCTCCATGTGCATCTTGTTCTAGATGGACACAGATGGTCCTTCTTGAAAGTACAAGCCATGTGCGCTGGGGAGAAATCTGTTAGATTAAGCAACACGATTTCACCATGCTGTCTGTGATTTGGATATGAATTCCCTAAAAAGGAAACATTCTTTGGATGTTGGTCTCATCACAGAATGGTCCCTGAAAACTGCAACAGAAACATTTAACTTCTGACAGCAAAAAAAAAAGTGAATGATTCAGCTTTAAAAGTGAAGTACAGCTTGTATAAATGCCTTTCAAATGGTTGGAATAATTATATTTAAAAAGGACACATGGACTAGAGAGGTATAAAATATTAAAACTCTTGGACCCACTTTATATTAGGTGGCCTTAACTACTATGTACTAACATTTAAATTATTAATTTGACACAATGCACTTCGTGTTACACACGTTTTTAAATTGTACTTACATTAAAAAAAAATTACCTGCATGTAGGGATGTCACAAGTACCGGTACTTCGGTACCAAGTCGGTACTGAAATTATAAAAATGTGACGATACCAGCATTTCTGTAGTACCGGTAGTAACGACTCCCGAGTGTATTCGCTACCCGCAGCTGCGTTCATTCGCTTCTGTGTTTATCTGAGCGCAGGGCTCCAGACTGTAGCTGAATATATACTAGTGTCTATGAATATTAAACAGTAAAATACTATTTCAATATTACTCCTGCATGTTCTGCATCTCTGTGTGAATGACGGGTGCCCAAACCCACCCACACACATAGATAGATAAGCACACACTTACGGTCTTTTTAGCCTCTGCTGTGTTACTTTATGATGAGGATATGAACGCATAAGCCGTTACTTCAAGAGAATTTACTGTCATGAACATAGACACAGCATGTCTTCACAGCAACCCATCAAAATAAGAGTTTGGTTTAACTTAAAGAAATTGACTAATATATTAGGCTTCTGTTGTACAGTAGATTTAGCTACATCTCTATGTAATAATAATAGGCTACTACTGATAATAATAATAATTATGCCTAGCTTATTTTTCACTTGATCTTTTTTATAAACAATGTTTACTTTTAAACAGCATGTAGCCTTTAAATGCTTACGTATATATTATTATTTACTTGTAATGATTATCATCATAAATAATAATAAACTCATTGAATTTAATTTTAAAAAATTTAAATAGTTAAATAAAAATAAACATTTATAAATATAAAAAAACATTTAGCTGTGGTACCGAAATTGGTACAGAGAGCCGTAACATTTTTATGGTATTGGTACCGACTACTGGAATTTTGGTACCGTGACATAATTTCTGTAGTTACATCTATAATTACACTGTTGACACTTCCCTTACACCTTACCCTACCCTTAAACTTACCCATACCACCATACCTGTCCCTAACCCTACCCTTAAACTTACCCATACCACCACACCTGTCCCTAACCCTACCCTTAAACTTACTCATACCACCACACCTGTCCCTAACCCTACCCTTAAACTTACCCATACAACCAAAACTGTCCCGAAATCTACCCTTAAACTTACCCATACCACCACACCTGTCCCTAACTCTACCCTTAAACTTACTCATACCACCACAAGTGTCCCTAACCCTACCCTTAAACTTACCCATACAACCAAAACTGTCCCAAATCTACCCTTAAACTTACCCATACCACCACACCTGTCCCTAACCCTACCCTTAAACTTACTCATACCACCACAAGTGTCCCTAACCCTACCCTTAAACTTACCCATACAACCAAAACTGTCCCGAAATCTACCCTTAAACTTACCCATACCACCACACCTGTCCCTAACTTTACCCTTAAACTTACCCATACCACCACATCTGTCCCTAACCCTACCCTTAAATTTACCCATACCACCACATCTGTCCCTAACCCTACCCTTAAATTTACCCATACCACCACAACTGCCCCTAACTTTACCCTCAAACTTACCCATACCACCACACGTCCTTAACTTTACCCTCAAACTTACCCATACCACCACACCTGTCCCTAACTTTACCCTTAAACTTACCATACCACCACACCTGACCCTAACTTTACCCTCAAACTTACCCATACCACCACACGTCCTTAACTTTACCCTCAAACTTACCCATACCACCACACCTGTCCTTAACTTTACCCTTAAACTTGCCCATACCACCACACCTGTCCCTAACTTTACCCTTAAACTTACCCATACCACCACACCTGTCCCTAACTTTACCCTTAAACTTACCCATACCACCACACCTGTCCCTAACTTTACCCTTAAACTTACTCATACCACCATACCTGTCCCTAACCCTACCCTTAAATTTACCCATACCACCACAACTGTCCCTCACTTTACCCTTAAACTTACCCATACCACCACACCTGTCCTTAACTTTACCCTTAAACTTACCCATACCACCACACCTGTCCCTAACTTTACCCTTAAACTTACCCTTACCACCACACCTGACCCTAACTCTACCCGTAAACTTACCCATACCACCACACCTGACCCTAACTCTACCCACTCACCCTTACCACCACACCTGACCCTATCTCTACCCTTAAACTTACCCATACCACCACACCTGACCCTAACTTTACCCTCAAACTTACCCATACCACCACACCTGACCCTATCTCTACCCTTAAACTTACCCATACCACCACAACTGTCCCTAACTTTACCCTTAAACTTACCCATACCACCACACCTGTCCCTAACTTTACCCTTAAACTTACCCATACCACCACAACTGTCACTAACTTTACCCTTAAACTTACCCATACCACCACACCTGACCCTAACTTTACCCTCAAACTTACCCATACCACCACACCTGACCCTATCTCTACCCTTAAACTTACCCATACCACCACACCTGACCCTAACTCTACCCTTAAACTTGCCCATACCACCACACCTGACCCTATCTCTACCCTTAAACTTACCCTTACCACCACACCTGACCCTAACTTTACCCTCAAACTTACCCATACCACCACACCTGTCCCTAACTTTACCTTAAACTTACCCATACAACCACACCTGTCCCTAACTCTACCCTTAAACTTACCCATACCACCACACCTGTCCCTAACTTTACCCTTAAACTTACCCATACCACCACACCCACACCACCACACCTGACCCTAACTTTACCCTTAAACTTACCCATACCACCACACCTGACCCTAACTTTACCCTTAAACTTACCCATACCACCACACCTGTCCCTAACTTTACCCTTAAACTTACCCATACCACCACACCTGTCCCTAACCCTACCCTTAAATTTACCCATACCATCACAACTGTCCCTAACTTTACCCTTAAACTTACCCATACCACCACACCTGTCCCTAACCCTACCCTTAAATTTACCCATACCATCACAACTGTCCCTAACTTTACCCTTAAACTTACCCATACCACCACACCCACACCACCACACCTGACCCTAACTTTACCCTTAAACTTACCCATACCACCACACCTGTCCCTAACTTTACCCCTTAAACTTATCCATACCACCACACCTGTCCTTAACTTTACCCTTAAACTTACCCATACCACCACAACTGTCCCTAACTTTACCCTTAAACTTACCCATACCACCACACCTGTCCCTAACTTTACCCTTAAACTTACCCATACCACCACACCTGTCACTAACTTTTTACCCTTAAACTTACCCATACACCACACCTGACCCTAACTTTTACCCTTAAACTTACCCATACCACCACACCTGACCCTAACTTTACCCTTAAACTTACCCATACCACCACACCTGTCACTAACTTTACCCTTAAACTTACCCATACCACCACACCTGTCACTAACTTCACCCTTAAACTTACCCATACCACCACACCTGACCCTAACTCTACCCTTAAACTTACCCATACCACCACACCTGTCCCTAACTTTACCCTTAAACTTACCCATACCACCACACCTGTCCCTAACTTTACCCTTAAACTTACCCATACCACCACACCTGACCCTAACTTTACCCTTAAACTTACCCATACCACCACACCTGACCCTAACTTTACCCGTATCCCATCTCAATATCAGTGTTTTGTAATACAATATGTACACAATAAGTACCTTGTACTTATTGTTGATGCTATAGTAGTTAAGGCCACCTAATATAAAGTGGGACCAAACTCTTTACTAATTATTTGTTTTTGTCATTTTTAAGCCTTTTATATTTGTTTTTTGTTTTGTTTGTTTGTGCTTATAATAAAGTATGCATACATATACAAACTTGTCTTTATGAACAAAGCAACTACTTTGTCTGGGCAAATAAAAAGTCATTTTAAATTTCACAGAAAATAAAATGACTATATTGATGTTGTAATGTAATTGAAATTGTTCATTATTGAACAAAGAATCCAGTATCTTCATTGTCTGGGAGCAAACGAGAAACAAAACTAAAAGTTCAGAGAGGACGGTGCCAAAATGAATGTGCAGAAAAGTCTCACTTGTGATTTTAACCATACAGTTTTGTATAAATATATGTAATGTGCAATGTTGCATCAATAAACAATGTCTGGACTAGAGGTTTGTTTATACTGAGACTTCTCAGCATGATCACTATCATCATCATCATTATATTTTCAAGAGAAAACAAATCATTACTATGCATTACTACAGCTCACACTAGGTTTACGGATTTGAACAAACCTCCAAATATTCCAGTTTGTGCTAAAGACATTAATGATACCTCCAATCACGCTGTTGGTCGAGGACAGGTTTTCGTTAGGATAAACATGAAAAAATCCCAGACTTGTACAATACATTTTGGTCCAAAAATAACAAAAACTACGACTTTATTCAGCATTGTCTTCTCTTCCGTGTTTGTTTGAATCCGCGTTCACAAGTTCACAGTGACGCTGCTGAAGTAAGATGCACAGCATGCGTCTCCCTCAGACTACATGGAAGCTCTGGCACACCAGATAACACATCAGCAGTGTCTTACGTCAGCAGTGGGATTCAAACAAACACGGAAGAGAAGACATTGCTGGATGAAGTTGTAGTTTTTGTTATTTTTGGACCAAAATGTATTGTCGATGCTTCAAAAGAGTCTAACTAACCCACTGATGTCACATGGACTACTTTGATAATGTTTTACATACCTTTCTTCTTACCTTTCTGGACACGGACTGTAGGGTGGGCATTCACTTTCAATGGAAGGACAGAGAGCTCTCGGACTAAATCTAAAATATCTTAAACTGTGTTCCGGAGATTAACGGAGGTCTTACGGGTTTGGAACAACATTAGAGTCATTAATGACAGAATTTTCATTTTTGGGTGAACTAACCCTTTAAAGCTGCAGTGTGTATAAATTGCAATCACCCCTCCTTTCAAAGCACATAGAGAATCTACGGGGCTGACACAGGACAAAAAGGTAGTTGTCGGAGAGAGCAGAAAGTGACTAGCGCTCTGTAGAGAAGTTTGTCCCTTTAGGGCTACTTTATAAAAATGACACAGCAAAATGGTGACTTCACTGTAAGGGGACCCGTGGTGTATGTAGATAGAAATGGCTCATTCTAAGATAATAAAAACATAATGGTTCATATGTAAGGTCTTTAATTTATACACAACTGAAAATTATTAAAATGATTACACCAGTATATTATATAGCATTTCTGTCTATAGATCCTCATCAATACTGCACACTGCACCTTTAAAGGTTCACTGTGTAACACACACCACTCACCCCTCACTTTCAAAGCACTTAGAGAACCACGGTGGCTGACACAGGACAAAGATGCCGTTGTCTGAGACAGCAGAGAGTGACTAGCGCTCTGTAGAGCAGTTTGTCCGTTTAGGGCTAATGTAGAAACATGGCGAGAATGCCGATTTCACTGTTAGGATCTGTGGTGTATTAAGATAGAAATGGCTCATTCTAAAACCATAACAGTTTATTATTTAAGGTCTTTATACACCACTGGAAACATAGTTATGTATATAATATTGCATTTCTGTCAATAGATCGTTATAAATACTACACACTGCAACTTTAAGTGTTTTTTTCAGTAATTATGTTATCTGCTAAAGTAAATACTTTAAGATTTAAGATTTAAAATGTACAGTCAATACAATTAAGTGCAATTGAGGGCACTCTATAGCAACTCTTTAGCATTGTCCTAAAGTCACTCAAGAGACCTTAGCAAAGACATCAGCAGTGGATTTTGAATTTTATCTAGAAAACATTATCACTGTTAGCTCTAACTTTAAATCAAAGAGCTAAAGGTTCCATCAGTACAAACACTAATTCAAATGGACACTGATGCATATGAACAGTAGAAAGATAAACTGATGAAAAGACAAAGAGACTGCAGCCAATAACCTTTGAAACGCTCTGGGCATGATAATATCCCCACCACCACAGCAAAAAATTAAATGAGTTCTAGCAAAAAAAAAAATAATAATAAAAAAAGAGAGTAAGAATTCAGTACATCATTTGGGTTTTTCTCTTTTTTTCCTCCTTTCCAATGGTCTGCCATCCCAGTACATCAATGACTACACGAGCAAGGCTTCGGTAATAAGACCAGTGATTCAAAAGGAGGATGACAGAAAATGTGAAAGACAAACAAGCTGCACCCTGCAAATGAGTAGCAGAGACACTTTCAGCTCTTCATCTTTCTGGCTGCAGACCAAGTTAAGCTCCCGGCTCTCAGATCTATTGTACAAACACAAAAGAATATGCTGCTCAGTGCACAGACACACACAGCAGTGGCGGCATTACATCGAGCCCTGGAAAGGACTCAAACGGATCTTTTGTTTCTAATGCTAAGGTCCCCCTAGGCTAACTCCCAACAAGGTTTAGAAAATGGAGAAACAGGACTGGGTCATTTAATTATCTGTTATCACTCCACTTGTCTTTGTATTAGAGCTGGGGATTTTTCCATTGTGACCAATTCGTATGTATTTTACGAGCTGGCTAATTCATATGAATTTGTACGACCTCACTTGAATTTGTGAGTTTTGTCTAAACCCTAGTGACGGGTAGGTATAGGGGCGGGTTTTAGGGAGGTAATTTGCACAAATTCATACAAATTTAGCAGCTGTTCAAATACGTATGATTTAGCAAAAATTGTACAAATCAGCCACGAAGTAATATATGTACGATTTTTCAGTAACTCTTTCTAAAGGTAATATCTTTATGTTAGTAGGTGGCGAAAAGTGAGTCACTGAATTATTCATTCAACTTATTCATTCAAACACACTTGCTGAGTCCCAATTCGCCTACTTATACTGCGACCTAAAAGTATGTACTCTTTTTATGAAGAAAAAGTAGATACTTTGGAGTGTGTAACAGAAGAGTATGCAAGCTTTGGGACATAGGCCTACTACTTTATCTTTAACGGACTCTGTTGCTTAGTTACGTGCATCCCGTCACCGTTTAAACTGCTCTGTCAATCATCACCACAGTTCAAATCCTCCACATTGAGTTTAATTTCCTACCATATTGGGGAGAAATTTAGAAGCCTGTTGATTTGCCATTTGTGGGTCTTTAATGCAGAAACTCTCATGTGTTTGCGGTTTAAATATAATGATGCATTTAAGTTAATAACCTGATATCATATTACAAAAGTTCTCAATGCTGCTGCTGTTGAAATATCATGTGGATAACATTGAATAAATATACTTTCGTCAGGTTAAACACTGATAATTGATCACTTAGGCCCCTTTATCCAAACCTCTCTACTTAACCATTCGTGCACATCCATCATGTTTGTAGTTTTTTAACTAATTTTAATCAAATCCTCGCCCAACTCTCAATGGGTTGTGAACTTGTGGGCAATATCAGCCGTTAGAGTCTGCGTCAATTTGTACTTCGAACCATCTGTACCATCCGGATATCTTTGGAAAACTCTTTTCAACATATAATTTGGGACATACCCACATGAAAAAATACTTAAGTACATTACAGTAAAATGACTCTAGTAAATACCATAGTGTTTTTGAACCATTCTATAGTAAATATAGCCTACTATAGTAAATTAACAAAGTGTAGTAAATACTATAATATACTACAATATACTACAATTTACTGTAGTTACTACAATTTACTGTAGTAGCTATATTTACTAAAGTATGGTTCAAAAACACTAGTATTTACTAGTGTAATTGTACTGTAATTTTACTATAAGATACTATAGTATTTTTTTTTTTTCATGTGAATACTATTTAGCATGAATATTATGCGAATTGGGATGCAGCAACTGTTTCATTCAACCCAATTCACACTGTCAGTCCAAATCTAAATATCTGAGTATACGATTAGAATCTGATCTAAAATTATTGACGGCCACACTGTGTATCGCAACTGTTAAGATCCGATTTGTGTGTCCATGCCGCTGTTTCGTTTTCTGGGATATCTGCATTGGTTTCTATGGCAATGATGTTGCATTGGTAGGCATAAAACAAAAACACAGCAACAGCAGCAGCCGCAGCAGCATATAGGGGTTTTCAATACAGATGTTTTCTTATTTACAACATGACATTGTGTAGCCGCCACGCGCTGGACTACTGCGGCAGAACCGTAGAAGGCTGGTATGAGTGCTGTCATTTACTGTTTAAACATTTACGCTCTTACATGGTGTGAGTCACATACCGGTAAACCACACGAAATCCGATCAGAGTGGTCAGACCTAAACAGATTTCCAGAAATCCGATTTGAATAGGATTTCAAACCACATATGAATGTAGTTTAAACAGGATTTGCAAAACTCGGATTTGGACTGACAGTCTGAACGTAACCGAATTTGTATGGTTATTTTTACTGAGAATAAAAAGTAAGCTTGAAAGTCCACCCCTAACCCCACCCTTAAATCTAGCTGTCAAAATGTAAAAACACATGAATGCGGTGCATTAGCCAACAAAATGTAAAATGGTTAAATTGCAATGACGATGAAACAAGAGACTGTATTTATTTGTCAATCATTGAATCATTAACTCAACCGTTTGTATTTAGGAATGAAATTGTGTTATTCATACATACGCAAAGGCTGGTTCTGCTTTGTTTAAAATGTTTTTTTTTTTTTGTTTTTTTTTATTGACTGGTAATTTGGGTATAAAATAAGTTACTCAACAGTAACAGCACTCTTGCTTGTATATGATTTTGCTGAACTATCAATGTCTATAATAATTTCACATTCACTTTTAATGTGGGAGGGACTAGAAACTTTTAAAGGTGCACTATGCAACTTTTCTGTCCGCTAGAAGGCGCCTACTCAAAACAAAGGTGTAGTTTGATGATGCCAAGGTTGAGCGCAGAATCTTGGTGCATGTGGTCTTCACCTTACAGCCAGTGGAAAAGAATCGGGACAGGACTCGGGCAGAAATCATGTTCATGGATGTGATTATTAATGTTACTGTAGTATGAAACAGAGCAGCTGTGTTTTTACACAGTCGCCGGCGCCATTTCTGCTTTTCCGGTCATGAGTATGAGGTAACGCAGCTCTGTTTATCATTAGATACATTTGAGTGTGTTGAAAATGATGTTATGACGTTACTCTGTGCATTCTCTCGGCGGCTGCTGTGACATTTGTTCACACTGCAGTAAGAGTAAAGCGTTTCTGCCAAATAGAACCTTGGTATGACGCAATTGACAGCGACTCCCTCACACCCGTCCCGGTTCCTTGGTTAAAATAGCATTTTTCTCATGATTTACAAATAGTTGGAAACATTTGGGATATTGTACTCAACTGAACAAAATATATAACACTGGCCTAGTGGTTTTTGAATATTTTACTGCAAAAATCCTACATAGTGCACCTTTAACTTAAAACATTTCACTTCTTGAGTTTGTCTGTTTCAACATATTTTTATCTGCATCTGAGAAACCATAATTAGTCGACTCCCCGCAGTTCCGCTGTACACCTCCTGTTGAAGACTTTCTCAATAGATCTGAATGAATTCAAATGAAGAGAAAATCTTTTTAAGAAATCATTGAAAACAAGTGTGACAGTAGACAACTCAGGATAGAGAATATTCCTGATTTTTGAAATAACAGCACGGATAGAAAGCAGCTCTTTTATTTGTGGACTGTTTTTTTTTTTTTTTCTCTCATAGTCGTCCTCATGTGTTATTAGCCTCAGTGCTCTTTCCAAATGTGCTTGACAACTGGATGGATTGCAATGGATTATTTTGAATAAAGCCCTGTTAAAAAAAATAATAATAATAAAATAACATTCCTTAAAATGTATTTTAATTAAGATTAAAATAAATAAAATACTTAAAATTAAAAAAAAAATATTTAAAATATTTTTCATTTAAAGGCACAATATGTAATTTTCACTGCTAGAGGTCACTTATACAAAACAATGGTGTAGCTTGATGCCTTGATTTCGCAGAATCATGGGAGTTGTTGTCTTCACCTATACAGGAGGTGGAAAAGAATCCGAAAGGACTCCATCATAAAAAATATTCATGGATGAGCTAATGTATTAAAGCTTTATTAACGTTACCGTAGCATGAAGCAGGGTGGGGATGAAAGCCGTTGGAGCGGAACGAGGCCGTTTGAGCGATTGCTAAAGAGAGACAAGTGCAACACAAGCACTTTTCTTTTATTATGCCGCAGACGGAGCCCTTCTGCTTCTTCTGCGCATGCAGCACTGTTTATAATAGTACATACATTTGAGTGTGTTGAAAGTTACGTTATAATGCATTTGTGCATTTTCTCGGCGGCTACTATGAGACACTTGTTGCACACTGCAGTAAGCTAGCTCGTTTTTGAAGGAGCGCTCTGAGCTCATGAAGTTGAAAATCAATTCTGAGCGGAAAAGCACCCTATGTCATCGTGTTTTCCCCCCATTGTCCAATCTAATGAATGGAGAGGCGGGCCTTCCATTGTGTTGACCGTTACCTTGATTTGACAGAAGGGACAGCTGATTTGAGGGTTGCCAAGAAACTTAAACATTTTTTAAAAACACAGTGCACTGCACTTTTCTTAATTAAAAAACGTCAACCAAAAAAGGCAGCGCTGTGCGCCACGCGTTTTTTCGAACCTGAAAACACGTTCTGTGTGATCGGGCCCTAATAAACCACATAATATATTAAACTGTCTTAGGTGTTTCCATGGTTTCTACAAAATAAAATCAAGGGTAACATGGGTATTATGTCATTGATAGGCGATTTTGTATCCCTTGATATTACACACTCTACTGCCCCCAGAACTTAATGGCACGGCACATCAATATATCTGCACAATGACACAAATTTGTCTGCATAGAACTGCAATATCACTAAATCCATAGTTTCTAACATAATGCTTATTAATTAAATATGCATGCATTTATTTTACACTCCACTTGGACTGAATTTGGATCTACGGATGATACAAATCAGTCAATATGAGTCTTTCTGCTAATTCTCTTGTTTCAAGCTACTAATTAGACAACTGTAGATACGATCAACTGCATAACCTTTAAGCATTTAGACAGGCAATGCAATTAGCTTCAGATATTTTGATAGTTGTGTGGTGAGTGGCATCAGGATCACACTCTTTGCATGTAAAAGTCAATTATAATAACAGCCAAGAATAATTTTACACAGTGCACATATAATGATGAAGGCCATGCCATCCTCTTGAGCAACCTGACTAGTAGAGGTTACAGTGTGCTGCATTCTACTGCCATCTGGTGAACAAAACTGTACTCAACTGCCTGCTTCTCTAAGCTTTGTTCTATACTTACATTTTATTAATCAGTGTTCATTCCCAATAAAGCTTTGTTGTCGGATTAATAGTTTATAATTTTAGTATAATGTCCCCTTCAAGTTGTGGTACATGTGTCGTTTTGCAGAATCTCTATTTTATATAAAGTAACCAAGAATAACTTTTATATTGTTACTAATATTTCAAAATAAACACTTACTGTACTGAAGCAACTTATGTTTACTTGATTATCTATACATTACACTCTCAAAAAAACTAATAAATGGTACAGTGGAGGTACAATTTTATTCCTTTGGGAACAAAACATATAACTGTACCTTCAAAAGGTACACAATTGGTCCTTAGGGTACAATTATACCATTGTTTTCCTTTACTTAGAGAAGGGGTTGGCAAGTTGGGTCATTTTGAGTCGCTGTCCTGTAGAGTTTAGGTCCAACCCTGAAAGACTTCTATTAACAGAGAATTAACAGAGGTTTAGATGTTGATGTTTTATTAAAAACATAATTTGGTCACCATTATGGTGATCAGTGTTTCCTTTTGTTGGGTAGTTTGACTTGGCTTTTTATGTGAGTTTGTGTTTGTTACAGTGACATTTATTAAATAATATTCACCAAAAATAATTTATTGCCACCACTGATCAGACATTCTTAATACTTTTGTATTCAATGCATGCTGGGAGGCATGAGTTTTATACTATTGGGGTCGGAGCTAAACTCTGCAGGACATCAGCTCTCTAGGACAGAAACTACCTACCCTTGACTTGAAGGTACAACAATTTACTCTTAAGGGTACCACCCCAGTGATGGCCACGTGCACTTTAAAAAGTACAATTTTGTATGTTTTTTTGTTTTTTTTTTGAGAGAGAGTGCAGATTACATTATTATTATACATCAGGTTTTTCATGATTGGATTACATTGCATTATACAATAAAAACTACAGAGCTTATCATAAAACTATTGTTTGTCTTACTAAGACATATTGGGAGATATACAGTAGAGTGATATCTGATATTTGTATGCATCTTATGCAAGTATTATGTTGCAAAATCAATATCTCATTGATTTACATTTCATGCTTTCAGAATTTCATCATACTTTTAGGTCTTTTTTTTTATTTTACAATAAAGTTTCAACTAAACTGGTCCATATTCTGATTATTGCACGTCACTGTCAGGCTAACAAACAGTCATCACAAATTGCAGGAATGGCTTGTAAAAAAAAAAAAGTCATAATTTACTCACCCTAATTTATACAGTCATTCCTAACTGCATTTTTAATAAGGTGCAAAAAAAGGTATTTTGCTAAAGGTTTATCTTTGTCCAAAAAATGATGGTCCAATGTTGTTTTGACTTTCATTAAATGTACAAAAGCCTTTTTAAAAATATATTTTCGGGTGAACCCTCACTTTAACAGTTATTGAATATTCTGATTCATATACTTTTGTATTTCAATGTGTATGAACTACTGTTAATAATAGAAAATAGAAAAAAATATCAATAAAATATATAAAAAACACTGGCTATGAGCGTTCAGCTAAGTTTTATTCAATGAATTGAGGCATAATCAAAATTACATTTCCGCAGTTATTAAAGTGTAGGAACAAACCAATATAGTCATGTCTTAATGACATGGAACCTTGAATAAAAAGAGAAGGCACAGGTCTATAAAATGTAGCATTTGCAATAATTAATAAGGCTTCTCATTTAAATTCAGATAAAGGTGTTTTTGGAGAACCTGGTAACAGTGAAAATGCTGTGAATAGTTCAGTGAACTCACTCAAAGTGATTGACAACACTTGAATGAGCACAGCAGAAGCTCTTGATTATGAATGTTCTCATGACTGAAACACAGAAAACAGTTTAATTCTGTCTGGGTGACAAACAAATAAATAAAAGACGTGGTTATTTCCTCCATCCTATTTAGAGGGATATCACCTCCTCATAGTGGTAGGTTAAAAACAAGTAAATATGTTTACTCACAGATTAAAACATTGATCATAAGAACAGAACATGTGGCGAGCAGATTTGTGACCAGTACTGTAGGGTAAGTCTTCAGTTTCAAATCACAGATCTTTGGTTTCACAACAGACAATCTCTCAACACATTTGTGATGTCAACCTATTACAGGACAAAATGTCCCAGTTTGAGGAAAGTAGCGCATTACCTGAAATTCAGGAAAAACTAAATTCTGCAAAGTTATTGCTTGCTCATTATTATCGATCGCAGTGTGTCACAGTATGTACATGTGCATTATTAAAGAATGCTTATTAATCCCTGGTCGACATCACGATAACATAAAACCAAACATGTAGCATAAACATTCAGATTTTGATTCATTTAACAGCTGACTGGCAAGTCTTCTGAAAAACTTGTAGTTTTTGAAGTAGTCAATATTGACCAGGGCACTGAAAATTAACTATATATCCAGTGTTAGAACGAAGACCTTTCATAAGAAGAAGTATACATACAGCGCATGAGAAAAAATATTTCTTCATTACAAAGGTAATTCTGTAGAGTATTTCAGATAATTACTTCATATAAAAACACTATCCTTCATAAATAAAATCCTGTTCAGGTTAAAAGTGCGTATAGTGTAAATGTCTGCCCTTGATTTGAGCCCCAACGGACATAAGGTCGAATCAACAGTAATGAAGCCTTGAAGTAATGAACGCAGTCAAGATCGAAAAGCACTTCAGGGAGAAGGAAAATCCTCAAATACAGACTTAAGACTGCAATAAATAATGCATTAAGAAGCCCTCTCTTTGCCTAAAGGGAAAGGTGCACAGAAAGATAATGAGATGATCAATAAATAGGATGTGTTTGTTGTTAGGTAGCTTTTTGGAGAGAGCTCGTACCATGATTCAATCAGGGAGGGGGGAAAAATCAATCAAACAATAACAATAACAATACCCCAGCATCCAAACTGCAAAATTCTGCTATTTTATGGATGGGCCTAATATACCGTCACACATCCAAACAGTAAAAGATAAGTTATTTGTAAGATATTTGTGGTGAAATCAGAATGTGAAGTTATGTATTAAATATTAAAGCAAATAAACTGATTACGAGATGTGGTTTTACATTCTGCCTGAAATTCTTCTGTGCATATCAGCCAAATTCCTCAATATTAAAGTGTCTGGGTGTATGATCTGGGCATGGCCAAATCAAATGTTCTGATCAAACCCTAACACTTGGAATTAAGTGAAAGCAGGATGGCCGGCTTTTCCTCCATGACGCGAACTAGCAGGTTATCAATGTAGTCTTCTAACTCCTGGATCCTGGAATCTTTTTTGGATAGTTCAGCCTGTTGCTTTACCACCAGCGTGATCAGTTCCTCCTGTGTGAGCTGGGTGAACGGACCGCTCTCTCCATTCTGGATGTGCAGTGAAATGAAGGAACAGAGAAAAAAAGAAAGACAATTGGTCAACTGATATACAGTACCAATCAAACGTTTGGATACACAGAATTGTTGTTGTTTTTCTTAAAAACTATTTTCTGATACAGATACTTATTTACATGTTATTGGCTGATATAAAAACAAGTCAGTACAATTTTGTCTAAATAAATGAAAAGAAAAAACTAAAGTCAATTGTTTTAAATGTTACAAGTAAAAATAGGCATCATAACATGGACCAGATATATTTACTAGTGGGTGCAGGACACTATAGTTCATTTATGTAAATGAGGATAGCAAAATAAAGTAAACTGAAATATTATACACAAAAGTGTTTTATACAGTGGACTACCAGTAATATTTTGGAACTAAAATTATTCAGACACTTTGACCTGACAGTTTTGCTTAAGTGTTTTTTCTTCAATGCGACCTTTTACACCACAGAAATGAAGCATTGCTTGGTAATTGGTTGACCAAAATTAGTATAATCTAATTGTGTACTTACATTTACCATCTGACAGCTGATTGGTTGATTGTAATCCAGTTATCTGATATTATCTAGATTAATTTGTTCTGATACAGTTTAAATTTTAACAGTTTAAAAAGAGTTATCGTTGTCTTTTATTACCATTTTCTAAACTTTAACTAATAAACTATGATAATGTGAGAACATTTTTAAGGTGTCTGAATCAATTTTGGATTGACTGTAAATTAATTTCCATTGTATAGATTATTCGCATTTTTGAAAATTGAGTGTTGGATGGTTGCAAAAAAAGTGAGAGACATTATCATGCACAATTAAATACCCGAAATGAGCCGATACTTTAAATACTAGAATCAAATTCAAAATGAGTCAGCAGACACAACAAATTGTGCCTATATATGTTTTTCTTTACAAATGTTTTATTCCCATTTGTTCATTTGTGATATTAAACAATATTTAACGTTTCACACTGGTCATAATTTACCCGTGGTTAAAATATGGGCATTCATAAGCTGATGTTTCACATTGTGCATTCCTAAACCCTGGGTTAATGTTCTTATTTGCTGTGTCAGTGTCATTGATTGGTTTGAACGCAGCATGCAACCGGTTTACATAAAAACTCTTGCATTGCGCATCTTCGCATTGCCGACTGTGCTATCGAGTTTATTTTGAATGGACATTTCAAATAAAAGGTACGTTTGAAAGGGTCTCTTCACTCAAATTGTCAAGTTTTCTGTCAGCATTTGACATTTTTCCTTTCAAACACTGCATTTACTGTTTATATACACAATACGAAGTGTTTCCTTGACTGTCCAAAGCACGCAAATATGAATACGCGATCGGTTGTCGGTGCTAAACCAGGTTGTTAATTACAAGTGTGAAATGTTCCTATACCCAGGGTTAAAAGTGGTGTTTAGACCGATGATAAGTGTGAAAAAGCCCTAGAGTGTGAAAATCCCTAGAGTCCTATTCCACATTCCACACAAATCACAATGACGGTAATGTGCAAACTCCGTATATACATAATGGGGTTCAGTAGGGTCACATTGGAAATCAGTTATTTAAAGTTTAATTTAAGCATGAAAACAAGGTAACAAACTTAAAATTCAAAAATGGCACTTGATGACAAAAGGTTGCCAACCCCTGTGTTAAATAGCAAGGAGGCAATAAATGGGTAAATTACTGTACCTTTGACTTCTCAGCCATTTCCTTGATAGTGATTGTCTTTAGGTCTTTCCCCACAGCGAGAACATTGGAAGACTGGCTCTCTGTGGTGTTCATGGGTTTCACTGGGTGAGGCCTAAGAAAGCAGAGTTACGGACACATTATCGCAATGAACATGAAAACTTTACTGCAAATGTACAACTTTAAGGATAAAACAAACTGTAGAAAAATGTTAATAAAAGTAAACAATGGCCCTTGAAGATATACCCACTTCATTTTAGTATTCGATTAAAGAGACATGGATATGTTTGGAAGGGCATACCTTATTGCTCATATTATGCTAAGAATTTAATACTATGCATTTTTATATGCTAAGATACCAGTACATTTGCGAAAATGTGCAGTATCCTATGTACTGTGCTTTGCAACCAAAGCACAGTACATAGGATACTGCATGCCACAATACATGACTATTTCAGGAGAGATGAATTACTGGCAAAAAGTTAAGTTAAAAATGTGAAATAACTGTATTTTACTCAGATAATAAGACACCTCTTGCTGACGTAAACATGCAATGTAGTTATAGAATATATGCGTCATGACAATGTAGCAAGACATTTTTAAATGTTTGTGTCATACTGCATTTTTCACAAATTAACTTTACAAAAGAAAATAATAATAATTATGCAGTATAAAGTGCATAATGTCTCATATGCAGAAAGCAGTTCTTGCCATGTGTTAGTTAACCATTCCAAACTCACCCACTGTACAATTCCCAACTAAATAAAAAAAGATCAATAAAAGTACAGCAGAGAAAAGCAAAACTCAAGTGTAGGTACCTTTGGGGTAGGGCAATTAAATTAGAGCAATCATGCATGATGTAAATATCCAGCAAAACAACACAATCCTCAGAACAAACACAAACACTCCAACACAACAGCCCCAACACTCATGCTCACCAATTAATGTCAGTATAAGAACATGTGACCTCAGTCTTTTAGCCTATACATCAGTTTCATGTAAACTTCAATGTGTATGTTATATAATCTCAAATCTACAGCTTTTCATATGGATTCGGTTTCATAAAATGTACACATTGTCAAGGTAATCAATCTAATATGGCCTACAATAACAAAACAAGACATATAATGGAGAAACACCTATATTATTTGTGACAATGCCTCAGTTCTATTTACAAAAGTCCTAACAGACCATGGCCTTTTGAACCACAAATAGCAACAATCAATTGCAAAACCCAAAGCCCACAATCCCAACCCTCAAGATCCCAGGAAGCAGTAACCACCCACTAAGCAACCAATTGAACAAATGCAGAAGGCCAGAGATTGATTGAGGTAGTTTCAGGGTAAATAGAAGCTGCTGATTTGAAAGCCGATGGGTTTAGCACAACAAGGGTGACACACTGTTAGAGGAGTTCAAGGAGTTCAAGGAGTTGTTAGTAGGGGTTGGGAGAACTTTTCTCACCTTCTTGAATTAGAAACAGCACTTCCACTACCAACTGGCTGAGCCTCTGATGGCGAGACCCAAGCACGAAGTGTAGTTTTGCCCCCAATATGGGATTCAGATGTTACTAGGGTGGGTTCAGTTCTGCTTGCTGAAGCAACACTAGTTACAGTCAGCTCAACATCTTCAGCATCTTGTGAAGACTGAGAAACTGATCTGTCCATACTACTTTTCTCTGTATCAGCTTTCCCAGTAATGGTGTACTGGCGAGATGAATGTTTCTTTCTAAGTGAAAAATTTCTTTGAAATGAGGCTCTGGCTTGTTCAGTAAAGCTGGGTGATTGTTTTCCGCGCTCTAATTTTGGAGATGTGGCATTTTTAGGAAGATCTGTGAATGGATCACTTCTTGTTTTGTTTGCAAATTTGTTATCTTTTTTATCAATGGTTGATGCCTGGTCTTCAGGATTTCCCATTTTATTTGCACCCCTTGTGAAAAGAACATCTTCATTTGTGGTCTGCTGTGGTAAAGCCCAGGGATCTTTGGATATTAAGTTATCACTTGGGAATGGATCAAAAGCAACCAATCCCTTCTCCTCAGGATCATTTGTCCGTTTTTCTAAATGCAGTTCTTCCGGAATTTCAGCAGTTTTAAGGTGGTCTGCTTCAACAAACACATCTGTAGAAATGTTTTCCTTCTGGCCCTTGTGCGGTTTCTCAACTTTGTTGTTTTCTGATGTCATGGGTTGAGCTGTTACCTGCTTGTCTAGTTGGACTTGTCTGACTGGGTCTTTGACTAATGACTGTTGTCTGGGTTTGACTGAAGGCATCTCTTTAGCCACAATATTAGTCTTTGAATTAACATTTTGTATGGCTCTGGCAGCTGGCGTAGGCTTCTCTTTTGATTGGGAGAGTTGATGGCTAATGCCATCAGGAGTAGGAGTCTTCCTTTCCATCTCTTGAGGTATACGTTGACTATGGACAGCGGAAGGTGGATTATTTTCCAAGTACATGGAGTTTTTAGGCATACTGACCGTAGCATATAAAGGATCTCTGATATGCTGGACATTAGGCTCAACTGATGGTTCTGGTGTTGCAGGAGCTCTGGGTGGCATGAGTGCTTCTTTGTGCCTAACAGGAGCAGGGGGAGGTACATTATTCCTTTGGTGCTGGTTAAGGTTCGCTGAGGTTCTGTCCTTTAAGACCACATATTTTTTTGTCATCTGCTTCTCCGGTGCATCTACATTCATCTCTTCAGAGAAATCCCAGTTCCTTTGGTTTACCTCCGCAATAATATGGTCCCAACGTGTCTGACTCATCACCCCATGCCTCTTCTTGGGAAAGAGAGTTTCATAGTCTGGGAGAGGAAGAGACGGCCTTTGACTATCTTTGGAATTCTGGGAAGACAGTTGTCCCGCATTATCAGGATGACTTTCAGTCTTTGACAAGCCCCCATGAAAACCAGGGGGTAGAGGAGCCTTTCGCTTTTTGTCAGTTGTGGAAGCTGAGAGGTTTTCCATGCTGGACTCACTTGAATCAATGAAACTTCTCTGAGGTTTAGGAGGTGCCAAAGAAGAATGAAGATCGGAAAACATACCAAAAGACTCAAACGAATCAGTAGAGAGGGATGGGGAATGTGGAGAAGTGTGGATAGTGCTCTGGGTGTCTACAGAGTCTGGAGGGGATTGGGAATGGCTATTGTCTGTTTCAGGCAGTACACTCAGAGCCAATCTGCCAAAGAGTAGAAACATAAAATGGTCAACTTACAGCTATACCAGTGCTTACAATCCAATATGTTTCTGCTGGGCATTACTACCGCAACTGAAAACGCTAATTTTAATCCATTTAATATGTACAGCACAGAACCCTCCTGCCTAAAATCTATTATCATAACTCAATACCTGACATCTACACCTTACATGAACAACTGAACATTCAAAACAGAAACAAATGTCTTTCTTACTGTTAAATTACGTAATTAAAAAAATTAAATTAGTAAATACAAATACATCTACTGTTATTAATGCAAATAAAAATATTAATCTTTTATTTATATTCTAGTATTTAAACAAAAACCCCAGATAGACAGGAGGAAATTTACCCTGATTTTAAATCTAAAAAGGTCCTCACAAACAAAGACAACAGAACATAATCCTGTCTCTTTCTTTTCCCAGGTTTTAGATAATCAGTTACTCACCATAATAGTTATTCACCACAAAACAGAAGTTCCTAAAATCCTTAAAACTCCCAGTAAAAGAACAGTAATCTTTGAGACTTTTTGCCTAAGACAGTGTCTCTTAGTCACTGTCTGTAAAAGACTAAGATCATCATCTTTCACAACTTGTTTCACTCCATACCAGAAGATTATCACCTGACGATCCAGACCACATTCCTTCCTCCACTAACCAATCATATGCCTTCGGCCAAACAGGTTAAGTAGCTACATAGGGTCAAAATGCAAATCTTTTAACACAATAAAAGCTATTCTGAGTACACTTTATGGTCATAAAAATGAACAAACACTGAATGCCATAGTATTGCAGGCACTTTCAACAGAAGATTGAAAGAAGAGCTGTTTATTTGGCTAAAATCACTGTGATACAACACGTTCCACTTTCACCCAAGGGTATGAAACTCAGTGATACCTGAACCCCCACATCTAGTCCCATCCTTACAGACAACCTTCCCCCATAAACACACACTTTCACAAAGGGATACAGGAGTGCGAGGAGACAAAAATAAAAGTGCTAAAAGCTAATGGAAGTCTTTGAACAGATACAGTAAGATTCAGTAACAAGCTTGGTAGTGTAGCAATTTTTAGCTGTTTCACTAAACCTACTTGTGCACTTACTCTCTTGACTTTTAGTGTGTGCAATTTCAGATTGTCTGTTATTAAGCATCTGTTAAAGCAATTTTTCACAAGGGGGATGTGTCTAAACGAAGGAGTTCCTCTTTAAGAGCACTAGAGTAGACAGAGGTGAGAGGAGTCGAGTTTCAGCCTGGGTTTTCCTCAGCTCTCAGGTGTCAAGATACTAACTGCATTACAGAGCAGCCTGAAGCATCATGCAGGCAGCATGAGTTAGGCTGAATATAATAAAGCTAATGAACCTCTAAATCTTTAGTACTTCAGCATCTAATAATAAACATTTATATATATGCCTATTTAAAATATTGGTGTCATTAATATTTTGTATGTTTTTGAGAGACGTCTCTTATTGGCTGCATTTATTTGATCAAAATACAGTAAAAACTGTAATATTGTAAAATATTATTACCATTTAAAACAACTCTTTTCCATTTAATATATCACAAAATGTTATGGTTTTTTTAATGGTTAAGCTGCATTTTCAGCATCATTACTCCAGTCTTCAGTCACATGCCCCTTCAGAAAGCATCCAAAAATGTGATTTGCTGCTCAAGAAACATTTATTTTTGTTGAAAACCGATGCTCTATATTTTTTGTGGAAATTATATATACACATTTACATATATTTTGAACAATGTGTATGTATGTATGTATGTATGTATGTATGTATGCGTATGTGGCACGTGCATTTACTAATGTATGTATGTATGTATGTATGTATTTTTGTTGAAAACAGATGCTCTATATTTCTTGTTGAAATTATATATACACATTTACATATATTTTGATCATCGTGTATACATGGAGGTAATGCACATTTATTAATGGGGGGAGTGTAAGGAGCAGAGTATGTAGGTAATGCAGACGTACAGCATGCGCACATAATGCACACACGTATGATACATACATACATACATGCATACATACATACATACAATACATACATACATACATACATACATACATACATACATACATACATACATACATACATACATACATACATACATACATACATACATACATACTGATCAAAATATATGTAAATGTGTATATATAATTTCCATATATATATATACACACACACACATATATATATATAGATAGATATATACACACACATACATACATCCATACATATTGATCAATATATATATATATATATATATATATATATATATGTGTGTGTGTGTGTGTGTGTGTGTGTGTGTGTGTGTGTGTGTGTGTGTGTGTGTGTGTGTGTGTGTGTGTGTGTGTGTGTATTATATATATATATATATATATATATATATATATATATATATAGAATTACAAAGAAATTACCACAAAAGATTAGTATTTTAAAACTTTCTATTCCTCAAAATTCCCACAAAAAATATAGAGCATCTGTTTTCAACAATACATATACATATCTCAAAATAAATGTATTCTTGCTTAATAAAAGTATTAATTAAAAAAAAAATTAAATAACCCCAGACTTTTGAACAGTAGTGTATAATGTAAGAACTGAAACATTAAAAACAATGTAGTAAAAGATAATTATGTTTAAAAAAAATTCATAATTTAATACAAGGTAGCACTAATATAACAATTAACATAAATATTTATCTGTTTATATTTTTACTAATATAATTTAGAGAAATTAAATTGAACAGCCTTAATGCGCACCTGTCTGAATCAACAGACGTGGACGTACTACGGGATAAATAAATAAAGCACTTTTAAATGTCAAATAATGTTCATAGTTTATATTATTTTATGTAGGCCTACATTTATGTATTTCACATTTATTAAGCCACCTAAGTCTGTGATTGTGGAGCACATAATATCCACAGGAGCCCTCCAAATCTCCCACCCTGATAACAATTTATAGATTTATTTTAATGCAGATATGGTTTCAGAGTCTGTGTTAAACCAGTCAGGTACAGAATGAAATTAGTGTTGCTGATTAACCTGCCGGGTGTTCTGGTAGGTATTGCAGGTGCGGAGGGTCACCAAACAAGACCCGTGCAAGACTCTGGTTAAACTAGTCAAACAAGCACTGCAGGAAACTTACCGGTCAATCACAATATTGCATTGTCAATAAGTGAATATTCACTCAGATATAAATAAAGAGGAGGTTATTCAATATGCGCACTCACCTCGGCTTGACAGCAGACACTTTTGCTGTGCGGCTGGGAAAAACAGTAGCGGGTGGTGTTGGGGTGAGGGTTGTCTTAACGCCCCTCCGTGGGTCCGTGGATCTCTCCTCTGGGAAAGAGGCTGAAGTATCCGGGGTGAGGGGAATGTCTTCAAATGGGTTTGTGGAGGAGGGCACATCCAGACGTTTGGGTTCATTCATTGCTTCCTCTCTCTTCTCCTCCTTCTTCCTTCCAATGCCAAAGAGGGAGGAAAGGCGATCGGCTACTCTTGTCTCCTCTTGCTGCCGCTGCTCTTCGGCCCGCTTCGTCTCCTCCTCGCGGCCCTTCTTCTGCAGCTCTTCTTCCGCAGCCGCTTCCTTGTGCTTCTTCTCCTGCTCTTCAAGTCTGCTTTTCCTATCTTCCTCCAGTTTTCTCTCTCGTTCTTGCTGCTTCCTCAACTCTTGTTCTTCCTGTCGGTCCAGCATCTCTTGAAGGCTTCTTCCTCCGGGTTTCTTACCCTTCTCCTCCTCCTCCACCACCACCTCTACGCGACGCTCCAGCGAGCTCTTGTCCTCTAGAGGGCCCTGTGAGGCAAAAGAAGTTTTGTCTTGCACTTCAGGTTTGTATGAGGGGATGCTTAGGCCTTTAAATGAGTCGATGGAGACGTCGGAAGTATTCCGCTGATGGTATTTGCGAACATCCTCTACTGAACCCTTTCCTGAGCTGTTCAGACTGAGTGTGGAGCCAAAAGTAGCTTTAGGTTCTTGTTCCTCTGCATAAACATGGCTGCCGTTGATACAGAGGTTATTCTGCTCCGGTATGTTCTGTTTAGAGCGGCTCAGGAGAGAAAAGGGGGCAAGAGACCCTTTGCTATCTGAACTGTCAGTGCGTTTGTGTCCCAGAATTTTAAACTTCTTTTTCACTGTAAGAGAAAATAGAAGACAATGCGTATTAAAACTGCTGTCCATTATGTCCAAAATGATTAACATGTGGATTAATAATACAGTGGATTAAATCTCTGAATACTTTGTATCCATATACTGCTCAAAGCAGACATTTAAAAGCTTAATCCAAGGAAAAAAGGGAACACAAACATTGACCTTACCATCAGGAGAGTCCACATTAAGGCCGGACGATCTGCTGCTGCTGAGTGAACTGTTCTTCTGAGGCAAGGTGCCCAGGGTTGACATAGACTGGGACACATTCCTTTGGAGGTTTGTTTTTGGTCCAAAAAAGGATTTCAGTTTTGATTTCTTCTTAGGATTGTCTGAACCACCCTCTCCTTCCCCTTCACTGTCTGTTCCCACTGAGGAGGGCACGATCGCAGAGGCAGAATCTGACAGGCCGTCTTTTTTCTTCCCACGAATTTTATCCTTCAGCTTGCCGATGCCAGAGCGAGGCTTTTCTGTCATGGAGAGGTCAAACATGCTGGCTGTCAGGTTATTCCTCATGAACTGAATGTCCAGAAAAACTTCCCCTCGGTCCTTTTCTTGTTTCCCATTCTTATCCACCAGCTTGTACCAGCTGCAAAGAAAAAACAAACAAGGTATTTATTAGATTGCTTGACAGCTGTGCTTTTTTTTCTATTATTATTTTTACATTTTCAACTTTCTTTAGTGTGTGATGCTGCTATTTGAGCATGAAAAAGGTCTTCAAAGTTACAAAGCAGAAAGTCACTCCAAAAGGAGTTAGGTCACTAACTCCCGTTTCCCGTAGGTCACTTTAGAATTAAAAATTCTCGTCATCCAAGATGTTCATGTCTTTCCTTCTCCAGTCGAAGGTTTTTAAGGAAAACATTACAGGATTTTTCTCCATATCAGTTGAAGTGACTTCAATGGGGTACAATGGGTTGAAGGTTTTTTAGCTTTTTAACCACAAATGTTCCTCTCTGCGCCATGCATAACAGTCACATTGGAAAGGTCACGTGTGACGTAGTCAGAGAAGTACTGACCTAGTTTACAAAGTGAATGTGCAAAGACGAAGTAAAACGCCCTTTACAAATAAATAAATATTTAAAAGGTAAAACAGTCATGTTGAACAATTCTGAAGTTGAGATATGTCAGGCATTACCTTTCCAACGTGACTACATAACGCATCTTAGAGAAAGTGCTAGTTGAGCATTTGTGGTTAAAAAGTATAATTTATTTTTTTAGAAAGTGACAGATTGTTTAGCTAGAAAAGACTCTTAATCCTTGGCTGGGATCGTGTAGAGCCCTCTGAAGTTGCATTGAAACTGCGATTTGGACTTTCAACCCATTGTACCCTATTGAAGTCCACTATATGGAGAAAAATTCTGGAATGTTTTCCTCAAAAACCTTAATTTATTTCCGACTGAAGAAAGACATGAACATCCTGGATGACATGGGGTAAGTAAATTATCAGGAAATTATTATTCTGAAGTGATCTACTCCTTTAAGCTGGTGAATTTTGGAAATATTCCCCCAAAAAATTCTAAAAAATAAAATAAAAGTAAAATAAATTCATCTGATTCCAGTGACAATGGCATCATTTAATGGAGAGCATAGAAACTGCTCTACATTTGATGTTCTGATAATTTCACCAAAGTGCTTACCCGGATTCAGAGAACAAATGTATGCACAAAAATATAAAATAAAATTATCCTGAAATTGTGCACAGCTGTATGGTTTCAAATTTCCACCTTGTAAATGCCCCAAATCCAAAATCCAAATCCTTTACTTGAGAACGGAGAGCAGCAAGAATTGCTTAGATTTCAAAATTCTAGCAGTACATTTTTTTTTCTTTCCTTTTACTGACAGACTGGGAAAAGAGGTGCTGCAATAATGTAAAATATGTGAAAAACAATGTGTTTTTTGAACATTCAAACATAAAACCCTATTTTAGTAGACACCAAAAACAAAATCAAGTTTTTGAAAAATATAGGCAAAATAGGTCCCTTTTAAGGATTATCATTTATTTGAATTATTTCAGCTTATTGTTGTCTTATTGTTAAATCACATTAAAGTATTGTAATTGATATCTAAAACTATTTTTAAAAAATTGCTCATTAAAATTAAGCTGAACTAAAATACAAATATTACATATACTTAACAAACCTTAAATGTTTGAACTGAAATAAGTACTAAAATGACTAAAAATGAATTAAAAAATGTATAAAAAGACAACACATAAAACTAAAACTAAACAAACTAATATTGAAAGCCAATCCAAAATATAAATAATCCAAACACTAAGTAATATGAAAGTAACTACATGTGTCACATAAATCACATGCATAGTTTAGGTAACATTTCGCATTTGCCTTATTGAAAATTCTCTTTTGCTTTTTGTAAAGAAAATTTTGCATATACTTTTTATAAAGACAAAAACTATTTTGTTAGTGGGGGAAAAAACAAACAAACTGTAGAAGTCAAGAAACCTGTAAATTCCAGCTGGTTGCACATTATTATTAATATCATCATTATATTATGTGAGAATAATAAAGCCACGGAGTGAACATTAGCATTCACTATAAAACTAAAACTAAATTACTGTATACAAAAAGAGAGGCCAGAATTTCACACAGGAGTTGAACCCTTTGCCAGTAAACGATCCAGGTCACAGAAGCCCGCCTACTGATGAAATAAATGGAAAATGACTTTGTTTATCCCACTCGTGTCCCCTCATTTCTGCTCAGCAATTTTTTCAGCAGAGCAGCAGGTAGGAGAGTTCTGGCGTTCAGTATCTGTAATCATGAACAAGCCATTATCCGCCCATGCTGTTGTCATAATAGACTCCTGAACACAGGGATCATGGGTAGTCTACAGTCACAGAGACACCAAACAGCGGCTCCCACAGACGAATCTGATTAAACATGGCATGTGCTCAGAGGAAGCAGCTGCAGCAGAATTCCAAGCATTTAGATTTGGACCCCCACAGGACAAGAGATTGGACAGACTGCTACTACAATTTTTTGGAGAAAATCATGAACACATTTTTCCCTTTCAGAATCACATGTAAAAGTGATTTCAAGGCTTAACAATAAGAATTACCCACTGTGAGACAGATTCAGCAAGTAATCAGTTACATTGTGCTGTGCATCATATGCAATCATTTTTCCAGCAAAAGTATGTTTATGAATTTATGGAGTTACATTAATAGCTGTATAATGTCCGTCTTAATGCGATTTTCCTCTTTTTGTAATTTTTTGAAAAAAATAATGTATTTTTATATAACCTGGGTTTGAAAACTGTTTCTGATTCTAATGCTTGCAAACCCTACAGTAAGTTCATGTAGTTTATTATTACTACTCTATTAATAATTATAATCTAAAAAGTGATTAATTATAGCAACTTAAGTGAAAAGTGAAGAGGAATTTGTGCTCTGCATCCAACTGCACACACACAGCAGTGAGAATTGAAAATAAAGCAGTAAGACATAATTTTGTTTTATTTGTTACTCTGTTAGATTATACATTTATAATTTATTTTGCATTACTACTAGTACTGTTATTACTAATAAAACCGATCTCTGGGGGCCCCAAAAGTGCGTGGGCCCTTAGAATCTTCCTTACTTTCCCCCTCTTAGCAGCAACCCTGCTGATGATAAGTAATATAGTTTACAATGTTATCATCATTAAAACCGTGTTTGAGAAGAAATGGTGTGGCAGTGACATTTTTCAGCCTTTTAAGAGGACCAAATCTGAGGTGTGGTCATATTTTGGCTTTTACAAAAGTCCTGAGGGAAATTTAATCGTGTGTTATAATGCGTTGCTATTTACAACAATCATTATAAATAGGAAATGCCACAGAATAGAATCTTTGTTTAAAAAATTGCATAGAGCTGCTTGTTTTATTTGTTTTTTATTGATTTTCAAGTATAAAACTTGTTGAGATGTTTTCATTGTGTGCACTTTCATTTGAACAAAACCGTGATGATATTGATAATTGTGATAATTTTGGTGACTATAATCATGGTATGAAATTTTCATATAGCTATTATATTTAGATTATATTTAGACTGTCTGTTTTACTACCAACTATGTATGACCAACTACCCAGTAAAAAATATTTTAAAAGTAAGTTACCTGGAGTTAATTGAAATTAAAATTGTTAGTTAATACAATGAACATTTCTCAGAATGAACATCACCCTTTATTCAAATATTATTAAAAGATTTTGTAAACATTTTGTGTAATTGTATTTTATTTGTTATAATGCAGTGAAACATGCCAAAAAACTTGCTATTTTCATGATTCATTTAAATTTATGTGGTTCAGATAGAATAATATTTTGAGTTCCTATTTATTAAATCAATTTCCTTCATTATATTAACTCAATTTTAATTTAAATCAACTCAAAATTAAGGCAACCAGGTTACTTGCTTTTTAAAGTTAAACCAACAATATTTGTTTACAGTGTAGCAGTTAGTCAAGGGTTAATCAGCCTTACATTTTGGTATCAAATTTAGACCACATTTTTTTATAACTATGAACGGTGTGATGACTAACTTGTAAAAGTAGTCTTATCAGTGTATGCAACATAAACTCAGCGTATTGAAGCCTCTTCTCTATTGACATCCATAAAAAAAGCCAACCCGTTCTTACTTCAAAAGGTGTCCGATAATAAAATATCATGCCTCAATATATCATAAATTAAAAACTCTCTATCTAACATATACATATATTTCCTTTTCATTAAGCTCTCAATGAGTGTACATTTTTCAATGTTTTGTTATGCACACTTCACCTTTATGTTTGTTTTATTCAAAACACTCCCATTTGGATGAGGTTCAAAGCATAAATGAGAAAGACTAGAGCAGCCCAAGAGCAGGAAACACAGACTATCAGTCCGTTAGTGGACCGTATATACTCAGACCACAGCAGGAAACTCAAATCTGGAGTTTCGGGGTGGGGAAAGACTAACGGGAAATCATGCCTATCAGCAATCGAAGCTCAAGGAATGTTCTTCATGATGTCACTGTTTGCAATTTGATAAGGAAAGTCTTTTCAAGATAATCCAGGGCTATTTACATTATCGTCTGCTTCAAAGTTTGTTTGGACCAAAGTGGACATGAACAACAGACGCTTGACAAACGCAGTACAGAACATCTAATACAGATATAGGAATTGTCACTTGACCTTTTCTTTTAATAGATCAATTTGATGTAAAACCCATCTTTATAGCCGCTTTCACATGCATTAATCTTTAATACATCATTCTCTCACAGCTCTCAGGAATCGATCCAAATGCTCATGAAATGTTCTTTTTTTATCTGAGACAACATTCCAAAAACTTGACGAATGTGAACATCCAACACACTGCTCGCAGCTAATCTAACACCCCCATACTTCGCTGGTTTCTCTCTTTATTCAGGGAAAAACTAACTCAAACAAACAAGTGCGGCTCCTAATCTAGTTTCAGATGCAATCATTAACTCCGTCTGAGAGGGAACAGTGAACTAGTGTTCGTACCTGGAACAGCCCTCTATCAGTTCATGCATGTAAGGAACGAGTCTTTTAGTTGGAGGAGGAACTAAAAGACGGCTATCAGTAAGGTTATTAGAGTTTGGGATTTCAGTCTGGTCATTACTGTTTCAATACAAATGTATAAATCTGCAAACACAGATTCCACGATTTGATTCAGATTCACAAGCTCTTGATTCGCTTTCGATTCGACTTGATAGATCAGGTACGGTAGAAGTTCTTCTTAAAGAGATAGCTCACAAAAAAATGAAAATTCTAGCATTAATTACTCACCCTCATGTTGTTCCAAACCAGTAAAATGTTTGTTCATTTTCAGAACACAAATGAAGATCTAAATTCAATCTGTTCATCATACAAAGCGATCAAAATAAATTGTTTTAAATTTTGCAAAAAAAAAGTGCATTGATCCATTATAAAAGTACTTCATACGGCTCCAGGGGGGTTAATAAAGGCCTTCTGAAGTGAAGCGATGCGGTTGTGTAAGAAAAATATCCATAAGTTAAATTTCGGAAATTGAATACGGAAGGTGGTCTGGCGGAAGCTAGTAGGGCTGGGCGATATGGCCTAAAAAAAAATCCAAGATTTTTTCACAAAAAATTCGATTTATGACTTTAAAAGACCCTCCTGCTTAAAATCAATCTGCAGATGACAAAGAAATTGTTCAAAACAATTTTTAACTTTATTTTGTTTAGGTAAAATATTTGCGGCTTGGTAGCACATACCTGGGGTCCAAAACTTTCAGCATGGGAATAACCTCTGCAATTCCAGTATAAATGGGCACCATATTTTGCAATATACAATATACATATCAAAGGTTTATGAATTGATATGCAGATAAAATTAACTTTTATTTACCACAGTAATGTACCACAGTATTCCTTCCACAATACCCCTTTAAACTTTTAGTTTGACAAATCACCACATTCAAAATAACATTAAAATTGGATAATATTTAGAGCTTTGAAGTACTGGAGAAAGTGTAAAGCCCTTGAAAAGTGCTTGAATTTCAATCTCAAAAGGTTGTAAGAACCCTGAGATGAATAATGACAACATTAAATCCATGTGGTGAATGTTGGTGATTTTGTGACTGAAACTCCTGATCTTCGCTCATGTTGTCTTAATGTTTTTCCTGGTCTCCACGTCAGCGCTGTTTAATCTGATATCTGTGGTTTATAACACAATTCTGTGCCGAACGCTTCAACTAGATCTCAGAGTAGCGATATTATTAATAATGTGGTGATTTTAATAGCTTTCTCACTGGATCTCCCAGCGCTGAGTCTGTGTCACGAGATCGGCCTGTATGAGCTCGCGCTGCGTTGTCCGCGCAGCTCAAATGAGTACCCGGGTAGCGCGGTTCCGTTCAGATTATAACACACTTTGCAGCGTGGTATTGTTTGTTCTGCGACTGACGTCGAAAAAACTAACCAATTACGAATGATATTGTATGTTGTAAAGATGACACTGTCCATGTTGTTTGTGTATCTCTGGTAAACGTGCGAGGGGAGGGCTAAACCATTACGGGAGCTCAGAGGGGAGCGGCGGCAGATGTTAAAGAGAAAATCGATTTTCATTCAAACAAATCGAAGTAAACTACACAATTTGAATTAATTGATATAAAACGATTTATCGCCCAGCCCTAGAAGCTAGATATTTTACTTTATAATGTGTTAAATATGGATATTTTTCTTCACATCGATTCACTTCAGAAAGCCATTATTAACCCCCAGGGGCTGTGTGAAGTACATTTATAATGGATGGATGCACTTTTTTGGCCTTCAAAAAGCTATTATAAAGCTTGGATTAGCCAGGATTTTTTAAAATATAACTCTGATTGTATTCATCTGAAAGAAGAAAATCCAGTAAAAAAAACTGAAATAAAGCTTACATAACACTAATATAAAGTCATAATTTAATTTAAATTTGAATTAAACTAGCCTAACCTTGCAGTGAATAGGGCACATAAGGGTTAACAGGAACCAGGAGTTATTTTATTTGTTTCAGGTACACAAAACCATGTTTACACAGAAACTTTAAACCAAAGGCCCAGCCACTGCGAGACTGCGAAACAAACTGGCGCAGCAAGTTTCATCTGCTCTTATATTTATGGAATAACAAATGATTTCATAAAGAGTTTGACAGGTCATATGACATGGGAATAGCTGGCCTAGATAAAGGCATAGCAAAATAATTAGAAAAATGATCCACTGAGGTTAAGAATTAACCACACCTGGTCTGGTAACACAAAGATTACGGATAACTGATACTGGAGAGTCAAAAGATGGAGAAGTGCTAAAACGTGACGGGGCTAGGACTTTAAATTGCCTTATTAACTTTAGATAAGGACTGTCTAAATATTAATAATATTATTAATATATCATTAATATAGTGAATAAATATAGCCTTTTTGTCTCATATAAACTAGGTTATTCTTGTAAAAGAGACAACGATCAGCTGACCCGCACCTCACTGCCAAAGCTGCCATATCAACACTATCCTGAAGTAGGACAGTAATACGACACCAGCAAGCTCGAAGAAAAAGAGGAGGCAAAATTCAGTCCCTTGTGTGTCCATGTAATGAGAGGTAGAAAGAACGAGAACGAACCAGAGATGGCTTGTGTTTTATGAGCAAAACCATGACAAAGTGCTGGCAGTGCACAATACTATAAGTGCCAATGCCAACATTCACAGCTTTCTCAGACTGTCAATATTATCTGACCCTAATATGGAGGACTCTTTGATTACAAAATAAACACAGGGATTACACTAGAAGCCTCGCTGGTTCCGGACTTGATAATGATGCTGTGAGGAAGGATCACGTATGCAGCTAGATCCAGCTTTGTTTCCAATTCTGGAAAACCATGGTCGCTACGAAATAATTTGACATAATGCAAAGCAGTGAAAATAACTTGACTCTCCAGTTGATACTCCGCTTGGTTAGATCTGACGCTTCTTTATGTGAGCTCTCAACCTATGATAGGGTGACCACCATCAAACAAACCAAATGTGGGACTATCACTAAGTTTGTGTGGGACAATGTGGGATATGTTAACAATACTAAAACATAACCTGAAACTGTTATATAATGTCTATCCAACTTCTAATCTAATCTAACTAAAACATTTGTATTCTGCCTTTCAGATGATAAAAGCACTTGTTCTTTAGTCCCTTCGAGAAAACACCATTACATCACAATGCAATATAGCATGTCTTTATTTTAAATGTCATTTAAATTCAACATCACTAAGCCTGATAAATAATGAACAAATAAAATATAAAACAAATCAAAATTAGTTCATTGACAGTCTTATATATTAATTTATAATATATAAGAATAGAACCAATGAATTATCCATTAGTTTTCTAACAGGGAACACATGGAACGAATCACCACTCCACATTTTGATTGACAGCCGTCACGACCTACTAGTGACCGTGTTTACACCTTTCTTTTCAACCATTGGATAGGATTTAAGAAACGGCTGTTGTATTTGTGTAAGGCGGGAAGTTACTTTTTACGAAGCGCTGTTAAATATAGGTGAAAAACTACACCGCAAAAAGAATAAATAAAATGCTTTCTTAAAGGCAAAAGAACGCATGCATGTTTTCTTAGTATGCTAGTTAAAAACCAACAGACGGATGAAAATGCGGGACATTTTCTCAATATGCGACGTGCGGGACAAGGGGTGAAAACGCTGTGCAGAACAACACAAAGCGGGACGGGCGGTCTCCCTAACCTATGATGATGCCTCCTTAATGTTGCACTCTGAAAAGTACAAAAACTAATTTGGAAATAAAAACATAATAATTAATTCTAAAAAATGAGATCAATAAATGTAAAATTCTTGAAAAAAAATTAAATAAACAGAATAGTAAAAAACAAATACAAAAATAAATTCAGGATTAAAGTTAATTAAAATGTAATTATGTTTTATCAAATCATTTATTTTCCTGTTATTACATCAATCTATCTATCATTTATCCATAGCCGATCAGTTTAGAGAGTTTAGTCCTCTACTTTATGAAGCCTCTACAACAAAATTCCTTCCTCATAAAAACTCAGGAAATTGTTTAGTTTCCACATACTGGCAAGGACTTTAAAGGAGTTTTCACACCTGAAAGTCTGCACCAAGGTCCGAACCAAAGTTCATGTTTTGATAGATTTTATACATTCGGTTGGTTTTGGTTTGGTTTCACACTGCAATTATGCGAGTGCACTAAAGAACTTTACATGACGTACTTGCGTCCAGTTGTCATCAGTTATGTGGGCTGCATCTTAACATTGATTGATTTGTTAGCGGTAATCAGCGTGTTGTCAATTCGGCAGTTGTAACTTTGACAAGATGAATGAAGTGAACAGACGCATATCGTTGCCACTATGCTGTTATTGCTATGGCATTACTATCTGCAGCACCAACTATATTCAAGGCTAGTTCAAATTCGCCAAATGAACGTCCACTTTCTGCGAACATTTTATCGGCGCCGACAGGAAAGGAGAAGACTCAGACCATATTTTAATTAAAAACCTTGTCTCCTCCTCTCCCCATGTGCTATGGCTCATTTTTCCTGCTATCTTCTGTGACAGTTCTGGTAGTTCTGTCTTCTTCTGTTGTTTTGGGTCAGCGGGAACCACCGGGAACGTCCTGTAAATGGTCTGAAAGTCCGAACCATACAGACAATGCTTTCACACTAGCAACAAACCGAACCTTTGTTAAGTTTGATCCGGACCGAGACTACCTCTTTTCGTCAGACCAAATTTCGTCTGTTTGGTCCGGACCGTGGTCCGAGGGAGGTTTCACACCTGTAATTTTGATTCTGACCAAACTGAAAAGTCCGAAAGTACGGACCAACCAAGGTAGGTGTGAAAACGCCCTAAATCTGCAGTCTCTAAGTTTTGCCTCTTTGTTGCCATCTCAGTTTGACACCTGCAATTGCAGTTATTTGTGGAATTATCATCTTTATGTGGTTGTGCATTGGCACGGCTCCTCAGCGCGGATGAATGGAATGTTTTGAGGAGTATATCTGTAGGCTATAAAGTCATCACCCGGTGTGGATACTGTACTTTGGAATCACAGATTCTGCGTCTTGGACTTGGAGTATGACCAAAATAAGAATTTTCTCTGGAAAATATAATCTGAACAATTTACATGTCTGCCACTTTTGTTCTGACCCACTCAGAAAAAAAGCATTACAATAAATCGCGCTTCCACTGGTGATTGAATCTAACGATAGCTCATATCACGTAAAACCATGCAAATTATTATTATTATTATTGTTGTTATACTTTTTTCTCAAATTGTTAAATGTTAACGACATCCGTATTGCGTGACTGTGTGTATTAGCGTTACCTGTAGATTTCAATTTCTGCACAGTCTAATCTTTTGCTTTTGACTATGGGTGAATCTCCAGTTGTCACTGAGGATTGACGTTTGGACCTTTCTGGATTACAATCCATTACAAGCCATTAAGATGATAAATTGCTGCTGCTGTGAGAAAAGGCTATAAATGATCCGCCACCTGCAGCATCCTCACATGCGATAATACTACTAACCGGACTCCTTCATGTATACAGACGTGTCAAGATGTTGGGTCTGGGAACTCACCATTGACAGGGCTCAATCTGAGGGGCAGGATAAACGGTTGTCTTTCAAATTCCCTCTGCACACAATTGGTTAGCACTACAACCAACCAGAGCAACGTGAAGCGGAGCTAGTTGATAGATTAAACTTTCGCCGAATCCGGTCGGCAAACCTCCGAACACATCTTCCCTTCTTAAGAATAACTTCAGTGCTGTTCTTTGTTCTTTTCTCAAAGAAAAACTTAACAACAAGTCTTCCAGAGTTGCAGCCAAAGCCGATTCGAAAGACCGCCGCTCGCCAGCTTCTTGCTTTACAAGTAGCATGCGGAAACTCCGCAACTCTGCCATCATTACGTTAAGCCCGCCCACCGACTCTATACACAATGTGATTGGCCTGACCAGAGTTTGGTTTTTCCAGATCACAGGTCTATCGAGAGTTGCTAGACTTCACTCGCGGCAGATTAGACATGCTGCCGCTAGGGTGCGTCTAGATTTCTATGATATACAAGTACCTCTCAAATTAGAACATATTACAGGCTTACCGGTGTGAATCGGGCTAAGGTAAGGAGATTGTTTTGAACACTGGCTGGTTATGCACTTGCTCAAATTTACTTTGGATCATTTTTAACCCAAAAAAAGTGCAGCTTTAATGAACACTCAAATTCAACAAATTTGAATTAATTTTGGATCACAAAGACAGACAAACAAACAAAAAAAACAACAACAACTGACCTTCAGTGCTAGATAGATTACAGACAGTTTGATAAGCAGGCAATATTTAAGTGATTAGTATATAAGAGACTCAATAAATTAAGTAATTCAGTGAAACTAAGGCCAAGACCTTCATCAAAACACACCTGCTTGAAATTATCACATTTTAAGTGTTAACTTCTGAATAATTCTGAATATCCCATTACATCATAAGGAGCTTTGCATTCCTATTTTACATCGTAAGCCTACATGGATACACCCAAACATTCACGTCAGAACTATTAACATACTTCACCAGTATATAGTCTCAGGACAGGTACAGCACACACCTGCTTTAAAATGACAACCATGTGAACTGGGGCAAACCCAAGGCAAATAGGCAGATCTAACATGTCCCTTTCACTGTCTGTTCAGAACCAGTAGAGGAAGTCAAACTAATAGGCAAATAAAAGGTCCTTTGCATTTGAATAAAGAGCAGCCCTCATCACCATATATAGTTTCCACATATTGGCATTATTTTAATAAAGCAGTAATGCATATTTGATAAGTTGTTTTATTTATGTTATTGTCATCGTCACTATTATTAACAGCAACAACAACTATAATAATAATAATAATTAATGTAAAGATACATATTGTTCTCCTATTGAACATTAGATTTTTAATATAATCATAACATATTTCTAGCATAATTTATTATATATTGAACATTTTATATAACTTATTTTGTTGCAAGCAGATCTTTTTTAAACCTACTTTTTTTAACAGAAGCTCTAGTTTCTAGTGGATTAGTATTTCAATTACTAAACTGCATGAGCCAGATTTACCAAAGGAAAAGAACACCGTGTTCACACACACACGAGCACATGCACAATCGAACACAAAAACACACATACACAAACACGCAGACACACAAACACGAACACATGCAAACATGAACAAACAAACACAAACATGGACAAACACAAACTAATGCAAACACAAACAGACATACACAAACAAACAAACATGAACATACGAACACGCAGACACACACAAACACATGACAACATGAACACACAAACAAACGCAAACATGGACAAAACGCAAACATGAACAAACACAAACTAAGGCAAACACATACGAACACATGCAAACATGAAACACACAAACAAACACGAACAAATGCAAACAAACACACAGACACACACACAAACACAAACTAGCGCAAACACGAACTAACACAAATAACAATGCAAACACAAACTAGCACAAATACGAACTCAAGCAAACTCGAACTAACACAAACACTGACACACACGGACACACTCATGTTGTGTTTTCATGTTTCATGGGGACTTTCCATAGACATAATTATTTGTATACTAACTGTATCTTCTATCCACTAACACTAACCATCACAGAAAGCGTTCTGCATTTTTACATTTTCAAAAAACATGAGCTGGTTTCCTCGTGGGGACATTTTGACCTATGGTTTACCTGCACCACACACACACTATTCTTACAGGTGGTGAAAAGTAAAAACTAACGTACGTTACACACCAATAGCCCAGCCTAGGGTGTCACTCATACCTGTCAGTTAATGACTAGTAAAGTTCTGTTGTACTGGGCTGGGATGGGTGGAGAGGAATGTAAAAACGTCTTTATTTGTAATACAGTTAGACTGGTTGTGTAAGATTGTGCTGGACCATTTTACTCTTTTAGTCAAATTTACTTGCTTGCTTGGAATGATAAACTATGTTTATATATTTTCAATCTAAGGGGAGACAAAATGACCCATATGAACAGATCATCTGATGAAGTTGAAACCAGTTACTCCAGATCTTAATAATTGTTCTACAGTTGTTATAAGTAACACTACAAAGACTTAAAATAGGCTTATGGCACACATATTTTTATCTCAACCTAATTAGTAGGAATCATCTTGACTGAAAAAAACCAAAAAGCTTTTTAAAGGCAAACTTATTCTACATGGAGCTGAGCTCACCCTCATGAACACTGCCAATTTGAGATCACATGACAATGATGGATTCAATGGGTCAAGTTTCTAGTAGTAACAACAACAAAGACGATAAAGTTTATTATTATTATTATTACCTTTATTTAACCAGAATAAATACATTATTTTAAATTGCACTTTTTCTGTGCTCGTAAGGGGCTTTAAAAAGCATACAAATACTAAACAAGCGAACCAAACAAGTGATGGAACAGATCATCATGTGTGTGATCCACTGTTTCAAACAGAAGGAGTGCGAGCGTCCAAACAAGCTGACCCTGACGGAGCCATGAATCAAACGGGTCCAACAATCTGCAGCGCCAATGGCACACAACAAGGACAAACGCCAAAGGACACACAGCAAGAAGACAGGTCTTACACTTCCCATTCTCTCGCTCAAAGGCCAGAATAGGAAGTCGACTGGACAAATCAGCAAGCCAACCTAACATGCAAATAAAGGGAAACTCGCATGGCTTCTGTTTTTGAATATGAGCAGCCCTCATTTCCAAAGGAGAACATGAAAAGCTAGAGAAGAATTAAGCTCAAGCAACGACTACTTTGAAACTATATTACTAAGAAAAGTACAAAGTTTGTGTTCTGTTAACTATACTGGTGCCTGTTCTGTTTCTGCGGTGGCTATTTATACATTTTCTGATGAAATAGTTCTTGTTTATTGTCAAGAATTGATATTCAGTTCCTAGCATTGAGGCAAGGCAAGCGTGACTCATATTCAGGGTAAGGGCCAATAAAAATAATAACAAAAACATAGTAATCACACACACACACACACACAATCTTATATAATGGTCCAGACTTTGATTTTGTCACTACATCTTTAAAAAAAAAAAAAAAAAAACATAAATACCTAGTTAAAAAATATATATTTGTTTTCTTGGCATTTTTAAATAAGTGTTGCTATTCCCATTTTTGTCAAAATGTCATTCAGAAAAACATTCAGTGTAATGGATATATTTATATTAAAATTAAACAATATACTTATTCTGACATGTAATTATTAAAATATATTTAAAAAGAATGTGATTATACTAAACTTTTAAAACTTAAGATTTTAATTTCCTTACAAAAACTTCTTGCTGACAAATGGGTAAAACCTAGTGGTTTGAAGGATATTAGCAAAGTACCTGATTAATACAATGATTCCTGTATTAAATGTATCTATATGAAAAGTAAGCCAGGCGTGTGTGTGTGTGTGTGTGTGTGTGTGTGTGTGTGTGTGTGTGTAATATTACTGTTTTGTTAAATTATGTAGCTTTTTGAGATGTTGAGATGTCTAGCAAAAAAATTAAAAGGAGAACTGGGTAATATCTTGACATCAGAACAGAACTTGAGGGTGATCTATTTTTAAACAAACACCTAGCAACACCCTAGCAGCCACACAGCAACATTAAATAAAACTTAGATGGCAACATCAATACTTAAAACATTTAAAAACTAAAAACCTTTTTTGGTTTGATTGGCTATCTTAAACATTTCAACATTGACGAGTGCTGTATACTGCTAAGGCAAACCAACCTAAAAGTGTGACACACTTTTTGTCATCCTACAAACAAACAGAGCGGGTGTGTAATGGAGTGCAGCATCCAGAATATCAAATACTGGGGGGGACAATTTGGCGATTTCAAATTATTTGGGGGGTACCTGTCCTGTCCACCTTAATCGTGGCTATGGTGGTTAAAGCCCTGTGTGCAGTGTTAAAGGGTCAGAATTAACCCAAAAAGGAAAATTATGTCATTAATACCTCAACCTCATGTTGTTCCCAACCCGTAAGACCTTCGTTCATCTTTGAAACACAAATTAAGATTTTTTTTTTTATAAAATCCAAGAGCTCTCTGACCCCAGACAGCAATTTAAATAACACTTTCAAGACCCAGAAAGGTGATAAAAACATAGTTAAAATAGTCCATGTGACTCTTACAACGCGAAGAGATTACTTTTTGTGCTCAAAAAAACAAACAAAAATAACGACTTTACGCCAGATACGCCAGAACGCTGGCTTACCATTGGCCAATGCTGTTTACGCAAACACCACGACGCATGCTGGAGCTGGCCAACGTAAACTGCGTAGGTAGGAGATTTGTGTTCCAAAGAAGAACGAAGGTCTTACGGGTTTGGACCGACATGAGGTTGAGGAATTAATGACAGCATTTTCATTTTTGGGTGAACTAACCCTTTAACAATTCAATAAAACTATTTTGGGAACCATCTAATTCATGCATTCCTTGAAGTGAACGGTAGATTTGTCAGTATTTACGACCCACAGGCTATTTGACAAATTACTTTTGTATACTACGTTGACTCATACTGAGTCGAGGGGAAAAACATTTTGGGGAAAAAATAAATAAAGAGAAAAATCTACCCACACACAACTCAGAATACGTTAAACAGATTGATTAAAAATAATTTCTAGAGTTAGTATCAGGGTTTTGCAGTTTTCAGTTTTGACTAAATACTCAAAAATCAGTGATGTGTGACGTAGCTGAATAATCTCTGTCTGATCACAACATTTTGATGCATCCCATCTGTGATCATGTTTATACAGTAAGAGATCAAACATTATTATAGCTGTATAATGTTCATGAAAACACAAACAAGTGTATATTTATTTGACTAACATTGTTTTAAAAGGGTGGAGTACTGAATCCTGCCCATGAGAGGAGACCAAAACATGCTTTGATTAACTGTTTGGTAGTTTAAACTTTTAAAATCTTTGAGTTATAATTATGACGCAAAGAACTGTATTTCCCGCATAGGACAGAATTACACTCACTCAGTCTTTTTGCGTGATCTGTTGGCGTGGAGGTCCACTAAGTTGATGACAGCCTGCCCCAAAAACTTGTCCAGCCCCACCAGAGCTCGGTGCATCGCGATGATGTAAAGCGTGCATCGCTCCGCGTTTCCCTGATGGACCAGCGGCAGATCGAACGTCGCTTCCTCCTTCCATTCGGGAGAGACGCATTTCTCCACTACGGACGTGGAAAACTTGTCTTTGCCCACCTGCATGATGGCATATGCGTCGTTCGTTCCATTTTTGCCTTTGATCCGCAGGTTTCGTGCTTTGAGCACTGTTACCTGTACGCTGGTGGGATACCACTGCTGGTCACCCAAAGACATTCTCAGTTAAAGTCCAGGTTCAACCGGGACGAAAAGTTGCGCTTTGTTCGTTCTATCCCGCAGCTTGATGTAAGCCTTGTATCCGGTGTCGCTCTGGCTCCTGTGTGTAACTGTTTGGGAGATCTTATAAGTCCCGCCCCTCACGCAATGACGTACACTGTGTACTCAGCGTTCAGGTGATGCAGGTATCAGACCATTCTTCACAATAAACTATTAATGAAGAGCTTTTGATTGAACACTAAACACTGTGATACCCTTTTTTAATTAATCCAGGGTTAAGGCCACTTTTTAACACCGGTTTTAACCTTTAGTCATGATTTAACAACAATTTTAATCTCGAAATGCGTTGCCAAAGGTGTAGCTACAGTAAACAATGCGGTTGCCACAATATATCAGCAAGTTCTTTAGCAACAGACAACCAATCAGAAACGGCCTCACCGATTAGGCTACCTCATTAAATATTCTTGCACTTTGCTCTGTCACAAATCAGTTTATCTTAAATGTAAGTGTGTATGACATTTTCAGACGAATACAATTGGAGTTTTGTTGGAAAAATATCCTGGCTCTTCCAAGCTTTATAATGGCAGTGAATGGCTTTGTTTTGAAGTCCATAAAAGTGCATCTTCAAATCATAAAAGGATATTTTTTTAATATAACTCAGATTGTATTCGTCTGAAAGAAGAATGTCATATGGGTGAGTAAATCATGGGCTAATTTTCATTTTTGGGTTTACTATCCCTTTAATCCAGATTTTAAAAACTGTTCTCAGACTATCTCTGTTGAAGAATTTCCTTATTAGCGTTTCCTTAATTTACTTCCTCAGACTTTATCTGTTAAGATGAATCACTGTAAAGCTCAGATAAAAGCTACTCAGCAGGGCAAAAATAGAAAACGGCAGTGAGTAATAATTGTGAAGCCAAATAGTCATCTTTCAGATTTACTTGTCTCCTGCTATCTGTAAATCACTGTATTTGTTTATTAGCACATGATGTTCTTTCCTTTGTTCTCAGTGAGCCTGTCAGTGTTTGTCCCGCCTAATCTTTAAAGTACCGCACTCTGATAGGATAATACTTGTGTCAATAAAAAGGCTCACTTTTGATTGGCTTTATTTCTTGTGGAGGATGTCGATTTACCTACATAGAAACAGAAGTTGCAAAATTGACATATAAAAACGATGGATTGGGATTTTTCTTATGTAGATCACATAGCCTATGATACGGAAAGAAAAAATAATTCTGATTGTATGGCATTTTTCCCAAACCTTTATTTTGCATCAGGTCATTGATAAGGCACAATCTTAACATCTATAGGAAATATATTACTGAAATCGATACAAAAATGTTATCATTTTCATATTGAAGTGAGTGACAAAAAATATAAATACTCATGTTATTTTTGAAATCTCCCTTTTAAACTTTGAGATGATAGTCAAAACAATAATGTTTTGATTGTCACCTCGAAGTTTAAAAGGGAGATTTCAATAATAACAATAATAATTTCAATATTAATTAAGATAACACTGAATTTATACTGACCCTCAGAAGCTAGGCCTACCCAGAGGCAAAGAAAATTGTTCATGCAAATATCACAATGTCACATGAAACCATTATGCACAAACAAGCCATTCAAAAAATTCCTTTGTTTTCAAGAGAAACACGTATTACATACACATGGCAAACTTTGAGTAGGCCACACATTTCATGTATTATTTGACAAGGTTTTTTTCTGTTGTTTTAAAATCATATCACATAAAATCTGTAATAATGACATGATGGTGATCACTATATATGTCTTCAAAATCAACATTTAATCTACATTAATCACAAAATGGTCATGACGTTAAATGCTTTGTGATTTTGGGAAAAGGGAGGGCTTGTTCTTTTGCAATATGTGGTCTTTGAATATTTATCAGCTTTAAGGGACCAATTTCTGGCTTGAAAAATGGGAGGCTGTGGACCACAAAACCAGTCATAATGGCCAATTCTTTAAAATTCAGATTTATACATCATCTGAAAGCTGAATAAATAAAATCTGGAATCTGAGGGTACAAAAAAATCTAAATAGTGAGAAAATCGCTTTTAAAGCTGTACAAATGAAATCCTTAGCAATGCATATTACTACTTATAATACGTTTATATATATATATATATTTACGGAAGGAAATTTACAAAATATCTTCATGAACATGATCTTTACTTAGTATTCTAATGATATTTGGAATAACGAAAAATTTATCATTTTGACCCTTACAATGTATTGTTGGGACACAAATATACCTGTGCAACTTATGACTGGTTTTGTGGTCCAGGGTCACAAATAAGATCATCTTTAAAGGTTAAACTGTGAGCTTCTTTGGCATACAAACATCCCTGAATACAGTTACCCATTTTACTTTAATCAAAAGCTAAAGACAGGTAATGTGTTTTGCTTGTGACTCTGTCATCATGTGACAAATCTAAAAATAGTGGCACTACAGTCAGATTCTGGGAGCTTGTGGGCCTTGTGGGGAAAAAAAACAGTCAGTGCGAACATCTGAATTTGCCTTTGGCTTTTGGTTGAGATTGTCCATTCTTAGCTTTCATGAGAAAAAGACATTTGAACACTGTTGAAAAACAAAACACCTATGTCTTGCTATTCAACAACAGAACATTGCATATGTTTTAGAATGAGTACAAAAAAATCCTGGTAGATTAGTAATTCTTGTTACTAAACATTTGTGGGATGAACAATGCTTGAAAATTATTGAACAAAAGTGTTATTTAAAAAAAAAAGTGTGTTGGACATGATGTGATGTGCTTTTAGACTAAAAACAGAGTTTATAAAACCGATTAGGCCACCAATCCTCTGTGGAATACTGATATCGCAAAATTGCATAATAACAATAACAATTACATCAGAAAATTAATACTGATATGTATAATATAAATACGTAATTATTCATAAGAAAATGTCAAATGCTCTCTCCATAACCTGAACCAAGTGCTAAAAAGCCCATGTTACACATGGTACTACAACAGAACATGTATGAAAAGGAAAGTTCACCCAAAAATGACGATTATGTCATCATTTACTCACCCTCAAGTTGTTCCAAACCTAAATTTCTTTCATTTGTTTATACACAGAGGAAGATATTTGGAAGAATGTTTGTAACCAAGCAGATCTCGGCAACCATTGACTACCATAGTATATTTCTCCAATATGGTAGTCAATGGCTGCCGAGATCTGCTTGGTTACAAACATTCTTCCAAATATATTCCTTTGTGTTCAGCAGAAGAAAGAAATTCATACAGGTTTGGAACAACTTGAGGATGAGTAAATTCATTTTTGGGTGAACTATCCCTGAACAAACACTTGCCCTCCTTATCAAATCCCTTAGTAACTCTGGAGTGGCATCTAAAGGAACTGTAATTTTTATATATAATTTGTCCATCAACAGCATTCATTATCAGTGCATTTGATCAATGGCAGGAATGACCCAATAGAGGGCGCTATGAAGTAAAGTTTTCCAAATGGTTCCTATTCTCTAAACTACAATAGCTCACTTTCTGCTGAGCAACATCAGAAGAACAAGAACGGCATTCCCAGGATCAATTAACATTGGATGGAATTGTTAGGGATGGATGCTCATCTGTGGCAAGTGTTTGTTTTCTACATTTGTGTCGGACGGATGCCAAGAGCTGCTTATTAGTGCCAGAGAGTTGAATTAACACTGTGATGGTCAGACAATACATACATAACACTTAATGTACATTCTTACAGACATGTAAATGAAAAAGCACAGAAAAAAAGTATATAAAAACAACAGACAAATACACAAATGGACTGAACAAAAAAAATGTAGGGAACAAGCACACCTTCCTCCATCCTGATCGATATGCATAGTCAGAAACATAAAGATCAAAACAGCTGAACTTTAGGTTCATATCCCTTGGCATATTCAATATTAAAATATCCATTGCGTTCAAGCATTTTGTTAGATTAAGTGGTATTACAAGCAAACAAAAGCACACCGAATGATTTTGCATATTTTGTCACACCAACTCCTCCACCAATCTCTTTTTAGAGGAGTCAGGTTTTGCATACACACCCCTTCTCTTTCTTCATATATAACTCTTCATATAACCTCTCCTTAATAGCATGCTTAGCATTAGCTTTTTGCATGTTGGACGGTTCCAAGACCATAGAACACTTCTGGAACTTACAAATATAGGTGATTTATTATTAAAGAAGCCAAATGGGTCTCTTCCCCGCTGAAAAAACTCATTTGAACCAGCTTAGGCAATATGTTGTAGTACTCGTGACTGGATGAGATCAGACTCAGTCAGTCTAAGTCGAGACAGAGACCTGAAAAGAGTCTGAACTCTGAACAATTCAAAGAGTGTTCAGTATATATGCTTTCCTTTGGGGTGAATGAAGCCTGGATTTGCATCAGTGTCACAGACCTTGTACTTTTCAGATTTGTCAAAGTGTTGTAGTACTCGAGACCAGCGTTGAGGTCTGAGTCAAGTCAATATGAAAATATGGAGGCAGACTGATACACTAAAACACTGGTCTTAGTTGGTTTAGCTGGTCTCCCAGCATGGCTAAGCTGGTGTTTAATTGGGAGAAAAAGGTGTCCAAAATAATGTTAAAACAGCCAAAAGACAGACTGAGACCTGGGCTGGTTTAGTTGATTCAGCAGGGTTGTGGAGAAATAAATCCATGCTTTGGCTCTTAGCATACAGGTCACACCTTCAAGAAACCTTTAAAAGTCTTTCAACACTAACCGCAGTTCATTATTATACAGTTGTCTCGCTCTTCCATACCCTGCTCTTCATACCAACCGAACCCTGTGATTGGTCAGTTCCACTGGTGTCAAGTTCCACCACGGATCCCTTTAGTGTTCCATTTGGTGCTGAAACTGTCGACAATGAGGCTGTCGCAGTGACATTTGATGTCACGTTTAGCGGGAACGAGCTCCGCTTCGAATCTCTCTCAGCTGCGGCAGCCAGTTTAAGATTGTCTTTGCTAGCGCTACGGCGTTGAGCATTCTGCTGCATGGTGGCCCTACTTGCCACAGAAGGCAACAGTGGAAAAGGTTTTCTACTTCCACTACTACCTCCATCGCTACCTTCCGAAGGGCTTGTCACTAGTCCCTCCCCTCTATGCCGTCCATTGGTCAGAAGGCCATTCTGACTCTCTGAATGGCTATTCCGTAGACTTCCATTCTCGCTGGAAGCATGTTTGTGTAGGAGGTGGATGTTTGATTGTTCTGTCCCAGAGGGTCCCAAAGCACCCATGCTACCTCCTCCACCTGCTCTGAGAGCTTTGAGGCGGTAGTGCCCTCTAGCGTCCCCTCTGTGATGGTACTGGGTATTGCCACCCTTGGTTCTACTACAAGCCTTCCTCCTTTGAGGCTGCTGGACAGGCAGTAGACTGGGCAGCAGGTTGTTGGCCGGCTTGTTGTTCTCTGTGCTTGTGCTTGTGTTGGTATTAGTTCCCGTCGGTGCCCGGGCAGTGTTGTTCACGTTGTCTTGCGTCACTTGGAAGAGGTTGGTGAGTTTGCAAGGCCCAACGGCAATGCTCGTCGTTCCACTTTGAGTAGATGACGACCTGGCAGAAGAAGAGTAATTGTTGGGGTCTGTTGGTGGGTGGCATCCTACAAAAATTTGGGAGCCCCTTTCTGAGGCACTCTGGACGCCTACTGTGGCAGTGCAAGGATGGGAATAGGCTTGCATGGGCTGGGCGCGATGGTAACCGGGGCAACACCCTAGCCATGCCGCCTGGACATCCAGACGCTTGAAACAGTGATGGAGCACCAAGAAGATCCCTAATCCGGTAGCCGTTCCTCCATACAGGCAGCTGAAGAGTTTCCGCTCTCTATCCACGTGCCAAACGGCCATAGCGCCGCAGCACCACAGCCCTACGAACACAAACTGTGTCGCCATCAGAGCCAAACACTGGACCTTTAATGAGTACTGGTCCTCCACTGTTGTCCCAGCATGCACTGGCACCACCACAGAGTCCGTTGAGAGAAGACTGGTGCTGCCACTGAGTGCTGGTTGACTCTCTGGTAAGGTTGAGGGGTCGGAGGCGGAACAAGGAGGATCTTTGGACTCCTGGAAGCTTCGGTGCCTCAGGCAGAAAACAGTGCACAGGAAGTAGATCCAGGTCACCAGAATGATCAATCCAGCTGGAATGTAGAAAGCTCCGAAACTGGGTTGCCATACCAACCAGCAGCTGTCGAAAGGTCAAGAGCAGTGAAAAAGGTCAAAGAGGGCAAAGGCGGTAATTAGTCAAATAACAGAAACACAAAGCAACCTCTGTACAAAAACAGACACTTTTTAAAGAGCCTGTAAAAATGTCCCAGCATGAGTAATAAATCTGCAACAAGTATCAGACAGTTAGAAAAAGAACAGAAGCTAATAAAAAGCTAAGAGTATGACCTCAGTCAATTTCATTTTATTATTATATTAAGTCTATCTGCAACACTGTAGTGTGACAAATACTTCATAAAAATAGCACATGATGAATATGAAATGAAATAATCTTAATTTCAGTGCAGCTAGATCCAGCCTTCCACTTTTATTCTATTATATTTAAACTATATGTGTGTGTGTGTGTGTGTGTGTGTGTGTGTGTGTGTGTGTGTGTGTGTGTGTGTGTGTGTGTGTGTGTGTGTGTGTGTGTGTGTGTGTGTGTGTGTGTGTGTGTGTGTGTGCGTGTGTGTGTATGTGTGTGTGTCCTGGTAATCCCTACGGTATGGGGACAAAATGTCCCCACAAAGATGGCAATATCCGAAATCATTGTCCTTGTGGGGACATTTTTTGGTCCCCATGATGAAAACAGGTCATAAATCACACTAAGTGATGTTTTTGGAAAAAGTAAAAATGCAGCATTTCTCCTGTGATGGGTAGGTTTAGGGGCAGGGGCAGTGTAGGGGATAGAAAATACGGTTTGTACGGTATAAAATGCATTAGGCCTATGGAATGTCCCCATAAAACATGAAAACCCAACATGCGTGTATGTGTGTGTTTTTGTGTGTGTGTGTGTGTGTGTGTGTGTGTGTGTGTGTGTGTGTGTGTGTGTGTGTGTGTGTGTGTGTGTGTGTGAATGTGTGTGTGTGTGTGTGTGTGTGTGTGATTAAACAAAGTAGTAAATTAGTTTGATTGGTGCAAATAGTTAAAGCTGCAGTCTCTAAATTTTGCCATCTCTGTTTGAAACCTGCAATTGCACTTAGTTGCAGAATTATCATCTTTATGTAGGTTGTGCATTGGCACGGCTCCTCAGTGCGCTGAATCTGATTTTTTAGGAGTAAATGTGTAGGATGTCACTGCACCGGTTTGTATACTGTACTTTGGAATTACCGATTATATGTCTTGGAAGTACGACCAAAATAATACATTTAACCGGAAAATGTCATCTAAACTAGCAAGTAACATGTCTGCCACTTTTGTTCTGACCCAAAAAAGCATTACAATAAATCGCACTTCCAACGGTGATTGAATCTAATGATAATTTAGCTCATATCACATCAATCTGTGCAAATTATTTTTAATTGTTATACTTAATTCTCAAATTGTTAATGTTAACAACATCAGCATTGCGTGACTGTGTATTTAGTGTGTATTAGCGTTACCTGAAGATTTCAATTTGTGTACAGTCTAATCTTTTGCTTTTGACTATGGGTGAATCTCCAGTTGTCACTGATGATTGTCATTTGGACCTTTCTGGATTACAATCCGTCATCAAAATAATATGTTTAATTATTCCAGCTGCTGTGAAAAAAAGCCTATAAATGATCTGCCACCTGCAGCATTCTCACATGCGATAGCCAACTAGCCGGAATCTTTGTTCCATTTTCTTCGAAATACACTAGTACCACTCAAATGATAACACATTATTACAATTATTACAAGCTTACCACTTACCACTGTAAATAATATGAATAATCACCTCAGGTGATTATTCATATTATTTATATTTATTCTTACTCTCCAAATACTGTAAATATTCATAATCTATGTCTTTTCTGACTAAACGTAACCGTGACCTTATACTGTTTATATTTTTTATTCTTAGAATTTTTTATTTATTACTGTTGTATTTGTATTGTATATGTGCACTGGAAGCTTCAGCACCAAAAAAAATTCCTTGTGTGTGAAAGCACACTTGGCAATAAAGCTCTTTCTGATTCTGATTCTGAATCCGGCTAAGATAGTTTTGAACACTGACTGTTATGTACTTGCTCAAACTTTGATTTTGGATAGTTTTTAACCTAAAAAAGTTACTGCAGCTTTAATAATAGCACCTATTTAAAATGATTGAAATTATCTACAGATTTTTATAAATAATACCTTATAATTTACATATATGCATGACATTTTACTATTGACAGGTACATTTGTGGCATGTGTTTTGTCCTGTATCTCAAAATGTAGTGTTTTGATGTTAGCACAAGGTAGGCCGTTGATGATACAAACATCTAAAGCTAGAAAGTGAGCAAACAAGTTTTCCTAATATTTATAAACACAGTACTCACTAAGGAATGTTGTCTCCATAGTTATTGATGTTTACAGCTGCAGTGATACCACATATGATGAGTGGGACACCGCCGGCGATCAAATAAAACCTGCCAAGAGAAATAGATAAAGAAAAGAAGACTGTTAGGGGTCATTTTGCAAATCCTAAACATGGTAACATAAATAATCATACCTTTTTTTTATTTATTTTTTTTATTTGAATTACAATTTAAATTTAATTCCAGAAATAAAGGACATCTTATGCTTTGTTTACTGTTCCGTTTTTAAAGCAACATGCACATATTTTTTGGGTTCATATACCTGGGTTCAATCCCCCCCCACTTTTATATGGAAGTCAATATGGCCCATTAACTGTTTGTGCATATTCTTCAGAATATCGTCTTTTGTGTTCAGTAGAAGAAAGAAATTCATACAGGTTTGGAACAACTTGAGCGTGGGTAAATGATGACAGAATTATTTTTGGGTGAACTATCCCTTTAATTATCAGATACAAAAAGTTGCTCAAAAATGTAAAAGGACACAACGTTATATGTTCTACAGATGTTCCCTTTGCTTGCTATAAAATAAATTTGTGTGGTCTATACATTAGGCTAGTTCTGTGACACTGTCTGTCAATGAAGAGCCTTGTCTGGGCTCCAGACAGTGCGGGAGAGAGAGGAAAAATAACAAGATTTGTCCCAGGAGGCAGGCGTGGGATCTGGCCAGACCTCCCCAGGGGATGTGGAGATCATGGAGGTCTGGGGTAAAAACAGAGAACACAGACTAGAAAGAATGAATATATTTGCATGCATGTCTTGGAGGACATGTGAAAGTTAGCCTTAACTAATCCTATCACTCATTTGATTTACAACTTCTCTGTCTACTTTTATCTTTTCCTATTCCCCCCATTTGTGCTCTCTTTCCTCTGTCCTACTCTCCATAACAGCAGATGGGAGTCAGCTTTTATCTGGACAATGATGGTCTTTGATTAGTCAGTTTTTTTTTTTACATCATGGTGGTCCATTCAGTTGCTCTCAAAAGCCCATTTTCCTCCTGTACACGCTTATCAATAGTTTCTACTCAGGAAGTGCTAATTCAATATGACGTTTGTACATAAACCTGCCAATGTTTTATGACCAATTTGAGATATTACAATTACTCTGAATACTGCAAGAGCTCTGATGGAACCAGTACATTTCCTTTCATCATGCTGACAGCAAATAACATTTAATGTTATCATCTAGTGTTATGTTCATACTGGTACAACAGCAGTTATTCAAGAGGCTTTCAACCAGTAATTGTTTCTTAGGATGAACGTTGAATGTAAAAGAGATATTTGCATGAGTTGTCTGTTATAAAACTCATGCATTCAGAAAGCAGGGACAAGGGATTCAGTTGTGTCAAGATCCCATATCCTTTGCTGTATCCTATACCTACTTTTCTCAATACCTGATCAAAACTTAGGGCCAGATTTACTAATAGCTTGCGCCAGCACAAACACTCTTATGCCGTTAAAAAACTACTGTCAGGATTTACTAAAGACACGCAGTGAAAAATTTGCACTGAAAAGGCATGAACGGTTATTTTTGCAGTTGACCTTATTTCATATACATTTGTAGATTCGCTTTCAGAAGCAAAATGCATGGGAGGAAAGTATTTAAATCAATCGTGCAAGGTGATTTACTAAGGTTGGCACTTGTCAATTTACTGGTGTTTGCGCCATTATTTACTACCCAATGTCTTTTCTTAAATCAGATGCTAATTTGCGTTGCTCTTGGTAGATTGCGTTGGTCATTATGGAAATGATCCGGCTGTGTCTGTGTTCTTTAATTTGCACGTCATCAGCGGGTCACGCGTTTAGTACCTGTTTAGTAAATCTGGCACATAAGAGCTTTTTTAACCACTTAGTGCTATGCTAAGCTATATTTTAAGCTGTTATCTTGCTGATCGAAGGTTAAATGAAAACACAAAGAAAGGGAAATGTTTATGTTGATTAATCACGATTAATCACATCCAAAAAGTTGTGTTTACATAATATATGTATGTGTACTGTTTATAATTATGTGTGTGTGTAGAGTATGTATATTTATATACATATGTGTATATATATATATATTTAAGAAAAACATGTTATATTTATATATAAAATATTTATATTTACATTTAAGATACATTATATAAATACATTATATATATATATATATATATATATATATATATATATATATATATATATATATATATATATATATATATATATATATATATATATATATATATATATATATATATATATATATATATATATTATGTAAACAAAAACTTTTATTTTGGATGCAATTAATCGCGATTAATCGATTTGACAGCACTAGAGCATACACTACCATGACAGTAATGGCATTTCTAATATTACATTTGTAATGTTAAAAGATTATTATTTCAAATGAATGCTGTTCTTTTGAACTTCCTATCGAAAAAAATCCTGAAAATCAACATCATGGCTTCTAGCAAAATAGTATGCAGCACAACTGTTTTTCACATTGATAATAATAAGAAATGTTTCTTGAACACTACATCATCATATTAGAATGATTTCTGAAGGATCATGTGACAATAAAGACCGGAGTAAATCAGCTGTGGTATCACAGTTATGAATTAAACTTTAAAATGTATTTAATAGTTAATAGTAAATGGTTAATTTCATAATATTACTGTGTTTTTGATTGTCTCTCAAAGACATTATAAAAACTTAAACCAAGCCTGTTTTTTATGATTAAGAAGCTGTGTTTGTTAAAAGAAGCTAATTCAGCCTAGAATGATCTCATGGGTGGTTGGACAAAAACACTGGCATTTCCGATTTGAACAGCAATAAAAAGTCCAAATTGCACCTTTAATTGCTGAAATGACCTCATGTCCTCATGTAAAACCATTACAGTCCATGTGGGCCTATTGATTGGTTTACAAAGAATTATTGTTCTACGTAGGTTTTATGGGTACTGAGGTCAGATTATAGAGAAAAGCAAACAGATATCTGTGAGTTTGAGTGTGCTTGTAAAAGATAACTTATGGAAAACAAGCCGTTATTATTAACCATCTAATGCTCCCAATCCTCCATGATGGCTTCACTGACCTGAGCATGGGCCGCTGGGTTGGTTGTACCACAGTCTCGCCTTCTAGTTGTTGTGGAGTCCTCAATAAAGCTTCTTTATATATTACCCTGGCGCTAACACCGATCCATAACAAAGTGGACAGAGAAGAGTAGTGAAGAACAATCCCCACCTGACACAAACATACACATACATGAGTAACACAAGTAACACAAGTAAAATAACAATATGTTAGCGCATAGAAAAAAAGATACATCAATATTTAAATAAGGCAGTGACACAGTTAAGGCTGCGCTTGAACACACCAAAAGGACTAAAGGCGACTGTCAACTAGAGTATGTGTGTTCTGCGCCTGCGTGTGAGGAAATAACTGTCTTTCTATATCAGCAGGTGTCAATAGTTTATATTTGTCATTCAAAATGTGAAACTAGGACTGCACAGATAAAAAACGAAAACTGAGCAGCGCTTGCTTTCCATTTTGAATATCAATCATGCTGATCATTGTTGGCTCATGTTGTTATGAAAATATTTGCGCATTGGAATGGGGACTTCTTTGATCGCTTTCATCACTTTGGCTTTATTCTCGTGCACTGACACGTTCGCTAAGCTGAACAGCCAATCAGATTTCTCTTTCTCACTGCCAACACTGGCTGACATCAATTTAATATGCTTAATCTGTAAAAATACCCCCGACGATGTCCTACTAGGGCTGACGGTGTTGAAAACCCCACAAAATCTGGGCTGGTCGATGGTGGCCAATGGCTGACTGTCGGCTTGTTGTGTAAGGACCTTTAGAAGAAAAGGTTCTATATAAAACCTCAAAGGGTTCTGTCAGGCGTTTCATATATGAAACATTTTAGGGGTTCCCAATCCCAACATGGAAGGGTTAGTTCACCCGAGAATGAAAATTCTGTCATTATTTACTCACCCTCCAGTAGTTCCAAACCCGTAAGACCTTCGTTCATCTTCGGAAGACAAATAAAGATACTTTTGATGAAATCAGAGAGCTCTCTGACCCCTCCATATACAGCTATTTAATAAACACTTTCAAGGTTTTTAAACTCTTGCGCTGTTGATGCAGTGTAAACAGTGGAGTGTTTCCTACTTATACGGCAGAATGACTCGAGTGCATGCGTCGTGGTGCTCATGTGAACAGCGTCGGCCAATGGTAGGCCGGCGTTCTGGAAGGGCTGCACTGTTTACGTTACGTCAAAAGCGTAAGAGTCTGACAGGCTAGAAGAAATTCTTGAATAAAGTTGTTATTTTGTTTGTTTTTGCACACGAAAAGTATTCTTGTCGCTTCATAAAATTAAGGTTTAACCACTGGAGTCACGTGGACGATTTTAACGATGTTTTTACTACCTTTCTCGGCCTTGAAAGTTTTAATTGGAGGGATCAGAGAGCTCTCGGATTTCATCAAATATATCTAAATTTGTGTTTTCCAAAGATGAACGAAGGTCTTACGGGTTTGAAACGACATGAGGGTGAGTGATTAATGACAGAATATTCATTTATGGGTGAACTAACCATTTCACTAATTAATTTTATTTCATTTTTAACTTTAAACTATCACCAAAACAATGTAAATAACCTGTTAAACATGAAAGTATTATGGAATCTTTTAAGACATTTCTCCTTAGAACCTTTTTGACGTAGAGGGTCAAGAATCCAAGAGTTCTATAGAACCCCAACTGAACCTTTTTTTCAAAGAGTGTACAATGCCAAATAAAAGCTAATAATTTTGTTTGCGAATGTTTATGTTCTTTATATAATGCTTTACTTTTTCTTTAACGTTTTGTACATTTTTGCAGTGCAAAACTCTGGAAATCACTCGCACTGAATCTCCACTATATCTCCTCCATCTCTTGCTTTTAAGACAAACTTGTTCACTTCTTATGTGTTTGTGAAGTCACCTTGCAAAAGCTGTGGGAAAGTCACCTAATAAAATAAAACATTGTTATGTAAGAGAAATGGAAACTTACAGCCTGGCATACAATTGGGTAGCCGGTCAGAGTGATGCCTCCAGCAAATACTGCGGACGTCATTGCGATGTGGAAACTAGTGTTCAGGAGGGTGTGCCAACTCTTCCTTGTGATTCTGATAGAGCTAATGGCAAAGAAAGCATCTGTTAAAAAATTGCACTATTTGTCTGAAAGTATGTGAACGTCCGCTTTTAATTAACAGGTTTGGCTATTGCAGTAATAACAAATCATTGAACAACATTATAGAGAATTGTGTGCTTGCTACCTTGTGGCAACAGTTTACAAAAAATTTTTGTTTTGTTTTTGGGTGTGCCGACATACCTTTGCTAATATGTCTCAGTATTAGCACACATATGTGCAGCATTTGTGTGACAAATACCTGTGATGCAGTATATAGGTGATGATAATGGTGAAGAGACAGAGGAGCAGCACTGCAGTGCAGGTGTAGATCACTGGATGGAGCACTTCCACTGGAACTGAAAGTGAACCTGGGAAATCTGGCATCTCCTGAAATATGGAGGAAATGGTGAGAATATTTTGAAACATTCAACCCTTTAACTTTATAGCATATCTCCAACTCTAAAAAGGAAAGGGGAGATAAATTCCATGTTTTCAGTTTGATACCATCTTCTAGGCCAATACTACTGATACTGATAGTAATAAATAGAATGGAACATCCATCCATATGCCCACCCACCTACCTATACACCCATCCATACATCCATATACTCACCCACCCATCCAGCCACCCACCCATCCATCCATCCACCCATCCATCCATCCATCCATCCATCCATATACCCACCCACCCACCCACCTACCCATCTAGCCACCCATCCATCCATATACCCACCCACCTACCCATCCACCCACCCATCCATCCATCCATATACTCACCCACCTATCCAGCCACCCATCCATCCATCCATCCATCCATCCATCCATATACCCACCCACCTACCCATCCAGCCATCCACCCACCCATCCATCCATCCATCCATCCATCCATATACTCACCCACCCATCCAGCCATCCATCCATCCATATACCCACCCACCTACCATCCACCCACCCACCCATCCATCCATCCATCCATCCATACTCACCCATCCATCCATCCATCCATCCATCCATCCATATACCCACCCACCTACCCATCCACCCACCCATCCATCCATCCATCCATATAACCACCCACCTACCCATACACCCACCCACCCACCCATCCATCCATCCATATACTCACCCACCTATATAGCCACCCATCCATCCATCCATCCATCCATATACCCACCCACCTACCCATCCACCCACCCATCCATCCATCCATCATCCATCCATCCATATACCCACCCACCTACCCATCCACCCATCCATCCATATACCCACTCACCCACCTACCCATCCACCCACCCATCCATCCATAATTACACTATAACAAGGACATCTTAAAATAAAGTGTAACCATTTATTTATTTTATTCAGAGAAATTGCTCTGATGTGAGTACTCGTTGGTTCTTCAGTGCCAAGCAAACCAATCTATCAATTATTACAGTTTTCCCAATAACACCCAATAGGACCTAGATGAATAATAAAATCCTTTGACGCATGTCAGGATCAATAAGCTCAATATGATGAATCAAAAGATTAACCATTAAGCTAACATACTTTGCATGCATTTGGTTACTATTTACACAACCGAGTAATAATAAAATTGACATATTTCAGAATTTTCATTTAATTGTATCAGTGGCTCTGCTGTCAGTGGATTTTGTTGTCTACTTTCTACATTTCTAGGCAACATCATAACTGTCATCAAACCTCATTCTTGAATGATTCGGAATGCTCTGCATAAAAAGCATCCCAATATCAGTCATTTAGAGCTTTGAATGGAAGACTGATTTTTGTGTTAGCATAATGCTAAGTTACACTGTAAAAATGTATATGATCAATAAGTTATGAAAAAACAAGTTAAGCACTTTTCAAATATTTGTATAAGTTATACAAGATTCAACTCAATTGTTTAAGTCAGTTTAATGTAATTTAAGTTGAATTGACTTAAACATCCAAGTTGATTGTACTTAGGCAGTAACTTTTTGTCCAACAGTGTAGTGACACACATACAAATATATGGGACACACAAATATTGGGTAATCAGTTTTTAATACTTTTCAGTAGCCTATAATGAACTATTAAAATAGGAAGTATAAAATAGCCCTTTTCACATTTCCAGGGCTGAAGTTTTCATAGTTGATGGGGAATGAATGGGAGACGACAGTAAATATATTTTTGTATACTCATTTGCTGCAATAGCAAAAAATCTACAACTTTCCAAAAGAGGGGGGAATATATAATTTTGTCCTCACTCCCAGCCTCAGCTGTTATATTAGAAACACCCTCTTTTTTGTAATTTAGGGGAGCGCGGGGCACAAACTAACGCAGGGTAATTGTAACACACATGGTTTAACACTTTCCATATATGCCAGGATGACGAAACGTTGTGTGTTTACTAGTTGCCATATCAACATTATTTAGAGAAAAAATTGCGCCAAAATTAAAAGAATCTTTAGACGATATCACTGAACATGTTTTTAACCATAGCAAAAGTACATTTCTTACTTATGTTTATTTTTCATCTCTGTTTTTTGTGTTTATTTCAAATAAGACGAATCTGATATTATTGTAATCTTATATCCGTTATTGAACAGTTGAGATAATGCTGATCTAGCCAGCAGAAGAAACAAGCCGAAGTTTAAATCCCAGTTGTGCAGATGGGGTGCGTTGTCACACTGCATTACAATGAGCCCCTATTAGAACTACGCTATTATATTCCAACACGATCTCATGACAATGCGTATAAATAGTACGAGTGTGCAATCTCGTAGAATGTATAAATGTAAAATGAGTTTTGGCATCCATATGGTACGCCGTTTTTGGCGTGCATATGATACGCACTTTATGGCGTGTATATGACACGCTTTTGGGTAGGGTGAGGGTGGGGGGTTCGTACATATAATACGCCATAAAGTGCGTATCATATGCACGCCAAAAACGGTGTACCATATGCACGCCAAAATGAGTTTTTTGCCAAAAGAGAGTCACAGCTCTCTTGGTCTTGTGATATTGCTTAAATTTATGTTCAATGGTTTATATAAAAAAAATAAATATCAGAATTTTTTGGCCATTTAAATTAATTTTGGGCATTTTTGAGACAATGCTGCATTGCTTTTGAACCCAGCAGCACAGTAACAAAAGAAATCACATTACAAAGTTATTGATTGCATTTCAAGCAGTAAGTTTTACATCAAATCACATTAATGATGTTAAATCAGACAATGCACCAGCAATTCAGTGATATCCTTGCAGTTGTGGTCTTGACTGGTCTTGAGATAAAATCCAGAGTCCTCTATGTCCGAGACCAAGACAAGACCGAGTATAAATGCAGTCGAGACCGAGACAAGACCAAGACCTTCAAAAAATGCTCTCAAGACCAAGACCGGTCTCGAATACTACAACACTAATGTACAGTATATAAATACAGCATGGAATATCAGTATTTTATATAAAGGTATCACAATGTTACCTGTAGTACAGCGTAATTGCTCAGCACAGAGCAGCGCAGTGTAGAGGTGGATGCATCGCTATGGGCCAGCTGACAGCCATCCAGACTCCAACTCCCATGATGCTCCAGTGCCTGCACTCTCCAATGGGCAGCAACAGGGTTATTACCAGGTGACGTGTGTCGTAGTGACACAATAATAGGATCGGACTGATTCCACATGCTGCATCCATCTGAAAGGAAGGGAAAGTTGTTTCTGAAAATGAGATGCATGGATTTACTAAACTGAATTGTATTTTTTTAGTTTCAAGGATGAATTATGTTAGTCTTCTCCCAAAATGCATGTACTACATTATACAGTATACAATCAACTACTCAGAACATTGTTCAAATTGTATGAATGTTTCAAATCCATTGGATGTTTGAGGTGAAGGCAACCCACCAAGGCCAACATAGATAACTGGAGTATTGACGCCACGTCTGCGGGCAAGGTCTGGAAGTCCGGTAAAATTGCTGGTATATGGGAAGAATCTTCCATTGCGGAATGCCACAAACTGCAGCTTACAGTCAGGAGGAGCATTCGGCGGAAAAAGAGATGCAGGAAGAGACACTGAAGCAAGAGCCACTGCATTCTAGATAGAGAAAAACATAAAAATAAAGTGAGGACAGAGGTGTTTATCAGAGAAAAAGCCACTTGAGGAAATGTGTTTCAATCATTTTACCATGGTTAAATGACTTGTTTTTAAATGTATAAAACAGCAGCAGTAACAAATACTAGCCAGTTTGGTGTGTTGAATTGTATATATAATAAATACGTTTTTTATTTGTAATCTTTTAAAAGGGACATCTCCAGTCTTGCCGCTGGCCATCTTGATGCCCTAACCCTAATTATTTTATGATACCCGTGAATGCGGCTTTCGCGATTTTGTTGAACGGGGGAAGAGAATTTTCTTGTGGTGCCCCCCTCAGCACTTGGTGCCCTACACGCAGTGCGTGATGCGCGTGGTGGGAGCGGCGGCACTGGACATCTCAAATAATAAACTAAGTGCAATGTAGTGATGTCAAAAATATTGATTTCTCGATAAATATCAATACTCAAATATCTGAAATGCTTTCAATACTCATTTTCCAAAGAATAGATACATGATAGCATCTGCGCTTTCTTGCTTTCTCATCTCTCTGACAGCGAGATGACACACAAACCCGCCTCCTCACTCGCTTGTTTCATTTGCTCCGGATAAATATAGTTGTGGGTGGCGGGGTGGACGAGCGAGTGGCGTGGGAGGAGCGAGTGGAGACGTGACTGATAATGAGCGTCACCTGCGGCGTGGCACACCGGTCTCGAGTCCTCTCATGAGGGAGCTAGGAGGCATAAAAGGACGAGCGACACCAGTGAAGGGCGAGAGAAGACCAGGCCTGGAATGTGTGTGTGGCAGTCATCCGTGAGGGGCTGCCCATGGTTTACTTTCGTTTTGTTTATTCATTTATGATTAAAGTCTGTTTGAATATTCGCCGGTTCCCGCCTCCTTCCTTCTCTTATACACAAACTGTGTTACAATAGTGTTGGTGTTACAGGGCTTGAATTCATGCATGATTTTACTTATTCCCACAGATTTTGTGCTCACACACAAAGTGTACACACATAAAACCGCTTCTCAGTACTAAATTGAGTTCTTGTTCGCTGCTTATTGCTCTTAAACAGTCAAATAATGACAATCTGCAATTCTTACGCCAAATAGTTGTAAAAAAATGAAGCCTAATTAAGCAAACTAAAAAAAGAAGAAAGTGTGTGTGTGTGTGTGTGTGTGTGTGTCCTTGTTTGTATTACATTGTTTATATATTACAAATGTCCCCATAAGGATAGTAAAACCTGAGATCGTCAGCGGTCCCCACTTTTCAAAAGGCTTATAAATCACACAGGATGAGGTTTTTTGAGAAAGTAAAAATGCTGAATGTTTCCGGTGATGGGTTTAGGGGCAGGGGCAGTGTAGGGGATAGAATTTACAGTTTGCACGGTATAAAAACCATTATGTCTATGGAGAGTCCCCACAAAGATAGTGAACCAGACGTGTATGTGTGTGTGTGTGTGTGTGTGTGTGTGTGTGTGTGGACTGGTAATCCCTACGGTATGGGGACAAAATGTCCCCACAAAGATGGCAATATCCAAATTTTTGTCCTTGTGGGGACATTTTTTGGTCCCCATGAGGAAAACATCTTATAAATCACACTAAGTGATGTTTTTGAAAAAGTAATAATGCAGCATGTCTCCTGTGATGGGTAGGTTTAGGGGCAGGGGCAGTGTAGGGGATAGAAAATACGGGTTTGTACAGTATAAAATGCATTACGCCTATGGAATGTCCCCATAAAACATGGAAACACAACATGTGTGTGTGTGTGTGTGTGTGTGTGTGTGTGTGTGTGTGTGTGTGTGTGTGTGTGTGTGTGTGTGTGTGTGTGTAATTGCGCATTTGTAATGATGAAGTTGCAATTTAGTCTACACACAAGTGCATACTTGCACTCAAAACATGACAAACCTTGAGATGGAAAGCGTTCAGCGAGGTGTTATGTGTTCCTGTGGTGCAGCGGAATCGCAGCTGCTGTTCAAGGGAAAATTCATTCCCATCATGCACCTGGCTCCCTCCTGCCCCCTCTCGTCTCTGATAGACCGTGCAACTCATGCCAGTAAAATGAGCAGGGCGAATCATGTGAGCCTCCATCACAATGTTACGAGAATTCTAAGAAAGTAGAAATATTTTTTGGTGCTCAACAGTTGTATTGCTTAATATATTTTTGTGGAAACCATGATGCATTTTTTAGGATTCTTTGATGAATAGAAAGTTCAAAAGAACCACCTTAGTTGAAATAGTCATAATATGAAGCTGACATGATTAAAAACGTACTTTGGAAAGGTCCTGTGCGTGAGAATGCAGCTGAGGCCAGGCGAGAGTCTCCAGAGTGTGGACGATTGAACTGCAGGCTCTTTCCTCTCTCTGGGCCCGAGCCAGGATCTGATCATCTACCTGCATCAGGTTACTGCCCATTTCAACCAACATCTCAGAGATCTGGGACGAAGGAGTACATGTGTATGTAAGGACACAAACACACGGTGTAATATATACAGTGCTGAATACCATCTTCTACTAACCTCACGCAGTTCTGTTACATAGTCCATGAATTTGTGCATCATCTGAGCCACATAAAGAACATCCACAGTGTCAGTGAAACCGGCAGCCTCCAGAGTGTATGATCGCACCTGGTGTGCCAGAGTCAAAGCATTGGAGGCGTTGATGGGCATCTGAGTGAGAAGGACAGAATTATCAAAAAAGTTATTGCATTGTTTGACAGCATATAATTATTGAATGGTTATGTCTATTACAAGGGGCAAATTCGTTCTTAAAGGTATAGTTCACCCAAAAATATAAATTTTCCCATAATTTACTCACTCTCAAGTCATCCTAGGTGTATATGACATACAATCAGAGTTATTTAAAAAAAAAAAAAAATCCTGGCTAATCCAAGCTTTGTAATGAGGGTAAATGGCAGCCCAAAAAAAGTGCATTCATCCATTATAAAAGTACTCCACACGGCTCTGGGGGGTTAAAAAAAGGCCTTCTGAAGTAAATCGATGGGTTTGTATAAGAAAAATATCCATAATTAAAACTTCTAGCCTAGATTTTAATTTAATATTACATTTAAAACTAATATAGTATAAATGTAATAAATTGCGATTTCATCGTTACAAATGTGTAATTACCAGTGCTGTCAAACAGATTAATCGTGATTAATCGCATCCACAAAAAAGTTTGTGTTTACTGTATATACATAATATTATAACAATATATAATAATATGATATTATACACAGTACACGCACTTATATTATGTAAACATCTTTTTTTGGATGCGATTAATCACGATTAATCGATTTGACAGCACTAGTAATTACAAATAAATTTGAATAGTAATTGACATAAAAGTGTCAAAAGGAATGACATTAATGTATATTTTAGTTTACCATAAATGCTTGTCAGTACACTCAGTAGTACACTCCAACCATATTTCAAAAACAAACTGAAATAATTATGAAATTAATTCTTAAGTGGTCAAAAATATAATTGTATGCATTTAATATAAATTTAAACTATAATTTTTGAAAACGTTTTTGAAAACATTACATTCAGTTTGCTTTATAATGATAAATCAGTTTGCTAATAATATAGTTTACATTCCTGTAAAATAATATTATTTCTATAATGATTACTCGTTTTAAAAGTATGCTAAAGTATACTCTTTTCACAAAGGAAAGTTTTAATGGATTTACCATACATATTAGTAATTTTTACCATATTTTAATAAAAATAAAATAAACAAGACTCTGCACTAACCAGTATGAACGTATGTAGGACCCGTGTGATGTCATTAGTGTAGAGGCACTGAGAGTAGTCTCCCTCCTCCCAGCGTCCAGAGCGGTCACAGTTACGTGAAGCCTTCTTCTGCTCCACACCGCCCCCTATAGTTAAGGAGGGGTAGCGCAGTTGCAGACAGTACTGGTAGGAGGTGATGCCAGCTAGAGTTCTAGGCCACCTAAAGCCAAAAAGGGGACGTTTGACATTTTGCCATAAGACAAGTGTTATTTAGCCACAGGTTAAGCAATAGGACACCTCCCTTACCTGAACTCCCCTCTGTTGTTGGTCACTCTCTGCTCCGGACAGAAGGAGGCGCTGTTCTCCAGCACCACTATCTCCACACTGCGCGAGGTGTTCCCACGGCCCGTGGACACAACACACTCCCACTCACCACTCGCCTCAACGTGGACATTTGACAGGATCAGCTCACTAAAAAAATCAACAATGATATGCTGTTACTAAAGTTCACTATGTAATGAGCTTTTAGACTCATGCTCTGTAATGTAATTCTGTATCCTTTTCGGTTCAATTGGCATTCAGTATTGTTGTGTTATTGTTCAATTATCATGTGTTAAAATATTCTGTTCAGCTCTTTTAAATCTCTTAGTCCATCCCATTTCATTTAGTCGTGTCTCTTCTCTTCATGTCTTGTCTCTTCACCTGCACATTCAACATTACCGAATTTTTGCTCATTCCCTTTACTTCTCAGCATCTTTTCCACCCACATTCTGTAGCATCTTGTAACATCATGTCACATTTTTGGCTTGTATCATATTTCATTCGAACGCACCAGAGTTCGTTTTAGAAGCGGACCGAGACCTCTGAAAAGATGGTCCGCTTGTTTGGCTCAGATGGCCACACTTATTCAAATGAACCGAACAGAGCAATCGCATCAGAGTTTGCATAAATCGAACCAACATGCCAAGTGTGAACACACCATATATAACCAAACCGGTTAACCTCTATATGTTTTACCTGGTGATGAAGGTGCAGTCATGTTGTACACTCTCTTCCAAATGAACTCCATTCGTAGGGTCACTGGTGACAGGCTGACCGTTGTGTTGCCAGTGAAGGGTAGTGATTTTGTCAACCAGTGAAGCAGTGCAATGGAAAGGCAGCCTGTCCCCCTTAAACACGACCTGCCGCAGCGAGGGTAACAGAGACAGCGTGTGCAGCTCCAACGGACCCTCTGAAGAGCCGAAAAAATTAAAAGATAAACATTAAGATTTATAGAGATTCATAGAGTAATTTCTGTCCTTAAGCCGATCAATCTTAGTCCTTTAATATGCCTTTCAAAAGTTTATTATATAAAATCAGTACTTTTATTCAACAAGGATGCATTAAAATGAACAAAAGTGACATAATGCTACAATGGACTTCTATTTCAAAGAAATTGAGTTATTTTAAACTTTCAAATTCATCAAAGCACCCTGAAGAATCAGCATATTAGAATGATTTCTGAAGGATTAGAATGAAGACTGGAGTAATGGAATGGCTGCTGAAAATTCAGATTTGCCATCACAGGAATAAAATACATTTAAAAATATATTTCTGTCATGACAACTCTCTAAATGTTTGGCATGATAATGGATATGACAGTGTTAATATGTTTGGTCTTGGCGGAATAGATCTGCTATTGCTGCAGAGGAAGTACAGGAGCATACATGAATTACCCATTGCAGCAATATACAGGTGGAGCTGGGGATGGTGGAGGGTTACTGAAAGCACGCAATCTGCTACAGCAGACGCTGACCAAGTATTTGAAAATTGAGCAACAAATTCATTGGATACAGCAGGAATCAATCAACTGTGCCCTATAAAGAACAATGTGGATTGTTCGTTGCACCATCTAGAGTTTCATGACAGAACATTGTATTCACATAGAAAAGAGTTCTTTTAAATTATAATAATATTTCACAATATTACTGTTTTTTGATCAAATAAATGCAGCCTTGGTGAGTATAAGAGAATTATTTTTAAACCTCAAACTTTTGAACGGCAGTGTATACGTCGTACAGTATTTAAAATATCTGTGTTAAAATCGGACAATATATGCCCATGTAATAATCTGTGAAGTATTCATTCTCACATGGCCTCCTGCTATTCTGGTTCTGCCCCTTTTTGTTGTGGACATTATGTGTAGGGAGATTAGGCCTTCAGTTCTCTATGGATCAGAAATTATTTCTCAGTTTTCATCTGTTTTCCTCTTTAATCCTAATAGACTGCACTGTTGGACATCTCTTCTGTTAATACCAGAAGCAAGTTCAAACATATTCTTTCTCATACTAAAATAGCAGGAGGTGTAAGAAAGTTCTTTGGGTGTTTTGTTGCCATGTAATCATTTAAAATCAGCTTTGCTTGTGAAACAGCCTGGGTGAATCAGTCTCTTGTCGAGGGCCGAGGATATGTATTCACAACAGCAAACCCACAGAGGGATCTTTCCTAGTCGGTCACAGCTATGTGCTTCTGGCCAACATAAATATGTTTAAGGGCAGCCGAGGAAGAGATGGCGAAATGAGCTGATATTAAAACAGTAACAGGAGCCCCGGTTTGAGGCCCACGACTCGAAAAAATGCAGCGCATGTCTAACAGAAAGATCAGATGAGGTTTAACAGAAAGTCACAGAGAAATATAATAAGACCCCAGTGGCAAAAGTCAGAGAAATAGAGAATTTTTAAACAAATATTCTTGATCTTTGCTGGCTAAGACACATGGATTGAGCAACAGTGCAATTCAGACGAAATACTAATATTGATCAAAGACAAATTCTTTCTTTCGGGAAGTTGTCGCAAGGGCTATATCAAATCTAAAAGAGTTTGATTCAAAACTATTTAATAATAATAATAAGTATTATATTATTATTAAATTATTATATTATATATGATATTATACATAATAGATCATAGTAAAATAAATAATGTCATTAATAATAAAAACTAGAAAATAAAATATTTTTATACGTATTTAAGTTGTGTGTCAAAAATCCAATAAAAAACATTTTAATAATAATAATACAAAATCATAATATTCTAAATAAAACATAATAAACAAAATAATTAGAAAAAGAAAATAAATAAATAAATAAATAAATAAATAATACTAATAATAATGTAATTATTCTGCTATAGTTAAGTAAAAAAAATAAAAATAATAATATTTGTGACATCTAGCCCCAGTCACCTGTATATACCCTAAAACATATAGGGAGCATATGTGTACATTTTATAGTTTATAAAGTAAATATATTTGTAAAGTCAATGCAGATGTGCATACTGTATTTACATAATTGAATATGATATTGTATAAGATTGATATTCATTTTGCTCACCACAGCTGAGGTCACTCTCTCTAAGGAGACGTAAGGGTTTGTTCTGAAGCCTTCTGGGATACGCACAGAGTGTTTCATCCCCAAGCCGAGCGGAACTGCTGCGGAGAAAGCCTGGGACCCAGTGCAGACCGCAGTCACATGACAGGAACTCAGAATGAAAGTTTCTAATGAGCACAAAATTGGAGGAAAGAATTAGATAAAGCTGGTTGTTCAAGAACTGTAAAGTTCCTCAAATATGATATTAGTTCAATTCATCTACAGCAGCTCCACAGAAGGTACTCGTTATTCACTTTAAGTTATATTCAATTCAGTGCGATAACAGTGTTGATGTTGCAATGTCATCAATTATGAAAAAAGGTTGAATAAGCTATAAAGCAGCTCTGCAGAAAACAGTGGTGTCATCATTCAGCTCAATTCAGTTCAAGTTTTGTTCTCAATCCAACAGTCAGTGCAGTCAAATCAATAATATTCCTGAATATTGAGTGTCCCCAACTATCAAGCCAATGGCAACATAAACTGTTAATAAAAGTATCCCCAACTCGGCACATTTTGCATTAGTTTTCCTAATCAAACACACCTGATTCAACTCATCAGGTCAAAAAAACCCTCTCACAATATTGCACATCACCTCTTTTCTTAAAAAGTCTGAAAACAGAGGGTTAGAAGATTCAGTCTCTCTAAACCCCTCCTTTTCTGATGACCCAGTCTGTTGAGATTGGTCTAACGCTTACAGCACGTGTCAGAAATTAAACGGCCATTACCACATCTGATTCTCAGCTCCGGAGGCTTCCTCAGCTCTTGTTCACACAGTGATCCGAACAGTAACAATGGCGTTGTTCGTCGTTTTGAAATGCGTGCAAAGTGGATTCAGAGCACAGAAAACAGCATCTTCTCGACATGTCAAACAAACTCTTCCAGGCTTCAGCAACAACTACAGTGTTCTAGGGCAGGTCAAAGTAGACATTGTTTGTGGGCAACCAACAGCATAGGCTGGCATTATGCAAATGTGTTACATTGTTTCATAGGTATGTGAGAGAAGTGAGACTGGAATTGCTGACGACTCGTTTCAACAGTTCAGAATCGATTCTTTCTTTTCAGAGAAATATCTTTATTTGTTGTGCACATTAGCCACGTACACACTGTAAAGTTTCAGAAGTGACAAACGCCTAAACGTGGAAGTGAATCCCCTAAATTATCTTCGTGTGTGTTTGCGGAAACGCAGCTCACTCCTGAAACTGCAATGATTGACACAGTGGTAACCATATATAGCAAAGTTATATCATCTTGCGTGTTTGGTATCTGCTATTTTTGAAATAAGTTATAGTATAGCAACCATTGGCTTATGTTTTTCAATTTTAACTAAACCACCGTAAAGACATCATGTTTTGTTTTTGCTTCGCAGTGCGCGCTTTTTAAGTGTTGCCATGTCCACTTATTATAAGTATTTTTGGGCTTGTTTGGTTTGGTTAATAAAGGAATCAAGTCTGTAGGGGTATTAAAGTGGGCAGGTGCGGGTCGCAATATTTTGGTTATGTTTTCAATATAAGCATTTGGATTTATCTCGGTTTGGTTTGTTCTTGTTCGCTGTTATTTCTAACAAGATCTGGCAACACAAATTAGTCAAACCTTTTACATGTGGTTTTCTTCCACACACAGAAGAGAGACAAATCTCTGATACACATTTAAATACATCATTAACAACTAGATTAAGGTTAAGTTCAGTTGCACACTGCGTATATTTTTTGTAAATGTAGTTACTACCTGCATTTTCAGGAGTTAATTCGGTTGTCACTTCTGTAAATTACTATGTGTGTACAAAACTGGATTAAGCACTAAAAGGTGAACTGGCAACCAAACTTAACTGCAGTGTGTACGTGACAGACCTTTGCAGACCTTTTACATTCACAAACAGCTATATTATACTCTCTAGGAAAGCTAATGTTCGAAAAAGCATATTAGAGGCACTTTAAAAAAAAAAAAGAACATCACTGACCACATTGACAGTGGATATGCATGATATCTTAGGAATGCCTCATACACTAATCATACACTTAATAACATGAGCATATGCACCACAGAAGCATTCACTTGAACTCACACAAGCTTTAGAGAGTGTAACTCCATAAACACATTTGGGTCCAGAGAGGAAAAGATGTTTCCCGAGATGTTTCTATAATATAAGAAGACAAATTAAACATTTCATTATGACACATTTCTAAATATGGCATAATAACATAAAAAATGCATTATTTGCAGTAGATGTTGTGCATAAATCATTTTAAAAACTAGGTCAAACCTGGGTTATCCTGTTAAGAGCATTTTGTGTGTTCTTGTCTTGCAATAAATATTTGTTTCAGAAATAATGACTTACAATTTAGTGAGGTTGGTAAGTCCCTGGAACATTTCTGAAGTCAGGCAGCCAATTCGGTTACTGGATAGGTCACTGTACAGATTACAGAAAATGAGATGCATTGTTATTTTGTGTTCCAAGCACAGATCTGTGCTTCAGAAAACTAAAAACACTTCATTATCCAGTGATCGTTATACATTGATCAATGATGCTTTGAAACTTTAGCTCGTCTCAGTCTCGCCGACATACTCTGTCTTGTCTCGGTCTCAGACTACCAATTTCTCCCAAGACTATATACAGAATAACTATATATCACTAAATTGCCAGTGCATTACCTGATTTATCTACTATCATTATTAATTTGATTGGATGTAAAACTTCCTGCAAATGCAATCAATAACTTCCAATTTGATTTATTTTGCTATCAAAAATTAGGCATTGTGTCAAAAATGTCACCAAAATTAATACAAATGCCCACAAAATAAAATATATGAATGCAAAAAAGTACTTTATGAGATCTTGTTTTTTATATTATAACATATATAATTAAGCAATATCACAAGAGAGCTGTTTTTACAAATATGAGCATTATTGATAAAATACAAACGTTACATAAACAAGAACTTGTGACATACATTTTAGACACAATTGTAAATCCAATTTCAGCAGCAAACATAGTTCCAGAAAAACCCATATCAGAACTGTTGTGCATTTCCGAGCAATACACAGTGTTTCACTCAAAAAGAAGAACTTTCACTGAAATCATGCTGGAATCATGCATGCTTGTCACCTTACTTAAAAACTCATGTAACTACATGAACTTAAATTTACTGAGTTGTTTCTACTAAAAATGAGTATTGTCAGCTTTACTTAAGTGTTTGTTCGGTCAACTTAACATTGCTGAGTGAAACGAACAAACTGGGCACTGGATCTTCCCAGCATGCTTTGCAAGGGACTGCATTAGGAGGGATTACAGTATTGTATGTGTTTTTTCAGTAAGTAGAAAGATGTTAGTTTATGTTATAGTTTTAAATGTTCAGTTATGTTGGACATTTAGAGGAGTTTCTGTAATTATGTGGTTACCATTATGCAGAAGAGTGGAGTGGTGCCTGTGTTTAGGCTGTGGACACTCATATTCACATATTTATTTGATGGAATACCTGCCCTCAATTAAATTGAGTTTGTCAAATTAGTTTTTTTTTAAAATATGCTTGTTGTTATTTAATAGATTTCCACGTACACTTGTAGAGCAAACAGTTAATTTAATAAGGTAAATTAAATTGATAAATGTGTTCACCTTACACAATACAATTTTATAAACCTTATTGGTAACCTTATTAAGTAAACTGCACATATAAATATTATGTTACAGTGATACATTCAAATGGTTTGTTTTTACTCAAAGAAATTTTGCCAGCTTTACTTGAATTTCTTTTGTTCACATAACTAAATTGTTTTCTATTTTATTCCAGTTTGGGGGTAGGGGGTGGTTAAGCAGTTTTGTTAGTGAAAGTTATTGCAATAATTATTGGTAAAAGTGTGTAACTGATGTCTTATTATAAAACGGATCATGACTTTAAGATGCACTTACAGTTTTCGAAGAGCTGTGAGACCCAGAAAGGCTCCAGGCATGATTGTGCTGATTAAGTTATTCCTGAGATCCCTGAGGAAGAGACAAACAGAGACTTCTGAGCAGATCAACTTACATGTTGTATAATAGATTTCCCATGGATTATACTCTCCAGTGTTAGTTATAGCAACCCCTTTTTTCTTTATTAAGAAATAAATGCTATTTTTGCCTTTAATTATTCTATTTAATATGCTGCAAAAAGATAGATATGATGAGAGACAAGATATAATTGGAATCACTTTCAGAACGATTTTTTTCCAGATAGTGAATGATTAAAACAATCAGAATCCATCCTATACTTGTGCTTTGAAAGAAAAGAAAGTTACATGTTTGTATATTCCGACCATCACTGAAGTACAAAAAACAACCTGGTCTTTTCAGGAATAAAATAACATTAAATAAAATATCAAACAATTTTAATATTCCTTTGACCACACGACCCTTGCCATACCTTTAACATTTTCTTTGTCCTGCTTTTGTTTGAGATAGTACGAAAATTCCTGCATTGTTTAAACCTCAAGCCACACCTGGTCCTGGGGATCAAAATCAAGGCAGATCCCCAAGCAGAGAAAACAGACAAACTTCAGAGGAATTCAGGAGCAGGAGAAATTGGAGATGCCCTATTTAATGGACACCAAGTGAATCTTCCCACAGTGAAGATACACCTTCGTGAGTCAAACTCTAAATTCATTTCCAATACAAGCTTTGAAGGTTTGTGTTTCAGGTCGCCTCTTTCAGATCTCTGTGTTTTCTTATGTCCATGTGTTGAACCACTTATCAGCATATTTGCCCATCAAAATATGGATTCACACACTTAATAATGTACAAATTAACTCTTTATTTATTTTTATTTACTGGCCAGCAGGGAATTATGGGGATGATAAAGTTCAAATCATGTATCATAATGGTTCAACCATGTTTCAGCAAGCTCAATAGAAATGCACAGAATCTTTAAAGGTTACATTAAGCTCATTGCATTAAGAAAGCAAATAGGATTTCATGCTAACTTTAATTTGAAACATATACAACATAATTTGTACTCTGCAGTTCCCCATCACAGTTCCAAGCATTTTTGGATACATTTACTTTTAAAACTCTTATTGTGTTGGTCCCCCTTTTGCTGCCAAAACAGCCCTGACCCATCGAGGCATGGACTACACCAGACCCCTGAAAGTGTGCTGTGGTATCTGACACCAAGATGTTAGCAGCAGATCCTTTAAGTCCTGTAAGTTGTGAGGTGGGGCCTCCATGGATCGGACTTGTTTGTTCAGCAAATCCCTAAGATGCTCAATTGGATTAAGAAAATTCAACACAGCAAACTCGTTGTTGTGCTTTTCAACCATTTTTGCTTTGTGGCAAAAATCCTGCTGAAAGAGGCCACAGTCACCAGGGAATACCGTTTTCATGAAAGGGTGTACATGATCTGCAACAATGCTTAGGTAGGCGGTACTTGTCAAAGTAACATCAACATGGACGGCAGGACCCAAGGTTTCCTTCTTCCTTCCCCTCTTCTCATAGTGCATCCTGGTGCCATGTGTTCCCCAGGTAAGCGACGCACACGGTCATCCACGTGATGTAAAAGAAAACATGATTCATTAGACCATGCCACCTTCTTCCATTGCTCCATGGTTCAGTTCTGATGCTCACATGCCCAATGTTGGCCCTTTCTGCGGTGGACAGGGGTCAGCATGGGCACCCTGAATGGTCTGCGGCTATGCAGCCCCATCCTCAACAAACTGCGATGCACTGTGTATTCTGACACCTTTCTATCAGAACCAGCATTAACTTCTTGAGATTTAAGCTACAGTAGCTCGTCGGTTTATCGGACCACACGGGTCAGCCTTCGCTCCACACGTGCATCAATGAGCCTTGGCCGTCCAGGACTCTGTCGTCGGTTCACCTCTGTTTCTTCCTTGGACCACTTTTGATAGATACTGACAACTGCAGACCGGGAACACCCCACAAGAGCTGCAGTTTTGGAAATGCTTTGACCCAGTCATCTAGCCTTCACAATTTGGCCCTTATCAAACTCGCTCAAACGGGCACTTTCACGATTAAAGGGGCAGGGGCTCAAGCAGAACAGCCCTTCGGTCGTAAAATGTGACAACAGCTTAATTTTCCTGCTGCTGCCTCCGACGTCACACCCACGGACCGCTGGATGAACGCTGGAAGAGTTTTACACACCGCTCTGTTATTGTAGGGACATCGTTGTTACATTTTCACATCCCTTAACATGACATGACATCCTTAATGCAGACGTGGGATGCAAAACGAAGCTGCTATGAAGAGTATGCAGTCTGCATTTCTGTATACATAAATTGAATAATCAACTAACACTGCTATACCTGAATACTGAAGACTTACCTGAATTTTATTTGTATCTTTGTTCTATTGTATTTACCTATGCTTGTTGTATTATTTTATGTGCACATTCACTCCCCTACAACATCACCCCAATCCTTCTAGAAGGATTAGTTCTTTCCAAATAGAGATATTCAAATCATCTGGTGAAATAGTTTTAATAACGCAATACATATCACAAAAAAACAACATATTGCAATGTCAGTTTATTTCCAGTATCATGCAGCCCTTCTATAGCAAACAATTCTGCAGCATGATATCATGTGCTGAATATAAACATGAACATTACACAGCTTGATAACAGATACGCTGTATATTATTGCAGGGAACCAAGACATTTACACCGGCATGACAGAATGCAGTAAAGTGCTAGTCTGTCACATCTGTATGCAGTGAGTGCTGCATGATTGACACATTAATAGTTATCAGAGTTAATATGCAGAGAGAAGCCGAGTGGTAGAAGGTGAGAAAGTGACCACAGGAGAAAGTTATGCACTATTAGGTACACGTGTTTGAATTCCTATGACTACGGAGAGTGCGATTCCGGGGTAAATTGGATATATTGTAGAGTATTTCAGTCTATGAATGTGAATTGCTGAATGAACCTGTGTGTGTGCCAGTAGCAGTGCTCTTGGACAGGGAACAATAGCAGTTTCCTGGCTAGCGTGTCCTAACCCTCATTAGCACTGTGATGAAAAGGGAGACTCTACCCACTGTTTCCTCACACACACACCGCTAGAGTAAAGGTCAGAGCAAAGTGTGCTCTCTGTGTGTGAAGATCAACACAACGGCTCACAGGCACTCTCTTATCGCTAAGATGGGGAATGTGGAACAGGGAGAGTTCTCTTCCTAGTCTGGAGCACACACACACACACACACACACACACACACACACACACACACACATACACTTCACAACCACAATGTCAAGCCTTGTGAAATCATGAGTTCTGTGGCTTTTAATCCATGTGCGTTGACAAAATAATCTTTTAGCACATTTACATATTCAAAATGTAGTCTTTCTTGTCTAGATAAAATTATTGATGACTCAGAAGTACATTTATTTTGATGTGTTGTTGACTAACACACACATGTACAAGCAAAGAGCATTTAAAGAATATATTTGAAATGTTCTTCGATTTATAACTCCAGCATCACAAAGATATTTAGAGGCATGACAGAAGTGAAGTGACATTACAATATTTACCATAAAAGCTTAGGCTATCAGTACATTCGGCAGTACACTTTACCATATTTCAAAGACAATGGGAGCAATTTTGAAATTACATTTTAAATTCAAGGTCAAGAGTGCAACAGTTGGGTTCCGGTGGTAAAAACAATCATTTTCTCCATAGGAAAATAGATTTTTAACATTAACTTTTTAAACCTTTAAAGACAGCACTACTTTGAGCTACATGGTTTTTAACCCATAATATTTGCTTCTATTGCAGCCATTAGCCTGCATTATTTAGTTTTAAAATAATCGTGTTCAACAGAGGAATTCCTGGCGAAAACACTACATTACCCATGATGCTGTACAGAACATTCCACCAATCAGAGAGTACCAAAACATACACTCTCAACTACACAACTACTCAAAATAATTAAAGGGTAACTAAACCCTAGAACAACTTTTTTTAGTCGATGATATGCAAGACTGGGGCTTTATTAGTGCTGTTCATTGATTCAAGTAAGAGTTTTGACGTTTAAGTATAAAGTGTTTTAATTCTATAAAATATGGTGAAAAACCACCAAAGTGCTGCCCTCTTAAGGTTGAAAGGTGGCTAATGCAGTTGAATTTTCCTATTGGACGTTGTGATACATCGTGACGTAGGATGGTTCTTCCAACGGCTCACTACCATGCCCCTGGCACGAGCTCACCACGCCCTTGGCTCAGCTCCTATAGTCGGCATCGGGAGTTAACGCAGTTTGAGGCAGCGGCTCGAATCGATAAGGCTCTGGCCCTGTGTTACAGACAATTCACCCTCCTCCACTTCAGGTGAACACGGCGGAGAAAAGTCCTCTACTTTAAATGACCGCTCTGTTGCAAAACTACTGGTGTCACTCCAGTCATTCTTCATCTTTTCAAGTCTGACAGCGGTTGATCAATCCGTCACTGCGGGGTCTCAGGTGCACGCCCCCCCCGCTCAGCCCCGCCCTCGGTTCGCCCCCTCTGTCTCCGCTGGGCTCTGCCCACTTTTCCAGCATTTTTCAAATATTGCCAGTGGGTGGAGTTAGGCTGTGAACAGGGGTTTAGTTACCCTTTAAATATTTTGTTAGATATGTTGTTTTTGGTTTAATTATACAGTTTGCAATGCTTTATGGGATTGTAGTTCTTTCCATCACTAAAGCTGTTAAGTACAGTCTTGTACCTTTGTGTGTTTTTTTTTTGCTTCACATCAATGTTTGTATCTCATTAATCACCTTATAGCTGGTTGGCTTGGTTCATGGCTTGTGACAAGGGGTGTAACAATATATCATGTCACAATATATATTAGCAATACAAAACTGCAACAATATGTTGTGTGTAGTAATATAGTTCACCCAAAATAAATTATACATTTTTTTTTACTTTCACATTTAAACGATTTTAAAAGGTTAACTTATACGGTTATTCCCTACCTGTGGTCAGTCTGCACAAATGGCGATCAACATGCTTGTTTGCTTTGTTGCCCCTTTAAATAAAGTTTAAAAAAGACCAAGCATTCAATCTACGTCAGAGCGTCAGTGCGTCAGTGCGTCCATGAATCTTTCTACAGCGTCGTTGGCAGGGCATCCAGAGCAAAGTATGAAGCTCTCGCCGGCGGTGTGAACTAAGGCTTAAGAATCTTGGTTTTGATGCGATCGACACGGGTTCGAATCCGCCTTTTGCCGAGCTCGCTCTTCTCCCTTTTCCCATCACATATCACATCGGAAAGATATTTACTTTCAATTAAAAATTAAGAAAATGTTCTAAAAGTGGAAATAAAGTGCCAAACGAAATGTTATAATAATAATAAAAGCATGTATTGGGTAGGGTTAGGGGTAAGTGTTGGGAGGGCTTTTATTGTCCCATTAAGGCAGCATCCATTTATTATTTTTTATAAATATAATCATTTACACTCTGTTATTATGGCATCCTAGTAATGTACAACAATGCTGAGGTGCAAAAAGTATGTATGTCAAAATAAAGAATAAATATCATCTAATTACTATTTACACATATTGCAAAGAACTGCAACTTTTACATATTGTAAAAAGAATATATCACTATTTTCACTTAGTATGATACTTCACTTAGTAAAGTTCAGTATCGTGATATGTATCAAATCGTGACACCCCTACTTATAACAAATCCCCATGGGACAATTGAATGGAAAAATTACTTCCGGAACCAAAACTGCTGAATAAGAGGGCAAGCACTGTTATGCTCTATTGCATTTAATATATGTTTAAACTATATTTGAATTTTCATTTAATTTCAAGTATCTGAAAACATTACATTCAATTCATAAGTACATTATTTTAAATAATGTTATTTCCTTAATAAGTACTCTTCTTAAAAGTATGCTAAAGTCTACTTTTTGACAGCGAAACATGTTGATAGCTTTGATGTAAACTAAAGGTTATTGGCTTAGTACAAAAAAGGCACAGTTCGATTGATGCGTCCCAGCCCAGTTTCCTGTTTCAATAGGAAATGTGTCAACACAAGAGAGAAAACAGCACTCATCAAGCAATTTCATAGTCTTTAAAACTCTTGAGGAGTTACACACAATTGGGATCCATGAACCTTCTTGACCTTCACAAAGGATTTATAAAGAAAAATGTTTGATCCGTGTCTTTAAATCACTTTCAATCCGAGGCAAAGTCTGCTGAATAATTTCCCCTAGCACAGACCTAGGAACATGACGATAGGTATTCAAACATGCAGATGTTTAGACGAGAAAGCTATGACACATTGCAATGATTGACCTAAAACTGCATTAGTTTGAATTAGTTCAATCTAGGCCAGGGTTTATATGGGACAATGTCCTACCAGCTGTGTTAAGTCTCCTGTCATGTTCTGCCCTCACTGAAAGTTAAATTCTGAACAAACAAAGCCCCAAAATCACAGCCCATCAGAAGTTATTTGATGTTGAATATGCAGCTGTAGAGTTACATGCCAACACACATTCATGGCAGTTCATAACTATTTAACATTTTGGTGAATTGGAGGCTTCATATTAATTTGTACCGAATCAATTCATGCATTGGAGAATTAATATGAATTTGCATGATCTAACTTTTATACAATCTGCTTACATCCCACTGATGGTATGGATAGGGCAATAGCATTTATTCTTACTTTTAAAAAATATATATAAAAAAAAATCATACATTTCCATTCAAATCACACTGTACAAATTCATAAGCAATTGGATAGCTCTCTTTTAGCAGCCTTGGTGCTGGGACTTCAAAACATTCTTCAAAAAAGATCCATAAACTAAACCAGTCAGCTCAGAAACTAATCATAATTATATTTAAAAACCTTTTGATTTAAAACAAAAGAAAAAGTATATAAACAACTAAGATCATATAAGCTCTTTTATGAGGGAATGATGTACTCATACTATTAAGCATTGCAAATTACATAATACAATTTTAAAAACAATGGTACCATAGGCTATGATACTATTCATTTAAATTCACTGGTTGTTGCATTAAAAAAAAAAAATTTTTTAAAATAATCATATGCACATTATACAAAAATGTAAGTAGCTGGTTAAAATTAGTTTTATTGGTGACGTTAAATTGCCTGATTACTGGAAGTTGATTTATTTAATGATTATTATGTAATGATTTATTTAAAGTTGGAATCACTTTAATTTGTGGCTTTTCCAGAAGAATATCCCTCAACAACCTCAAAGCTCAAGTTATGTTTATAGATTGTTGTTAAAAATTTCACATAAAGGGACAGTACACCCAAAAATTCAAATTCTGTCATCATCACCCTTAAGTTGTTCCAAACCTGTATGAATTTCTTTCTTTTGCTGAACACAAAAGAAGATATTTTAAAGAATGTCGGTAACCAAAGAGTTGATTGGCCCCACTGACTTACATAGTACTTACAGACTGTTTTGCTCTATGTTCTCAAGAGTTTTGAACAAATTAGATTTAATGTCATTGGGGAGTAAAAATAAAACCATACATTTAAAAAGAAACTGCAAAATGGCTTAAATTGCTAAAAAAAAAAAAAAAAAATACAATGATAAATTATATATATTTGTCAAATATTCCCTCATATTAAGCCACCAAATTAATAATACTGAAAACAAAAGAATGATATAATAATGACGTGTCTCCAGTTGAGAGCATGCAGAGATTAGTTTGAATATGACATTGTAAGTGACATGACTTTTATCCCATTTTTCACAACCATATGTTGCACATTAATATAGGGAGGGATATTTTAAGGTGTGTTGCTTTGTGGATGTAGGTGCATATAGCGGAAGCCATTTTGGTGCTGCATATCTTTTCCTGTCCCTGCACAGAGGTTGTTTCTCGTTTATTTTTACTGTTTCCTTTCTCTCTCTATTTTTTTAAACACTGTTTTTTCCCGTATCGCCGGAGTCCTGAGTGGGGGGGAACAGAACTGACCCCGTGTAACGGGCCACACAATGGGGTCCTTATAACGCTGCCTTGAAATTTACATCGACCCACTCCTACCCAAACAGGAAATCTGGATCTGCCTGCTTCTTATTTTTCCAACTCATTTCCTGCTTTTCCTCTCCTTCCTCAGATTATTGGAATAGTTTTCCTCTATCCAGTTCATCCTGAGTCAAAGGCAACAGTATTTCACTTTCTGTTGCGTTTGTGTTGAAATTACTGCAAATTATCACCCAAACCCACACAAAATCATCTATCATCATAATCTGAGAACATATATGTGAAATCTCTGTCAACATTTTAATAACCAGATAAATGAACCAATATACTATATATATCCATAGTTCAGGACTGGTCTTTTAGACTGAAATATTTAGCATATTTCAAGAGCTTGAATTAAATACACAATGTAAGTAATGTAATGTGAAGTCCAGACCGTTTCCTGACCTGGATTTTCACTAAACTTATAAAGAAAACGTGCACTTTTGAAGGGTTGCATTTCTGTGGTTAATGTTGATTATATATTTGTTCAATGGCAGAAGGAAGGTACTACGCCAAGATAAACGTTGGGACCGGAATTGTGGAAAATTGCTCAGCCCTGTGCTTGGAGCATGTACACTACCAGAAATAAATTAGGCACATGTATTAAAAAAAATGACCATTTATGCTTTTAGAATATTGCTTCAGTTGGACTCTGCATCATCTGGAGGGAGGTTTGCTGTCAAATCATTTGAAGAGAGTCAAATGTAGAAGAGAACTAATGCCAAAACTCAGTTTTACTTCATATCATTATCAAACAATCTGAGCGTGTGAGTTTCCTCTATTAGGCACAGACTTACCAGAACAGTATATTTACATTTACTCATTTAGCAGATGCTTTTATCCGAAGCATCTTACAAATGAGGAATACAATAAGCAAAATAAAAATAAGAGACAATAAGTGAAAGTAAAAAGATAAAACAAACAAAACAATTATTACAAAATAAGGCAAAGAATGGCCAGATACAGTTGAAAAGGAAAAAGTCATAATTGTTTTGGGCCAGTCAACGGTTGCCTATGAATGACCAAAAACTGGTAAACTAATTACAAAATAAACAACTCACCCACATAATGTATCACTTTCAGTCATGTCAAAAAAATAGATTAAAGCAATTTAAAATGTTTAAAACATATAAATGCGATGATACTTTACTGTGAGTTCCTTTAAATAAAAAGTAATGTACTTCAGTGTGCTAAGAAATGTGTGTAATTGCACTCTCTCTACACTTAAGTGGCCTTTTATTTCAGTAATATTATATCTGAAAGTAGTTTATTTAAAGGCGCAGTAAGCGATTTCTGAGAAACACTATTGATTTTTGAAATCAACCCAAACAAACACACTCCTCCCTTCATTGCTCCGCCCCCAAAATGCACGAACACGCAATGCAAGAGTGGATGTCTCTATTAAAGCTGTAGGGAAGAAAAAGAATGCTTCACGAAAAATAAAGTGAAGATGACGAACGACAAGAAGAACAAAAAATTAACATACAGAATTTGAGAGTTTGAGTTTGTGCAAGAGTTTGTTGTTAGTCGCCAGCATCACACCAGCTCCAGAATTGATTTTTTACTCAAAACTGTCCTGTTACTATAGCTAACATAGCAAAAACAATGTTACTCACGTATGAAGGAGAAACAACACAACCTCCATGTCTGTTTTCAGGACTTTCCCTTTTAGGTGTCTCCAGCGCTGGAAAGCTTTTCTAATATTACAACTAAAACTGTAGGGTCCTAAAGCTCTTGCCCGGTAATTTTCCAGTGATATTCCTCTGACCTTTTCTTTTTGTAGTGTCACTCAGCCATCTCTCTTTCAACAGTCTTTCTTTAAATCTCCCTCTCATCTCTCTCTACTTCCCCATCTTGACACGCTCCTTACTGCTGATCGGCAACAAGTGTTGTGGCGCTTGGTCCAATCCACTTTCAACAGCGTTCCTCATAAATCGCTTACTGCACCTTTAATATAAAGCCCCGACCTGCTGCTGTCTGCGTTTCCATCACGGTCTAAGGTACCGTGAAGATTAGTCCAGTGACGTAGGACTGTGCAAGACTTTTCAGAGCAGAGCCTACTGGATTTCGTCCTCTCCAAATAAAATTAAGAAAGCTTGAACTTTGCCGTCGGTCCATCAGTCATATTTTTTAAACTCCATTGTTGAGCAAACAACTCTTATATACTGCACGCACTGCAACAGACTTTTAGGTTGAAATAAAATGCTGCGTGAACCAATCAGAAAGTTCCTGAACTTTAAAAAAGTACTACCTCGCAAGCAGGGCCTTTTGAGGGGGACATTTTTACCCAGAACTTTATTTAGAACCTGTTGCATGCGGTCAAAACACACAGAGTACCACCCCAAAGTCCCTATAGTTCCTGGGGAAAGTTCCCGTGGTGGAAATGCAGCTTAAGATTTGAATTATAGGCTTACTACTACAACTGCACATTCAATACAATGAAGCACACGTTTTTCCACAAGAATATACATACAAACAAGATATTTTAAGATAATTTCAAAACATGCTCATGTATGCAAAAACTTAAGTATTTTAAGAGAGTGGGGAGACTGACTATTACATAATTTGCAGTGCTTCATGGGAGTAAGCGATTACTGAATGAGTTCTATTCCGGCAGGATTTGCTCACCTCTGATTGGTGGAGATTTCTTTGCAGAATCATTGGCAATTCAGATTTTTACCTGGAATTTTGCTGTTAAGCACAATTATTAAATAAGCATATAACATTAATTGGCAATTTCATAGCTCACAGTAGGCCTTATCTTTGAAGGTTTATTATTTAAAATCGCTTATGGAGAAAATTAATGGGACTTTTACTTCCGGAATCTGATTGGAAGACTGCAGAATTTTATTATAGAAATTGTGCTGCAATTTTTAGGTCCAACCATTAATATGTTGGAAAAGATACAATAATGAAGCAAAAGTTCTGCATGTTGGGCCGGCACACAATACTTTAAGGTTGCAGCACTGAAGCGCTGTCACTAGGCCAGTGTGAGTACAAAGAAACAGCTGTCTGACAGCAAAGAGGACAATATGAGTGAATGGACTCCGGACAATGACCGGCTATGTGTGAACACTGCTGCATGTGGGTGGACTTTGAGATCGAGTCAGTCTGGGTTTTAGGAGGGCAAAATGAAAAGGTTTTCTTGTAGACGTGAAAGAAGGCAACTGAGAGCAAATACAAAAAAAACTCAAGTTGTTAATTCAGCTCAGCTGTGCATTTCTCAGACACGGTGAAAATGCCCAAAACTCCCAAAACGACTCTCCTCTGCTCTTTCACCGATTTCTCACTCCATCCTGCTTTTCCTTTTCGTGAAAAGCCCAGACGCTATCGGGTCCCGCTAGCAACATAAACACACCCACACTAGCACACATATACACACTCACAAACACACCCCTCGCCTTGAGTTTATCTAATAGTCACATCTGGAGTCTATCAACCCCAGCGGTTTGCCCCCCCCCCCCTTCTTCTTCCTCACACACTTCTCTGTTCCTGCTCTGTCCCGCACTTTTAACACTTTCTTCACCATGTCGCTACTGGATATGAAGCCTGAGATAACTCTAGCAACTGATTATTCGGTCGCTGCTGTTAGGCGTGTTCATTGGCTCAACATCTCAACAAGAACTTGAAATGAACTTGGACTGTTGTTGTGCTGTGGAGGAGTTTGGGGTTTTTGAGTAAACACTGAGGCCTAGTTAATATAGTCCAGTCAAATCAAGTCTAGTGAAACTTGTCAAATTTCAATTATGATATTACAACTAAAATGTGTATTTTTTTTTATTTTTTTTCAGTTTTTAGAAACATTCTTCTTTTTATAATTCAATCAATTCCTTGTAGATAAAATCAAGTCTGTCCTACAGTACTTTTTTTTCACTGAGTACCTTTTTAACTCAAAAATACCCTTATGAAAAAGGAAAATACTTTGGCATACTTTTATAAAATAAGAGTACTAGGTTAGTTCACCCAAAATTGTAAATTACCCCATGATTTACTCATCCTCAAGTCATCCTAGTGTGTATATACGGAAGCCGATATTTGCCGGAAGCTAGAACATTTACTTCATAAAGTTTTAAATATGGATATTTTTCTTACACAAACTCATCGAGTCGCTTCAAAAGGCCTTTATTAACCCCCGGAGCCGTGTGGAGCAGTTATATGACAGACAGATGCACTTTTATGGAAAAAGAACTACAATCACTGGCATTATAAAGCTTGGATTAGCCAGGCCTTTTTTAATATAACTCCAATTGTATTCGTCTGAAAGAAGAATGTCATATATACCTAGGATGACTTGAGGGTGAATAATGCTGCCTTCACACACTATCAGAAAATCCCACTTCTGAAGTTGTGATTACGAGCTTGTTGGATTCAGGTGCTTTGTGGTCGGAATGAATGGAATCATGAAGGACACAAGGTTTATTCCTGCTTATTTATCGGGAAAATATGTAGTGTCACATGCACTGACAACCATATAAACATTTACGATGTTATCCAGATATTTCTGCTGATTATGTAATTTCGGTCAAATGCAGGCTTTTTTCCTCTGAGTATAAAGCCAATACACTTCAAATGATTACCCGTATATGTAAATATGCACTACATTAATGACAAGACGATCAAGCTGTTGTGGGGAAAAAAACAAATAAATCATACCTAATACAGGAGTTCTATGTTTAAATTTTATGGCACGATCATTTTGGGAAGTTGTGTATCAAAATGATTTCCGAACTTCCCAGTGGTAAACATGACATCAGAGGGCGTTAATGTGCAATTTTTGCCTAGGAAACTCGTATTTACGATAATTCCGATAGCACGTGAAGGCAGCATAAATCATGTGCTAATTTTCATTTTCATTTTTGGGTGAACCCTTTAAAACGAATATGATATACTTTAAATAATAAACATAAGTGTGAACTGGATGTAAAGAGACACTTAATCGCATGCAACTGCATTAAAATGAATGATGGTTTATATTTATATTAAATGCAATTAGTTGAAGTTATGGTTAAAGTGCTGCCGAATGTACTGGCAAACATTTATGGAAAACTAAAATAAAATTGTATGTAATTTGTATGTAATTTAGTTAAATATATTTGTAATTACACATTTGTAATAATGACATTGTGATTTAGTACAATATAATAACTTTACGTGTAATATCAAATAAAACACTACAGTTAAAATTATAATCAAGTACTTTACATGTGCTTTAAAAGGTTAGTTGACACATAAAATGTGTACTTGCGTGATAAAATTATAAAAACAATTATATAAAATGTATTACTAATGAAAAACTCTTAATTTAACAATATTACAAAGTGCACTTTTAAAAGTCAGTCATAAAAGTGTACTTAATTGTGTTAAGAAACAGTCAAAAGAGTACACTTAAGTGGACATTTATTTCATTAATATTATATTATTTGCAATTCTAGTTTTTTTTTAATACTTTTAAGATTTGAAGTACACTATAAGTGCACATTCGGTACAACTAAGCACACTTCTTTTTCACAAGGGTATGTCAGATTATAGAGTAAAATTGTGAACAATGTTTGACTTTAATGTTAATCACCAACATATTTTTTGGCCTTATTTTTGTCTCACCGAGGCCTTTTTTATTTTTTTAAGTATTATACTCTAGTCAATCAATGCAGGATTGTTGGACTTTTAATCACACAAGAAGCTGATTGAATCCACATCTGTCTTTCTCTAGCTTTGTTTATTAGGGAAAAAGATGGTTGAATTCAATGCCACTGCCATTACACTTCAGATTTTATGAGAGGGCCGTGAGTTTAGCAGTGACCAGCACACACACACGCACACACACGCACACACACACACACACACACACACACACACACACTGCACACCCACTCTGGATAATGTCATATACTTACCTACATTGGAAACAATGTTATAGTCTTAATTCCAAACACAGCATAATGAACCCACGTTAAATTAGGAGAGGGTTGGGAGTTGGGACACTATTTTCATTTTGATCCTGTTCAGACACTCTCAATAAACGAGTATGTTTTCTTAACTCTGGATGGCAAGTACTGCTTGAAAGAAATTTATTCTCATTAAGGATACATCTATTAAGGTTATCTGTCTGTCTGTCTGTCTGTCTGTCTGTCTGTCTGTCTGTCTGTCTATCCTTCATGTCAAGTCAAGGGGCTTTTTTATTTATCTCTAGTGCAGTACACAGTGAAATGAAACATATTCCTCCGGGACCAAGGTGTTACATGAAATGACATAAATAAACATGAAATGACATAAACATGTAGTGTGTGTGGGCATGTTTTTGTGAAATATCAGGACACAAATGTGTATAATGACATGGGTATGACATAGGTATTACAAAAAGAGGGTGAAATATGAGGACGTTCCCCATGTCCTCACTTTTCAAAATGCTTATAAATCACACAGGATGAGGTTTTTTTCACCGAAAGTAAACTGCGCAGTCTCCTGTGATGGGTAGGTTTAGGGGCAGGGGCAGTGTAGGGCGATAGAAAATACGGTTTGTACAGTATAAAAACCATTACGCCTATGGAATGTCCCCACATTTCACAAAAACAAATGTGTGTGTGTGTGTGTGTGTGTGTGCAAACAACATTTAGAGCAAACAACACAAGATATTATGAACACAGTGTCAGTGCAGTGCCGACAAGTACAGTAAAGTATTTTTGTGCAAATAAATTGTATAATAATAAATACACTACATGTAAACATTGTAGTTTTTCAGCAAAGTTGTTCGTGCAAAAGTTTCACTGTGGGTGGCCATTGAGTGTGTGTGTACATGTTTTTCTACCCTGGTGGGGACAACCTTAGTGCACACAGACTCATGGGGACTCGTGTCACTGTGGGGACCTAAATTGAGGTCCCCATGAGGAAACAAGCTTATAAATCATACAGAATGAGTTTTTTTTTTTATGTAAAAATGCAGAAAGTAATGGGTAGGTTTAGGGGTAAGGTTAGTGTAAGGGGATAGTAAACAGTTTGTACAGTATAAAATCCATTACATTACTGTACTGTGTGTGTGTCCAAACCTTTTGTATTGAGTCTAATGGCTTGTGGGAAGAAATTGTTACACAGTCTGGTTGTGAGGGCACAAATGCTTCGGTACCTTTTTCCAGATGGCAGGAGGGTGAAGAGTGGATGTGGTCACGATGTTGGTGGCTTTTCGGATGCAGCGTGTGGTCTAAATGTGTATGATGGAGGGTGACCCCGATGATCTTCTCCGCTGTCTTCACTATCCGTTGTAGGGTCTTGTGTGACGGTACAATTTCCAAACCAGATGATGCAGCTGCTTAGAATGCTCTAGATAGGGTGGTGGGAGCTGTGCCTTCCTCCTCTTTCTCAGAAAGTAGATATGCTGCAGGGCATTCTTTGTTATGAAGCTTGTGTTGAGGGACCAGGTGAAGTTCTCCGCCAGGTGGACTTTTGTGTTATTGATGATCTCCATTGGGGGAGTTGTTGATGTACAGTGGAGAGTGGTCAAAAACCATCTCTTTTGCTTTGTTTAGCATCTGCACTTCCTATGCTGACTCATCGTTCTTGCTGACCACCACGGTCTTGTCATTGGCGAACTTAATGATGTGGTTGGTGCTGTGCAGTGTGAGTCAGCAGGGGGAACAGGAGGGGACTGAGCACATAGTCCTGGGGGGACCCAGTGCTCAGTGTGGGGGTGCTGCTCCCAATCCGGACTGACTGAGGTCTCCCAATGAAAAAAAGTCCAAGATCCAGTTTCAGATGGGGGTGTTCAGGTCCAGCAGTCTCAGCTTCCTGTTCAGGTGCTGAGGGATGATAGTGTTGAATGCTGAGTTAAAGTCTATGAATGCCATTCGAACGTAGGTGTCCTTATTGTCCAGGTGGGTGAGGGCCAGATGGAGTGTGGTGATGGCATCATCAGTGGAGAAGTTTGGATGATATGTAAACCGCAGCGGGTCCAGTGATGGGGGCAGCAGGGTCTTGAAATTCCTAAAGCACTTCTTGACGATGGGTGCGAGTGCCACAGGACGGTGGTCATTGAGGCAGGACATGGAAGACTTTGGCATGGGGATAATAGTGGTGGACTTGAGGCACGTTGGAACAATGACGCTCCTCAGAAAGAGGTTGAAGATGTTAGTAAGAACATCTGCCATCTGGATGGATGGGAGAGCTAACCAGCAGGGGTTTGTTTTTAGCCTAGCTCAGCCTCCTGCCCGCTTGCCACAAATTCTGCCTTCTTGCGCACCGCTTTCGATGTCCCCTTCCCCGGCCAACGGCATCAGATGATGCCAAGGACTGGACCCCTGGTCCCCGTAGCAAGTCGAGAATACATGGCTTGTACCACAAATCATCCTGTATATTGATTTTCGGATGATTTCTATATTTTAGTAGTGTGTTGCGATGGTGCACAGGAACATCTTGCTCCAATATATTTCCATATTCTGTGTAAAGACTTTTGGATCCGGAGAGGCTACTACAAGCTATATCCATCCATCCATCCTTCCATTTATCATTTATCATCTCTGTCTTTCTCTCATTCTCTTTATGAAACCACATTTTGCTTCTACTTTTTGCCATCCTGTTCACTCTATCAGCCTGTAAATCTTCATTCTCTCTCTCGCTCTCTCTCTCATTATTCTCATTAGCTCTGCTCAAATCAGTGCTGGACAGGCCGCTGTGATCTTTTCACACACTCGTTAGAGTCGCCGCTCGTTAGCAGGGGCCAGCCTCATTACAGGATGTGTGTGTGTACGTGTATATGTGGCTGTGTGCCGTTTCAAGGGGCGGCACTGTGTGGAAAATTTAATTTAGTAGATCAAGGGAAAAAACGTGGGTTTGGCTAGGTTCAGGTGAAAATTGCTCTTTTCATATAACGTGCTTGTGAGTATGTGAATGAAAGCCAAGACAACACAAAGACACACTTACACGCACGCACGCTAACATGTGGCCTTCACGACATTCTACAGCAGCCCGCTGTGTTCTATAAGGGTATAAAACAAACATGGCTAAACATCGCTCTCATTGGGTGGTTTGGCGAGCTATGAAGGACTTCTTTTCTTTGAGGAGGTCTGCTTTAATGAAAGGGAGGACTGTGTGAGGAGCTACCAGAGAACCAACACCGGCCTCTCCTTCTGCCCTCTGGCACTACTGTAATACTACCACACTGTGGTCCTTATAGAGGCATATACTGAAGAAAATGTATTTCATAATATCTAAGAATGTGATCACTTCAAAGAGAACATGCTTATCCTATCTCACCTGAGAAATGTGTGATTGAAGGTCAAGTAGGCACATTATGATAAAGGAGGATAAATTATTAACAACAATAAATCTGCCATTATATTTACAATTTTCCCTCAAGTCCACTTATGAGGTGCGGCACTGATGTATAAACATGGTTGGTCTTGTGCTAGCATGTCATAACTGTGACATGTTCCGCATGACCTGTTTTTGCAGTTTATGTAATGGGCATGGTTAGACTGGGGAGGAGCTCTGCATTGTAATTGTTAGTTTATATAACAATCTATGTACTCTGTAATCTATGTTTCAAATGTAATCTATGTTTCAAATGCATGTATCAAATTTCTGTATTTCAAAAGAGTTGATATACAGTGGCAAGAAAAAGTATGTGAACCGCTTGTAGAATCTGTGAAAAAATGAATAATTTTAATTGAAAAAGAGGGATCATGCAAAATGCATTTTTTATTAAGTCCTGTCCTGAATAAGATATTTTACATAAAACCCTCTCCAGCAGTGACTGATTTTGAGATCCATCTTTTCACACTGAGGACAATTGAGGGACTCAAACACAACCATTAAGAAAGGTTCAAACATTCACTGATGTTCCAGAAGGAAACACGATGCATTATGAGCTGGGGGGTGAAAACTTATTGAATTTGAAGATCAAGGTAAATTGTACTTAATTCGTCTTCCGGGAAACATGATCATATCTTCTGTTGCTTCTGAAGGGCAGTACTAAATGAAAAATAATAATAATAATAATAATAATAATATTGAAATAAAATAAGAAATATTTGTACATCCTGTTCAAAAGTTTTCACCCTGCTTCGAGCATCAGTGAATGTTTGACCCTTTTCTTAATAGTTGTGTTTGAGTCCCTCAATTGTCCTCAGTGTGAAAAGATGGATCTCAAAATCATATAGTCACTGCTGGAGAGGGTTCAAATATGCATAGGATTGCTGGAAAACTGAAGAATTTACAGGACCTGGAGGATTTTCTGAAGAACATTGAGCAGTTTAACTGCTCAGGATAAACAAGGGACTCATGAACAATCATCACAAAAAAACAAAAACAGCCGTGGATCATCAGGGAATGACACACAGTATTGAATATCAGTGGTTCATAAACTTTTGACCAGGGTCATTTTTAATAAACTCAGCTTTTTTTTTTACTATATGTAAAAAAAAATGATGTAAAATATTTTATTCAGGACAGCACTAATACAAAATAATGCATTTTGTATTATCTCTTTCATTTTGTTAAAATGATTCACATTTTCACAGATTACAAGTGGTTAACATACTTTTTCTTGCCACTGTATATTCTCTTATAGATACAGATGTAATATAATAAATAATTCACTCAAGGCACAGTGACAACAACATAAAAATACGTTAAAAATAAAAAATCAGCAAGAATGCATTCAATGGATCAAAAACATAAGGCAACAAAAGCTTTATATTTCACATAAATGCTGGGGTTTTTTTACTTTCTATTTAAACTAAACCGTTCAAAAGTTTTGTGGTTCTGTAAGATTTATTAAATGTCTCTTATGCTAACCAAGGCTGCATTTATTTATTTATTTTTTATTTTTTATATAATATATTTTTAGTATAACTTATGCTGAGTTCAAACTGCATACGTATATATATTCAACTGTTTTTTAACACTGATAATAATAATAGTGTTTCCTGATCACCAAATCCACATATACAAATGATGCTAAAAAATTAAGCATTGCCATCACAGTAATACATTTTTTAAATATATTAAAATATAACAGTTATTTTAAATTGTAATATTTCACAATATAAAAAAATAATAAATAAAAATTACAAATAAATGCAGCCTTGGTTAGCATAAGAGACATTTAATAAATCTTACAGAACCACAAACTTATGAACGGTAAAAAAAGTATAATAAACTTTGCAGTTTTTACTGTATAGAAAATTATAATAATGTTTGCTTCACATATTTTTACTAACCAATGTGCAACTTAATTATCAAAGATACAAACAATTTCATTATTTGGAAAATTGGAAGTTGCCTTAAAAAAATCCAATTGGGTTAAAAGAAAATTAATGTAATGTACATAATTGATTGGAAATCCTTCTGATAATAGCAATTTCATAAAAATCTTATATGACTAGCTCTGCTATACTTGCTACTGCTAACAGATACACTGCTCTGAAAATGTAAGATATATTGCTGCGGCATTAAAATGCATACATAAATCCTGTAGCAGTTTTAAGCAGGTGGAGCTGGGGGAGGTGGAGGGTTTCAGAGTTAACTCTGATAGCGCGCTGAAGGACTAGCTTACAGTGAACACTGAACCAGACTATTTAAATGCTGAGCAAGCAATCTCATTGGCTGCAGGATCAGCAGAAGCCAATGAGCTTGTGCTATGCGGTAATGATGTGATTGCTTGCAGATTGCATGTTGTTTTACCCCAATGCAAGTCATTAGAACAGCTGATTCAGGACTTTATAAGCTCCAGAGGAGCACGAATTGTGCAAATGCTGTCCATGAGTACACCAAGGTTTAACAAATAAAATCTGGCCTGTGACGTAAAATGGGTTTGACACTTTTGAATCAAATTAAACAATATGGAGGATTCTTTCCCAATGTTTCACTCTGTTGTGTGTGATTTTACAGGAACACACATCTTAAGAGCATATATAGAGAGAGTATACAAAGAGAAATAAAAAGACAGAGAGGTAGAGATGGCTGTTTAGAGAATATTTAGAGCCTTGAAGCGATGCCAGAAGAGTTTGAGAGAAACTTCCATAATAGGATGCACAGCACACAACACATGGGATGAGGAAAACACAGCCAGACAAAAAGACAAAGTGCTGTCATATTGATAACATATGTGTCATGATAAAGAATGCTTTGACATCACTTCAGTGAAATACAGCTTTTGCTGATAAAACTTTGAATTGAGAGAGCGAGGAAAAAGTGGAAAGTTGCAGTGAATGTGTCAGTAGTCAGATCTGTTATTGATACTAATATAACAACACTCCTAAACATGAATATGGTGTAGGCAGCAGTTTTGGGGTAGAACAGAGAGCAGAAAGATCATCCTGTCCTAGGATGACTGCTCCACAGATAAGAGAAGCTCCCGGCAGAATGTTACGCTACACTCATACAAGCTGGAAACAATAAACTGAGATATGTGTGCACACACCCACCAAGCCGTTGTATTAAAACAAGAATAAACTGTGTAACAATGGGATGAGTCGGGATCACGGAAACCTGTCACTCCGCAGGAGGTTGAGGCCCAGGGCAGGCTGGAAAAAGTTACAAAGTATACAATCAACTGTAATCATGTTTTCATGAGAAAACTAAACTGATTTATCAGTGTTTTAACCTTTACTTTGTGAAAAATAAGTACACTTTAGCATACTTTTTAAAAGATGTACTACAAAAAGAATATACATATAGGAAAATATATGTGCGGGACTGAATGTATTGATTTTAGACACTTAATTGCCAGTTAATTGCAATTAAATTTGTATTAAATGCAATCGGCTTTTCTTTAGAGTGCTTTTTTGATCCACTTAAGTACGACTTAAAGGGATAGTTCACACAAAAATTTTAATTTGATGTTTATCTGCTTACCCCCAGGGCATCCAAGATATAGGTGACTTTGTTTCTTCAGTAGAAAACAAATGAAGATATTGTTGAAGTCTGTCAGTTGTATAATGCATGAGAATGGTAACAAAATCTATGAGAGTAAAAAAAACATGCACAGACAGATCCAAATTAAACCCTGCGGCCAACAGCCTTGAGCGAGCGATCACTTCCGGTGTGTACACGATCTGGCGTAGTTTACGCAAGCGCCGGAAGTGATCGCACACTCAAGGCTGTTCGACAAAGTGTTGTATTAGAGGTAATATAATATGCTGTATTTATAAATGCTGTTCGGTTTCTTACAAAAACCGATCATTGCTTGTCTTAAGACATCAATGTGTCGCCACAAGCCGCAACTGCAACGGTTGGAGTTATAAATCTTCATTTGTGTTCTCCTGAAGAAACAAAGTCACATATATCTTGGATACACTGGGGGTAAGCAGATAAACATCACATTTTCATTTTTGGGTGTACTATCCCTTTAAATCTGCACTGGGTAAATTTTAGCGGCATCTGGTGGTGAGTTTGCGAATTGCAAACGCCCACCGCTCAACCCGTTTAGAAGCTACGGGGGCCAACACAGGACAAAGATGTCATCGTCTGAGACAGCAGAGAGTGGCTAGCACTCTGTATAGCAGTTTGTCTGTTTAGGGCAACTGTAGAAACCATGCAAAAATGGTGACTTCACTGATGACCTGTAGTGTATTTAGATAGAAATGGCTCATTCTAAGGTAATAAAAACATAACGAATCATTATGTAAGGTCTATACACCTCTGTAAACATAGTTATATATATTATATTGAATTTCTGTCAATAGATCCTCATACATATTACACACTGCACCTTTAAGTACATCTTTAAATGTAATTTCAAAATGACTTCTATTGTCTTTAAAATATGGTTAAACTGCCGGATGTACTGACAAGCATGTATAGTAAACTAAAATATATTTTAATATAATTTCTATTGAAACTTGTTTATCATGTATCTGTAATTACACATTTTTAATGTTAAAGATATAATTTAGCACATTTAAAATATATTACATGTAATACTGAACCACACTTTTGTAATTGAGCACTTTACATGTTTATGAAAAGTATGTTAGTCAACACATCAAAATAAGTGTACTTCTTTGTAAAATAATGTACTTTAAAGTAAAATATTGTCACACAAACATGGGATGACATGTAGACCAGTCAAAGCTCTTGCGTTAGCCTACATGATGATAATACCCGTCTGCTGAGACAGGTGTGTATAACCCAGTAAACAATCTACTCTGTTCATAATCATACATCTGCAAAACAAATGCTAGTACTGCATACCATCATTTATACTCAGCAATGTTGCTAGGAGATCTTTGTTGACGACCAAGCACCTGCAAAGCAAATGCTCACATTGCAATTTGTTTCTTTATACAACATCCTAAGAATGTCTGGCAAGGGAATGTCTTCACAAAGGGAAGTCGGTGATATCTAGTAGGGAAATATATCCCACATAAGACTTTGATTGGAATGCAGCATTTGAATTTTAGTAGCCAAGGATGTAATGGGCTTCCTAAAAAGGAGCCCCAAAGAGCTGTAAAGCTACATGGTTTTCTTAACGAACCATGATATGCCATTTTTGTGTCGTTTTTATTACAGACCAACTGCATAAGGAATGTGTTTCCAGTTTTTGCGGGTACAAATATTATGGTATGTGTATGCCAGTTCCTTGCTCACTTTTAACTCTTTATAGTATGCTAGTTTGGTTAACACTTTATTTTATAGTGTCCTTGTAACATATGTTACATGTAAAAATTGCAAATGAGGAAATTGCCGTACTGTCATGGTACAGAAATACCATATGGTTAATATAATTTTATTCATCTTAATCCTCAAAAAAACTGCTATGCCCAGTTCGGACTACACAATATCAGCTCAAATTTGGCATGGTCCGTCTGACTTATGCTGAGTTCAAACTGCACGTTTTTTGCAAAGTTGTCGGATCACTGTTCTTTTCACAACCAAAAGTATCCGAGAAGTGATAAGGAAATAACGCAAATCACAGGGTTTTAGCCCTCCACCGGTCAGCACGCCAAATACGCATAATCTTTACTCTATTTAATTTGATGTAAGTGTGAACTCGTGAAACCTGTCGGCGAGTGAAGATTGGGCCTAAAATCATGCGGTGTGAACTCGGCATTAGGATGTCACGAAGACAACGGGCATCAGGACGCAAGAATCAATAGTTTTATCTCGTACAGTTTGTCATAGTGGATAGAACCGACGCCACGTCTTGACGCTTCACAAAGTTCTGACAGAAAGACTAGTCCTCCGCGGCTCTTCCGTGCATAGCTTTTAAACACTGAGACAATGGTATTGGTGCTGCTAGGTGGAATTCTTTCTTTTGGGGGGCTTTTCTGACGACAAGCCAGTACAAAACAAGCCGCCTTAGTAGCCATTGTCTGTTTACACTCTTGTTTCCGGAAGTCAGTCGCTAGTTCCGCCTTCTCGACGACATCATGTCGTTAAAGACAGCAAACGATGATTGGTCAGGAAGCAACATGTAGTTTGACATGCTTCTTGTCCATGACATGACAAGAATTTAGGAGTCAAAACCGCATATCTGACAGTGACTATCGTGACAGACAAAAATATTGTGTATTCTGAACCCAGCATTAGACAATTGTGACAAGCAGAGCGGTGCGAGGAGGAGTAGCTCGGATGCATAAAAGGAGGAACGACAACAGTGAAGAACAATAGAGGACCGGGCCTGGATTTTATGTTATGTTTTGTTTACGTTTTATTACCGTCCGTGAGGGGCTACCTGCGTTTTACTTTCAGTTTAAAGTCTTTTTAAACATTTGCCAGTTCCCCCCTCCTTCTGCCCATAACAACATACTCCATTACATTGGCGACGAAAACCCAGGAGGAAGGAGGGACATGCTGTCAGAGAGTCCTCGATGCTGAGGGGGAAAGCGGTGCTGAGCGAGTGAAGACCCGGTGGGACGGAGAGCTCGCTGCCGTGCTCCTGGGTCAAGGTGGGGTAAAGCGCAGTCTCGTGGGTACCCCCCAGTCTGTGAGGCGCGATGGGGGTATGTGACGAGCAGAGCGAGCGAGAGCCTTGAGAGAGCGACGCGAGGCCGGTGAGTGATTGGATGATGAGTGCCAGCTGCGCATCACACCGGTCTCGGATCTCTCACGGAGGAGTGACGGGAGCATAAAAGGAGGGGCCACGACAGTGTCGGACGAGAGAGGACCAGACCTGGAGTTTACGTTGTCGTCCATGAGGGGCTGCCGCTCTTGCTTTAATTTTTTTTCTATTTTTGATTAAAGCCTTTTAAAGTTCGCCGGTTCCCGACTTCACCTTTCCATATTTACAAACTCTGTTACAACAATGTTAATCAATAATGTAAAAATCAACATCTAAAAGCTAACCAATGATGCAGCAAAATTCCTGCTGTATTAGAACTATAATGAAACTTAATTATATAAAGCATAGTAGCATGGGACACAAGGAAAGACAGTCGGAGAACATTGTGAAAAATGTGGCTCAAAAACATCAGAATACAGTTGGTTTCGTTGAAGATTTCCAATATTGTTACTAAAAGAGGGTTAACATCTGTATCTAAAACACCCCTACTACCCCCACCCTAACCCAGTTTAATTACAATCCCAGGTACGAGTGCCTGTTTGCTGGCACGGCTCCAGTTTCTCTGACCTCTGCCCCCCGCAGCTCCCCGGGGGTCTTGTCTGCACTTGCAAAAACAAGCAAATCAGATCCTTTTACCCCAAACAAAACACCTACATACAGAGAGCAGCCCTGTGTTACACACACATGGCTAATCACTGCACACATGAACACGAGCCCATGCACGTGCACACACTAATGACCTCATACACACGCACACACTCACACACAATAAAAACACACAATATTTAGAATTATAAAACATTTTAGTCCACTAAAAATAATATAGTATTATGTATTTTAGCCATTGTGCTCCATGTCACCATTTTTATCTGCAGGCTTCACACAGAATGCATTTTTTTCATTCCACTGCGCTACTTTTCCATTGTTTTTCAATGTCAACATGCGCTACACGGATATCGTTGTGCTCACAACTTGCGTCTTTAGTCTCGTGCTTGACACAGCATTTTAAGAACAGGGTGCTCAAGTTAAAAAATGCACCATTTAGACCTTGAGCTTTTTTATCATTCCACAGACCTGCGTCTCATGTTTTTAACAGTAAAAACACGTTCAGTGTGAAGCGGCCCATAAAGAGCTTAAACACATTTTATTAGAAAATAATATAGCCTAGCTGTCAGTATCACGCACCAATACTGCAGGTCAGTCAGCAACAGAACATATTTCTTCCTCCTTCAATCCCTGGCAGCCTCCTCTCCTTGTCCTCTATTATCTCTCCAGACGGCGCAGTTTTTCACAGAGTGATATATGGAGGTGTAATGAGACTCTTTCCTCTAGACTTCTGTGATAATCACGCGTACCGGCTCATCCTCCCTACTGTAGCATCACACTCACAGATAGCAGCTATAACAGCTCTCTGGCAGCGTTAACTTCAATATTCAGTACGGAAATTAAAGGAACATTCTGGTTCAAACGCAAGTAGAATGTTGTTATCGCAATAATTTTGACTTGTTCTTTATTGTATTTAAAGGGACAGTTCGCCCAAAAATGAACATTTTGTTATAATTTACAAACTTTCATGTAGTTCCAAACCTGTATGAGTTTCTTTCTTCTGTTGTGCATAAAAGAATGTCTCAAAACAGTTGATGGTATTCATTTTCCTACTATGGAAGTAGGGCTGGGCGATATATCGAATATTAGCGATAATATCGCAAAAATCTTGACGACGATGTAAAATTTGAAAATATCGTGAATATTGAATATTTCAGATTCAACATGCATACTTTCCCAAAAAACATTACCAGATAACGCAGAGGTCTGCTTCCACCATTCACTAAACATTGGAAGCAGAAGAGTTAAATATATACGCGCAGCGCATGACAAAGAAAGCAACGGAAATATGCGCGCATGAGAGAAATAACAGCGCAGCGCGGGACGTGCTCTGACCGGAAGCGTACGCACACGCCTTTCAGACAACATACGATCGGGATTCAGTTCTTTCATGGATTATTGGGTTTCAATGGTCAAACAAATGTAAAAATTCACGTCCTGGCGAGTATTCAGGTAAACACAGTAGTGTATGTCTTTAGTGAACGACGTACAGAGTTGAGTGAGACATCGAGTGTTACAATGAATTTGGTCCGTGGAGATCTTAAAGGGCCGGACCTCATATTCTCTGTGATTTAATGTTCATCAAACAACAATGAAAAATCAAAAACCACCCCATGCTTGGCTAAACAACTTTAATATATTTATTAAGAATCAGTGTAGCCTATAGTTAATTTATAGAGTGAAGACGAAGCAGTTTTTTTAATATATATTTGATATTTGATCATTTCTTGACTTGCTACTGTTAAAAAGACCCACTGTAGTTGAAAATAAAGCAGTTTTTGTCATATTGTTTGTAATTTGCATGTTTTGCTTATAAAAAAAGATAATATTAAAAATCTATATTGTAATTATAAAAGTACATTTAAAAATATATTAAATTACTCGCATCATGATTTAAGATGTTGGTCATCCCAACCTGTTCAGTAAACATAAACATTTTCTATTTAATTTGGTTCTATCGAAATAGTTTTTGTTGTTTTTAATGGGAGCAAAATAAAATATTTGTATTTATTTAAAAGCAATTGCAAACATATCGAGATATATATCGAATATCGAGATATATATTTTTTTTAGATATCGCCCAGCCCTATATGGCAGTCAATGGGTGCGTCAACTGTCTGGATACCGACATTCTTTAAAATATCTTCTTTTGTGTTCAACAGAATAACGAAACTAATACAGGTTTGGAACAACTTGAGGAAGTAATGGCAACATTTTCATTTCGGGGTGAACAATCCCTTTATATCCCCAAAATGTGAAGCCCAAAAAAGTGCATCCATCCATTATAAAAGAAATCCATATGGCTCCGAGGGGTTAATACAGGCCTTCTGAAGCGAATCGATGGGTTTGTGTAAGAAAAATATAATGCTTAAAAAAGAGCCAGGACATTTTTTTATATATAACTCTGATTGTATTTGTCTGAAAAAAGAATGTCATATACACATAGGATGACTTGAGGGTGAATAAATCATGGGGTAATTTTCGTTTTTGGGTGAACTATCTCTTTAAGCAAATAGGAAACAATCCCAGACACTTAGAATTCTGTTCACACAGAATGTATGTTTTTGCATTCCACTGCATTTTCACAAAAAAATAAATAAAACACCAAATCCAAACTTCTGTGTTTTTATATGTTGTTACCTTATTTGTTGAGTAATTGGTTACTCCTTTGAATGTTTTAGTACTCTGAAATGACTCGAAATGCCCATCCCTAGACAGCACACATGAAAGACACCACTAAGCCTTGCAATGATGATGAAAATGATGGCGAGAAAGAGATTTACTTACAGCTTCTCGAGGGAGTACAAGCCGGTGAAGGAGCCATTTTTCAGGACACGGATACGATTGTTGCTCAGATTTCTGTGAAGAAATGCAAAAGCAGAGATGAAATGAGTCATTGTGATGACAGTCACTAATCACACATTCACAGACAGAGATGTAAAATAAAATCCATCCATGCATCCAATGAAAACAGGCTTCACTCACACACTGTCATACACACACTTGCCAACAAGCACGCTGAACCAAAACACACAAGCGCATGTCCAACACAAACACGCATATAACAGTAAACACCCTGACACAAACGTGCTTATATGGCTAGGCACCTCAGATAAATACACTCGTCAACTCTCACACAAATTCTTACTTCGCTGACTTCAAACCCCATGACTGCAGCTTTAGATTCTGGTATATACACCAAAGAAAGTTTGTAGAAGTAAAGAGACTTGCTACTGCCAATACATACACAGACACACTGCTGTGAGCATGTGAGACCTACTGCTGCTGCACAAATAGCATATACTGTATGAAATTGACCATAGCAGATCTATACAGGTGGAGCTGGGGAAGGGGTCAAATTCCATTTACAAATTCCATTACTTAAACACAGTAAGTCATCCTTTGTCAATTATAACTGTGGTAACTCTACGTTTATTTGCCACAACCAAGACTAATGAAGCATATGTAATACGCATCAATGTTTCATGATGTTCAACTATGTAACAAGTTTTTTTCAATGCGTAATGGCGGGGATGTTGAAAAGGATTTTAATATGCAAAACTGTTACCCAGTCATAGCAGTGGGTGTTTAGTCTTGAATGTGTCATGCCTATCAAAGCTGAGTGGGAGAGTAAGAGAGGGTCAAAAACAGGATAGAAAATAGCCTATTACTTCTAAATTAGGATGTAGAAATCTTGATAATATTTTAAGTTGAACACAGAGAACATTATACAATTTTTAAAAAAAAAGCAGTTCATGACCCCTTTATTGGTTTAATGCTTAGATGTTATGGCATGTATTTTTGTAATGTAGATCTATTTACATTTTGTTGATAGTAAATATTTGAATTAGTATTTTTCTCTTTTTGAATTCTATATTGTATGGAAGCTTGTTTCAGCCACAGAAACAAAAAAATGAATCAGAATTTCTTGATATATACTGTATAGCAGCAATTGTAAGATATAAAGTCTGAATTGTGAGATATAAAAGTGCAATTGCGAGTTATAAAGTCTGAATTGTGAGATATAAACGTGCAATTGCGAGTTATAAAGTCTGAACTGCATGGTAGAAAAGTCGCAATTGCGAGTTATAAAGTCAGAATTGTGCACAACTGCAGTTTATTTCTCACAATTATGACTTTATAACTCGCAATTGGGCGTTTATATTCCAGTCAGAAGTCAGAATTCCGAGATGTAAACTCACAATTGTGAGATAAAAAGTTGCAATTATCTTTTAAAATGTTTTATTCTGTGGCGGAAACAAGCTTCCATAATATTGTCTGTGTACTTGGAAGTGTGGCCTTTGCCATAATTTTCAGCTGTAAATGCTCTTAATGAATTGTTAATAAATTTGCTGATACTTTTGCATGTTTTGCAGGCCAGAGGAAGGGTGATTGGTTGAATCATTGCTAATCCCCTCATCCTCGAAAACCCAAGGTAAAAGAAAATACAATCCAGACTTCATTAGTAATGTGGATACATACATTTTCCCAATCATAACCCATTTTGTCAGGTTTCTTTGATAAATAGAAAGTTTAAAAGAACAGCATTTATTTGAAATAAATATATTTTGTAACATTATAAATGTTTTTACTGTTACTTTTAATCAATTTAATCAATGAGTCCTTGCTGAATAAAAGTATTCATTTTATTTAGCAAAAAATCATACTGACCCCAAACCTTTAAATTGGTAGAGTATTGTATCTAGTCACAGTTCTAACTATTTCCCCCGCCAGCCACCGCACAAAATTTTCATGGCCCCCAGAAAATGTTGTTGTATAAATATCTGAACATGAAATATATCAACACTTGAATGTGGGTGAGTTTCATAAAAATAACAAATAAAATAAAAAATAAAAAACATTTTGAGCAAAAACCTGAGAAAAGATTTAATTTTTGACCGGATTCAGACCGATGATCAAACAGATGGAGTAGATCAAGTCCATCAACACCCCCAAAGCTTAACAGTCCTATAGCTCGTCCTATAACATTTCATTCAGTAACATTAGGACGTTTTGATTGATATGCTGTTTAATGTTAATGATCGCGTTATTTTACATTTGCATCTGCTTACATGATATCACTTGTTTCTGCTACTTTTTCGCCTTTGTTTTGATCAGGAGATTCAGTGCTCTTTCAGAAGATGTGTTATAGCATCCCCTACCCTATAAAAGTGAAAACAAGGAAAGCTGGAAATATCTGTCAATGGCGGGAAAAGAGTTAAGAGATTTTATGTCATAGGTGCACAGAGAAAAAACTGCCCATAGTTGAAGAAACACTGATATAAAAATAATTATGCTACCCAAACACGAGTTAAGTGACCCGACAGCCATAAAGACAATGGCATCAACTTCCGCCATCAGACCAGGCTGTTTTCAATTAATCTTCACAGCTTAATTGAGGGATGGAAAGGGCGAGGGAATGAGGAAGAGGAGGGGGAGGAAGCCATAATCTTGATAATCACAGTGGATACATTTTTACATCAAAAGGAAGTCGAGGTCCACATCAAACGCGCGCCCGGCTCTTTTCCATGACAATTATCCCTTTCGCCATTGGCTAATGGGCCTGAGACCAGGGAGAGTCTTATCAGAAGGAAGAGAGGAAAGAGAAGAGGAGGAGAGAGAGACGTTTGGATGGTGGTATGGGTAATTTTCAAGAGTAAAACAGGTTTGGATTAGGTTTGTGGCTGATATGGACAAACGAAAACACACAAATGCAAGTACTGATCCCAAACTGATCCCGCCGTAGTGTTATATGTCAGATCTATTTCTGTCTGTCCTTAAATCATTTACGGAAGCAATACATCAAAGAGGCCATAGATTACAGTTATTTTCCCACAGTTTAGGGGTCTTTTTAGGCATGACACGAAGTTTTTATAAAATAGCAGTCACTGCAACATGATAAAAACATGTTCAATAAATGTTCAGTTGACAAATTCACTTTTTCAACATCAAGATTTTCGGTTAAAATTTAGACAGCAAGTTGGGTCCAAATGTCAAAGTACACTTTGCAAAACTGGGATTCAAATAACAGCAATATAAATAATAAATATACCCCCGGTTTCACAGACAAAGCTTTAAGGAACACTCCACCGTTTTTAGAAATAGTGCTTATTCAACATCTTTCCTACATTTAGATATGTGGGAAAATGCATTTTTGTCTCAGTTCATGCATTGTTTTAGTTTGGCAGGGTCGCCGCTAGCTTAGCTTAGCATAATGAATGGAAGCCTATGTTGCCAGCTAGCATGTCCCGAGTAAAAGTGATCCAAAAAAAAACCCCCACCTAATAACTTCTTGTGGCCTGCGTATTTACAACGAATACAAATAGCTATGCAGATTAAGACTAGGCGATTTCCTAGGCAGATATTAACTTGGGACTATATTATGGTCACATATCTAAATGTAGGAAAGATGTTAAATGTTTAAGCCCTATTTCTAAAAATGGTGTTCCCAGCTGCTGTTTTAACTGAAAGCAACTTGCACTGGTATATCTTAAAATATGTCAGTGCCATTGTTTTGTTTCAAGATGCAGACTAGTTTTTTTATTTTCTGTTTTTTTTTCTAAGGCATGTTTATAAAGCTACTTACATGTCCTAATTGAACTAAGGCCTAATAACTGGGCCATCATTTCTTTTCAAGCCTACATGAAAAAAAAGGCCAAAGAGATGTCAGAGGAAAAGGAAAACAATTTCACAGGAAAGCAGGCTTTTATGTTTTGATCAAAGATTGCGAAGACTAACATTTATTTTCTTTGGAGCAGCATAGACTGATGTACTAGGAATGCTCATTAAAGTTGCGCTGAAACGGAAGTAGTGACAGATCAGCAGGAGTGAGTTTTCGTTTTCACAGGAAGGTCAACACTTGTGACATTTTGATTGAACATCACAAGGTCAAAATATCTTTAGAAACAGCTATGAACAGATGACTTGTTCATAATAAGATCTATAACAAAAAATAGATGGTGTGAATCATTTAATGTTGGTCATTTTTATTTCACGTTACATCAATGTAGATCAACTTACCTGTAGCCCACTTTGTTGTCCCTGTAGTGTTCATTAGCCCGAATGTTTATTGTTGCAAAATAATATAGCAACTTGTTCTAAGCCATTTTAAAATAGGCAACATACCAACACAGGCTCATTGAAAAAAAATAACGTGTCTCTACCTACATTTTTGCAAAATGCAAAAAACATATCAATTTCACAATGAAACCCAACTTTTCTTTGCAATTGCAACTATCTGTCATTTACCAGTTGTGGACCATTGGATACCTGCCAATATTTGCATTTCTTTAAAGGTTTTTTTAGAAGATGTAATTTAAGTCTCAGGTGTCCCCAGAATGTGTCTGTGAAGACTCAGCTCAAAATACCCCACAGATTATTTATTATAGGATGTTTTATAGGTCCCTATTTGAGTGGGAACAAAAACACACTGTTATCGTGTGTTTCTTTAAATGCAAATGAGCTGCTGCTGCTCCCCGCCCCTTTTCAGAAGTGGGCAGAGCCTTGTCAGCTCATGCTTACTACAGCAACAACATCAACTTTTTGTCCAATTTCATATTCAGAACATGTAAGTACTGCACTTTATATTTTGTGAATGTATGAAATCGCGTTTGTGAAAGGTGATTTGCAAACACACACGTTATAAAGTGCGGAACGCGAAATGTGCAAGAAGCAATGTGATATCATTTTGCAGAAACGTCGCCACAGGCATGTTTTTCCAATGAGCCTGCAACATACACACTTGTATGTCTGTCTATATGATAAGCTGCATAAAGATAATTATTGTTCCCTTTGTGATATGAATATTAATATCACACTGTACTATCAGTGTGTAAATTCCTTCTTTAGCTTCACCCAAATCAGAGTTCAGACACTTCAGTGACCTGATTAATGTTGTAAAAGACACTTTTTAAGACACAGATCCAGGGCCTATCTACAGCCTAAAAGACAGTTGATGTTTGACTTTTACCCAAGATGTGGGGTCATATAATAAAATCCAAAATGCAACAAAATAATTTTTACACATGCATAGAGTACACCTGGCTTTATCAGATCAGATTTTAAAGTTGTAATTATCCATTGCATAATTGCATATCATTGCTGGAACTTTCTAAAGTGTGCGTTTGTGACTCATGTTCCTCTTTCATCTGTCCTCAATGTGTCACAGCCTAATAGAGCGTAACTGGCTCTATATTCTCTTATCGTCAGGAAGTGTGTTACCAATCAGGACTTAAGAATGTGTTTGCATTATGTGAGTGTGTGTCTGCTTCTATTTGCAAACCAGCAGCTGGTTCATCTTATTTCCTGCCTTGTCACAAAAGTTAATGAGCAGATTTAATCAAAACAGCATTTGAGGCAGCCACTTATTTTGCGCAAACACACCTTTTATGTAAAATCTAGTATAGCGTGGCATTAGTGTAACCCCTCTGTTTCTACTTGCTCAGAGCGAGATTCAAACTGATGTTTCTGGCATAGGAGACAGGCACGCTAACAAAGACGCTAAAGACTGCATCCTCTAGCATTAGTCGATAGTGCACCTCTTGAGGCCAGGAGAATGAGGATTACTCGCACAGCTCTTACTAGCTGGCCTACGTTGCACTCATCCATCTAACCCTCACTGCCATCCGGGTCATGGCACCAATATAACCCCTCCGGATGTAAATGCAGGAGGTGTTACATTTTCATTTTTAAATTAACTAATCCTTTAAAGGGATAATTCACCCTGAAATGAAAATAAAGTCATATTTGACTAGTGAGCTGTGCGCCATATAGGGAAAGTGTTCAGGAGGCATACTAAATGGTTTTTCAAGAAATATTATTTAGTCTAAAAATGTAATTTTTCAGTTAAATATGAGCTTGGGCGTTACTCTGTGCACGGTCCTGTGAGTGCATGCGAGCCGCCAGCAGCCACTCACGCTTACTCGCAAAGTTGTAATGACAACTGGTACACAACATTCACTTCGGGAGGTTTACCTTATTATTAGTATTATTTCTTATTATTTACCTTATAGAAGAGACGAGAGTCGCATTTGTTTCTATCGAGACAGATTTCTAAAAACAGTATGTGTGTGTGCTTACCTTTGGTTCCATGACAACAGTGCGAGTTATAGTTAGCGTGAGGGGCCGCTGACGGCTCACTCAAAGGAACGTGCACAGAGTAACGGCCGAGCTCAGTGTTTTGACTGAATAATAAGGTTTCTTTCTCGCAAAACCTTATGGTACGCCTCCTGAACACTTTCCCTATATGGCGCACATCTCACTGTATGATTATGTGATACTTTTTTGTCCTTTTTGTATAGTTTTAGCCTGGTCATCATTCACTGTCATTATATGGAGGAGCGTGTAAAAGACGTTTTTTTAATTTCTTGAGGTCTGAAAAAGAGAGAAGGACATAGGGCATTGGAACAACAACAGGGTGACTATTTTCATTTCAAGGTGAACTATTCCTTTAAGTCTAAAATCAACACTTCTGTGACAATTTTGCTCAACTATGCTCAGATAAAACTTATCTCAAATCAATCAAAATACTTGCCATTTCTCTCAGTTATTATATTTGTCCCCTTTGTGTGTTCACAAAAAGCACTATTTACTACACAACATTGCGCTATTATCCAAAACCTATCAACAGATTTTGAATGCTGTTTTTTTATATGACTAATGCTAACGCTAGCAACCACGCTAATGACTTCCCGCATATGCGCACATGTGTGGACAAACACACAGCTAAACTACATCCTGCCATCTAATTAGAAAGAAAATTAAAGAGGACATTTCAGAACCAACACAAGTGCCCTAAAAGTGAGTCTCTGTGTTTTGGCTCAAAATCAATGAAAATGACATCTTGCCTTTGTCAGGTCATTACTAAGGGGGACTACTCCAAACCACTAACCGACTGCAGTCATCCTACTGTTGCAGGATGTAGGGAGGATCAGGACACATAGTACTGGGACAAGGCCAGCCCAGCAGATCTTCAAATAGCTCTTTGACCCTGATCTACCCCGCCTGATGCTCTGGTTGGGCACACGAACCGTCAGCTAACTCAAGCCAGACACGAGATAAAAGCTGAAAACCAGACAGATCTACTGCATAATTTGATACAGAGAGACTGAGAGATATCACTGGCAAAAACACAAACGGTTAATTGAACCCAGAGACTATAGAGCTATAGATAGTAATGAGTATTTTTTCAGTCAGAAACCGTTTTTGAAAGTGAGCGTGTGGAGGTTATGTGTCATGTAAGGTCTTGGGTTGCTGTAAGGGGCTTGCGTGAGTGTGTCTGTATATGCTGGAGTATTATTATTATACGATACATACAGTACAGTACTACATTTCTACATGTAGTCATACAAAACTTTTGTCATATGAAGCCCTTTTCCAAAATCTGGAATTTATAGAAGCTGTTTCTGCCTCAAAGTAATAGAAAATGTAATTGTCAGGTAAAGTTTAAAACGAGTTTAAAAAAAGTCAAAATGCATAATATAGTGTGATATAAATTCCAAATTGTGAAACACAATCACAGGGGGGCTTTCGCACTGTAGGAACCATTTCATAGTTCCTAGAACTTGGCAGAAGTACCCAGATTTTGGTGTGTTCGCACCGCAGAAACTAGGAACGATTTTAGGTACTAATTTAGCTCCTACTTTAGAGTAGGGTCTAACCCAGCACAATAGGAACTACCAGTGAGGGTTTACGCCAATTGGCTGAACGCACGCAAAACACAAGCACCCGCAATTTTAAAAAAAGAAGAAGCTGTCTATATGTCTAATATATTTACTCCAGAAACTAACTCTACGAACATGGGAAACAGTAATAGATGGACCTCTCAGGTTACAGAGCGAAACATGATTATGTATTTCTGCTAAGCTAGCGACATTGGACATCAACCACAACGGTTTTCATTTACTAATACTGTCTACTTTCTTTGTAATAGTTCTACCTAATAACGTATTAGACAAGACTGTTAAACAGATTGTAAACTCATTAGGACGGAGAATGTGAGAGCTGTGTTCTCAGGCTCTGGTGTTCTCAGCGGCATCAAATTAAAGATCTGCTGCACCGTCAAAATAAAAGTCACAACAAGTGCGGCTTACGTCACTTCAGAGTTCCTGGTGGTGCGAATGCAACCAGGAAAATGTTCCTAGGGGAACTTTTAGCTCTCGGGGAACCACCCTGGTGGTTAGTTCCTAGAACTACCCTGTGCTAAAGCCCCTATTTTAAGATAAAAAAGCAAGTTGGTATATAAAGTCATACTGTTGTAAACTAGTTGTAAAGTCATAATTGTGAGATAATTGTCCAGTTGAAGCTAGTCCCAGACTAAAATGTTTGAACTCTTTTAAATGAAAGCAACTTACACCAACATTTCTTAAAATATTGGTCTCAAGATGCACACCAGTAATCTGTTTAAGGCACGTTTATACAAGCTACTTAATGTCCTAAATGAACTAAGGCCTAATCCGTGTCCAGTTTGTGAAACCAGGCCTTCAAGTCACAATTGTGAGATATGAAGTTGAATAATAAAGCCCCAAATGAGATATAGTCACAACCTTGAGCTATAAATTCGCAGTTGTAAAATATGAAGTCATAAGGCATCTTTACAATAAGTTAAGGCTGCTCTGTCCCTGGTCAAATTCAGTGTAAAGATCCAATGTCGCATAAAAGCCAGAATTAATGATGCCTGCTCTGTTCTACCTCAGGCCCTACTGTAGCATCAAAGCACACAGGGCTGAAACTAACAATTATTTGGGTAATTAATCTGTAGATTTTTTTTTTAAATGATCTTTTCATTGAATGAAAAATTGATTGATAAAACATATATATTTTTAAAAGTTTTAATAAAAAAAATATTTTAATCCATTATTTTAAACAACTTACTTCCATATCATGCTCAATGCTGTCCTCCAAACAATGTGTAATATAAAGCATATGAAAACAAATAAAGTGAATGTATCTATGTAGGGTAGGCTATGCTCTACAAGCATAGATTTACATTCTAGATCTAAAAACAACTGATTGCTTACTATTTTAAAGCAGAAATTAAACAGACTAAATTAAATATAATATTAAACAACAAAAGCACAATGTGAATTTCTACAAGGTATGAAGATCAAACACATTCACTCATCTGAACATAGTAATTATATTATATTAATGGACTATACCAACTGTGTCTTTACTGTTACTGCTCTCATAAATATAATAACTTGTGTAATAGTATGTATATTTTTAAACCTACACTTAATTTCAAACCAGAAATATTTGAGCAAAATGTGTATTTTAGTCAAAATTTTTGTGCTCCTCTTCTACTGCACTCCGTATGTTTGAAGCATTTAATGTAAAAAAAAAAAAAAAAAAATATATATATATATATATATATATATATATATGGACGAAGTGTCTGTGAGGTCACCCATAGGTTTCTAAAGAGCGTTTCTGCGTCAGTTGCCATCTTGGCAGCACAACACTCCTGGAAAACTGAAAATGGGCAAAGAGGAGCTAACAGGTGGAGTGGGTGGAGCTAACAGACAGCAGACAAACGGCTAGTAGTGACAGCAGCGGCGATCCACCTGTCACTCCAGTGACCACGCCCTTAATTTTGCAGAACTTTAAGGCTTAATATAATTTAAACTAATGAGTTAAAAAAAAAAATCACCCCCTCACAGTTGTCATGAAAACCACAATTTTGTACCAGGATGTAAACATGTTTTTTTCTGCTGTACATTTGGGCATTTTAACATAGGGCTAAATGAGATTCTGCTCCCTTTTGGAGCCTGTCTCTAGCGGCCAGTCGATGAACTGCAGTTTAAGTCACTTCCATATTGGCTTCAAGAGAAACTGGGGGAGGTTGACGCTTGGTTTCAATGTCAACATGCACCCACCGCCGCTCATTCACTGAAGTACAGTTTGGGACATTACAAGCAAGTAACAAGTGATAAGATGCTTGTTGTCAGAATATGCTAAATGTAAATACTTGCAGGACTTTCCAACATTTACAGATAAGGACATACCCTTAAAATGTAAGTATTGGAAAACGTGTTAAACACCACACGCATCAGTCAAAGCATGAGAGGGCAAGACGCGGTAAACGCTTATGCTTTTGTTTGAAAAGCTTATAAATATAAAGCATGTTTCGGACACCGTGAATCATGTACCTTTCCCGCAGCAGCTCACTCTGTCCTCCACTATTTTCCATATGCGTTTTGTCCTTAGAAATGGGTTATTCGCTATAAGTGTCGTGACTGGTTGGTGGTTTCACGGCACAGTGCGTAGATGCGACTAATCGATAATCAAATTTGTTGTCGATTATTTTCATTATTGATAATAATCGATGTTATCGATTAGTTGTTTCAGCCCTCTAAGCAGCATTAAACAGTCTGTGTAAAGACACTTACAAGCCACTTCAGAAATGCAATTTGAAGCTATACATTTGTAATTGTGAAATATAAAGTCATACTGTGAGTTACAATGTCACAATTGAAAGATATAAGATCACGATAAAGCAGGGATTGAATTCATGAACACAGAAAAAAGTATAAGCCTACCTTGAATCCAAATAAGCCACTTAACTTAAACTCACTATACTGTGCAAAGACAAAACGCAATTACTACATATTTCATACATATTGTAAGCTATAATGTTGCAATTGCGAGATATAATGTCATGAGGAAAAAAAGCTGTAATTGTGAGAAATATTAGAAATGTGAGACTTTTTTTTTTCTTTTTACTTTGAGGCGGAAACAGACTTCCATAGGATCTTATATAAGGAAATAAACCGCATTGTTCTCAATGGAACAGCAGGCAGGGATCAGAACACACTGACACCCACATACAAAAATACACACACCGAAAAACATGCTGCGTACACACACGCACACAAGAACTTGAAGAGGTCCGCTCTGTAAACAAACTAAAACAGGCGGTGCTCCCGTTCAGCTAAACAGGAAGTGGAGAAAATGAGCTGTTTATACAGAGCTTGGCTGACTGAGGTCAGAGGTCAACCCCAGAGCGCTTCCTGCTCTGCTGCGTGATGGACAGGGCAGAGAGCAAGAGCAGGTGGACAACAGAATGAGGGGAAGAGATAAGAATGATATGACAAGAGAAAGATAAAAGCAAGGAAAAGAGGGAAACGGGACAGGAATCCAGTTAGAGGATGAGAATTGTAGATTAAGAGAGCAATACAAAGAGAGAAATTAAGGTGGAATTTGTCTTGCTACTTGAAAAAAAATGGACATGATTTAGTTTAATGCTGCATTCATGTCATGTTGAAATAACGTAATTACAAGCTGGGAACGCAGAATTTTATAAAGCTCTGATTTTTTTCCCACTTCATTGCTGTGACCATGTAAAAACAGCAAGACTGGCAGTGACCTCATAATCAATGGTACTTATATACAGTACACCTATTTCATATTATCCTCATTTGATTTATACACCTAGTTCTTTTGTTATTATTACATATTGCAAGTTCTTTTTTTCCTTTAATATTTTGCAAAAATAATTAATATGTTTAATATGTTAATATGTAATAAGTGATCCAATGGATTACATTATTGGCATCAAGATTTTTTAAATATAAATGAATAATTTCTGAATCTGCGGACACAAAGCAGCATAAATGTCCCATTTTGAGTGTGATTCTTCAGTTTTTATATAACTTTTGGATGACTTTTCTGTACCATTTCCTCCCCTATATGTATATACACTCACCTAAAGGATTATTAGGAACACCTGTTAAATTTCTCATTAATGCAATTATCTAATCAACTAATCACATGGCAGTTGCTTCAATGCATTTAGGGGTGTGGTCCTGGTCAAGACAATCTCCTGAACTCCAAACTGAATGTCAGAATGGGAAAGAAAGGGGATTTAAGCCATTTTGAGCGTGGCATGGTTGTTGGTTCCAGACGGGCCAATCTGAGTATTTCACAATCTGCTCAGTTACTGGGATTTTCACGCACAACCATTTCTAGGGTTTACAAAGAATGGTGTGAAAAGGGAAAAACATCCAGTATGTGGCAGTCCTGTGGGCAAAAATGCCTTGTTGATGCTAGAGGTCAGAGGAGAATGGGCCAACTGATTCGAGCTGATTGAAGAGCAACTTTGACTGAAATAACCACTCGTTACAACCGAGGTATGCAGCAAAGCATTTGTGAAGCCACAACACTCACAACCTTGAGGCGGATGGGCTACAACAGCAGAAGACCCCACCGGGTACCACTCATCTCCACTACAAATGGAAAAAAGAGGCTACAATTTGAACGAGCTCACCAAAATTGGACAGTTGAAGACTGGAAAAATGTTGCCTGGTCTGATGAGTCTCGATTTCTGTTGAGACATTCAGATGGTAGAGTCAGAATTTGGCGTAAACAGAATGAGAACATGGATCCATCATGCCTTGTTACCACTGAGCAGGCTGGTGGTGGTGGTGTAATGGTGTGGGGGATGTTTTCTTGGCACACTTTAGGCCCCTTAGTGCCAATTGGGCATGGTTTAAATGCCACGGCCTACCTGCGCATTGTTTCTGACCATGTCTATCCCTTTATGACCACCATGTACCCATCCTCTGATGGCTACTTCCAGCAGGATAATGCACCATGTCACAAAGCTCGAATCATTTCAAATTGGTTTCTTGAACATGACAATGAGTTCACTGTACTAAAATGGCCCCCACAGTCACCAGATCTCAACCCAATAGAGCATCTTTGGGATGTAGTGGAACGGGAGCTTCGTGCCCTGGATGTGCATCCCACAAATCTCCATCAACTTCAAGATGCTATCCTATCAATATGGGCCAACATTTCTAAAGAATGCTTTCAGCACCTTGTTGAATCAATGCCATGTAGAATTAAGGCAGTTCTGAAAGCGAAAGGGGGTCAAACACAGTATTAGTATGGTGTTCCTAATAATCCTTTAGGTGAGTGTATGTGTGTGTGTGTATATATATACTCCCCTTTTTCCCCATAAAATGAAAGTCAATGGAGTCCAATATTTTTTATATTTTTATCGTCTATTTTGGAACTTGGTGGCCATAGATCTCACTCCCTTATGGGAAAATAAAAACAAAATAACAATGTTGTGGTCATTGGAAGAAAAAAAAGAATTCCAGGTTCAGTTCAACATGAAGGTGAGTAAATTATGAAAATTTATGAAAATGTGATTGAACAGCAATATGTTAAGTAGGAGCCAGTAAAAGAGAGTAAGTTGAAAAAAAATTAAATAAACATAAACATAAACGAATGCATAAAGAAAGAAAGGAATCATTTAAGTAAGTGAACTGGGGGAAAGAAATGTGACAATAAACAGACAAACATGAACTGGTCCTTACCAGTAGCGGCTCTGTCTTTCAAACGGTAGACTTCAGTAAAACAGCAAAGCTACATAAACCAGACGTAAAGTCTAAAGCTTTCTAATTGAATCATCAAGCTTAAAAACGAAATCAGCAGTGACATATAAGACATACACCATCAGTCATCTGAGCTCTGATACCACTCAGCGTGCTTTAATTATTATAGTAATTACATCAGGGACAAAGGCGTCTTCATTCGTCCCTTCATACATTAGTAGAGGCCATGTGAGCCATGTCAAAACCGTGGGATTTAAAAGACAAGCTCAAATACATTGTATCATAAAATGGCTGAAATAGTTCAATAACTCAAGTTTACACCGCCCCGCTGAGGTGTGGCAGCACAATGTGTTGCAGTCTGGCAAAGGACGAGTGTTTCCTCTGTGACACCAGCGGTTCTTAGTTCCTCCGCGTTCTTTGCCACTCGCTGGAGTGGTTTGGCTCAATTTGTCTCCTCAAACCGCAAGGCCTCTGAGACGAAACAACAGTCCATGTCAGTTTGTCCCTTGGATAGCTAAATGGCCTTAAATTCTTCCACTCGTGCTTAGGAGACCTTGAAACTTTAGAACAACTCATTCTAGGACATCCTGAAAATGTCAGATGTCCTATAACACAATTTTGTCCGACAAGACAAACATACACGCAGCAATTGCCACAAATTTGAGAAAAAGAAGTACACGTTAACATACTTTTAAAAAGAGTATTATAACAGAAATAATTTATTTTAAAAAGAATATATTAAAGCCACAAGAGGAAACAAAGGTGTAGCTTTCATAATTTTGCAGCGCTTTTATTATGCTACAGACGACAGCTTCTGCTTCTTCCGGTCATGCGTATGTGGGGTAACGCAGCGCTGTTTTATCATATTAGATACATTTGAGTGTGTTGAAAGTTTTGTTATAATGCTACTCTGTGCGTTCGCTCTACGGGTACTATGAGACACTTGTTGCACACTGCAGCAAGATCAATATTAGGCATAGTAAAACACGGTACTAAATCAAGAAAACCAGATTCAAACAATAAAACTACTGAGCTATAGAACAATAAATACCTCACCTGTCTAATAAAACACATAATATATTAAAGCGTCTTAGTGTTTCCATGGTTTCTACAAAATAAAACCGGAAAGCGAGGGTAACGCGGGTATGATGTCTTATTTCTCTGGATTTAAGCACTCTTGGAAACATTTGAGATTAGACAGGTGAGGTATTCATTGTCACAAGTCAACAAAATATATAACATTGTTCTAGTAGTTTTCGGATATTTTAATCCAAAATACATATTGTGCCTTTAAATGCTGTCATGTTTTCGGACACGTCATTGCATGTTATATGCAATTGTAATAATTAATATTAAATGCAATTAGCTGAACTTCTGAGTCATTTTTTGACCCATGCAAGTTTGACTTAAATGTAATCTTATATGTTGACTCAAGGTGTGACTGAATTACATCTTTATATGTAATTTCATAATAAAGTCTTTACTATTACTATTGTCTTTATAATATAGTTAAAGTGTACTTTCGAATGTACTCACAAGCATTTATGGTAAACTAGTTTATAGGTTATAAATTAAGTATAAACTAGGTATACTTTAATGCCATTTCATCATTTTGAAACTTGCATTTCATCTATTTTATATATGTAATTACACAATTGTAATGAAGTTTAAATGTACTTTAAATGTATTTTGAATAACACATTACAGTTCAAATTATAATAAAGTCTTTTCATGTGCGTTGGTTAGACAAAACATCAAAATGTGTATTTCTTTAATGCACGGTTAAAGATTAAAACTTATAATTTATAAAATACTTTAAAACAAGAAATAAAGAAAAATGGTGAGATGTCACACACCTTTGTATCATTTGGCGTTATTACAAATTGCACTTTTTAAAAGTGCACTTAAGTGTGCTCAGAAAAGAGTACACTTGAGTGGCCTAATATGATATTATCTGAAAGCATACTTTTATCAAATATATACTTTTAAAATATTCGAAATACACTACAATTTGCGCATTAAATACATTTTTACAAGGGACCCAGAATCTTCTCTCGTTCATCCCTTATGAAAAGATACCAACATAATTCATCAAGATTTTTTCCCAAAAGACAATCATTAAGGACATTAGCAGCAACCCCCACATTCGTCATGCCTTTATTAGTTTACGCGTGCATTCAACTGAGGTCTTTGTGATTCTCAGTACAGGAGCTGTCTGACGGTACTTCAGCGTCATTCGGAGACCGTCTCATAATATGACTTCATTTTCTCTCCTTCTGGAGCCAAACAGAAGAACCGCAGACTGGATGGGAGTCACACAGTGGGATTTAAATTTAATAATTCTGCATGGAGTTTAGCCAAAGAGCTCCCATTAAAGACCTCCACTTTGCCCAAGACGCCTACAGCACATTTCTAACTGCTGCCTATTGACCTTAGAAGAGACGCTATGTTTAATTTGACACAAATGTTGGATTTTTTGGTTACACTTTATTTTAAGTTGTCCTTGTTACAGTCTAATGATACATTTAAGTACTGAGTATAATATTAATTAACATCATGCACTTACTATAGGGCTAGGGTTTGGATTTAGTTTGGTTTAGGGTTAGTTGCATGTATTTATGCATAATTTATATTAGTAACTACATGTAACATTTGTAACAAGCACTGTAAAATAAAGTGTTATTTTGCTGTCCATACTTGTGAAAAGACATTTACATACTCTACATATGTCAGTATAAATCACTTAAACATCAATTATTGCGCTAAATATGTCCTTAAAGATGAAGTGTGTAACCAAAGATAGTACATACTAAGACAACAAAAAGTTACAAAGTGCAAAGTGCAACATGCAATAAGGCAGAATAAGTCCCGCCCTCTAAATAAAAGAGCCAATCACCAATTGGTAAAGTCAACGCATCACTGCTGCTACCTTTAGTAACTCCAAATTACCAGATTGAGTATTCACACTTAGGACTGCACGTGCACAATGGCTTTACCAACATGAAATATATGCTTAATGCTATTTAAGCATAATAAACAACATTTATGGGACTGTTTGTGTCAGATTTTATTGCTGACTTGAAATATGATATTTATATGTGAGCTTGGCAGGCAGTTTTTGAGATTTTGGTATTTCCACATTCAAGTAGATAAGAGTTGGTCTTAAAGGCTATAAGTTTAAGGCCTTAATGCTTTTTGCTTGACTGTTCACATTACCTTGCAAATGTGGACACTATCAGATTTTAGTGTGAACTGATTGGTGTGATTAATGTGAACGTGTGCGCAAAAGAACTATTGCAACATTTCTTTTTCATTTTTAAGGCCATGTGTAGTGGAAGCCAGCAAATTTGTGTGTAGGCAATAAGGAGAACGCAGATGAGAAAAAAGAAAGCAATTATTTGTATCATTTACAATACGACCCCTAAAGTTTTCCTTGTATAGAGCTGTGTCACCTTTAGACTTGAATACTAACACCTCACTGTCCCTCTACTGATTACCTTCCCATCTGCCTTCCACATTCACTGAGTGACCAAAGAACTAACAGGCATGCAAAAAACTTTGGAGTGACTCCCGTCAGCACAGAATTGTGACGAATGACGTTCTGGAATGACGTGAAAGTTGCATAAATTCTGATATGACTGTTCAGACTTAAAGGGGTAGTTCAGCGCTGGGAAGATGAATCTGTATTTAAACTGGGTCTTTTATGTTGTAGAAATGTGAAATTATTTTTGAATGTGGTGCCTTCTAGACTGAGAAAAGACAGAAAATGTATTTTTGTCTCATAGGGATAAAAGACAACAACTCCCAGAATGCACTTGCTTCGCTGCCCTGCTAAGCCACTGTAGGCACGGCTACTGGATTTCTTGATCACTTGCCCACCGTGTTCATTTTCATAAAATCAGTTCAGTTAGAGACACTACAATTAAAAATAAAGAATGTGTCTGTTCAATATAATGTGAGTGAGCCGATTGAGTGTCACGGCACAAACGCAGCAGGAGTCAGATTTCATTCATCACTAAAGCTGAGCTAATTGCGGGACATTCACAGCGCATGTTCAGTCTGGCGCATTTTCAGTTCATGTCTTTGGAAGCTTAACTTTCATAGAAATTTATTTGAAAAGTTGAAACACTCACTTTGCTCTCCATCGCTCTGTTTACATGAATCTCCGCAGCTCCGCGAGCCGAGTGCTGTGAGTGCGATGTTGAAAACATGTGGAAATAGCGCCTCCTGCTGGCTGTAGTCTTTAGCCTCTGGACAAAAAATCCTCCGATGACGCAAAATGACGTTATTTGCATCATCTGATTTTTTTTTCCAGAAATAAAATACATAATTCTCTCGTCTCAGGGGGATATGAGGGGGGAAAGTACGATAATTTGAATATACTCCTGGGTTTCTACTGATACAAAGCTTAATGCTAATCGCTGAAGTAACCCTTTAAGTCACATTGCAAAACACCAGACCTGTATCTGATTTAGGACCACACATGGAAGGCTACTTTCACACTGCGAGCCTTTAGTCCGAAATTTTCGTATGCGTTTTTTTTCGTATTCATCATCCGGTGGCTCTGAATTGTCTAAACCCCTTTCAAAATGCTTGCCACAAAAAAATGTTACAGAGTCCATAGTAGAACTTCAGACATTGCCACAAAAGTAAATACGTGTGACAGGGCACCTTTAAAAGGCTTCTGATGACAATCATGACAGCTAACAGTGATTTCCAAACCATGCAGTATACATGTTCGAATTATGAGACACTATGCCATATCAGAAGGAAGGGAAGAAGTGGGATGAGGAGGTGAGGAGTGATGAAACAGCGCATGATGAATGCATATAGAGAGAGTTGAGGGGGATGATAGGGAACCTGTGTCTCTGTTGTCTGACTGTGGGTTTCTAAGCTCAAGTAGGGCCACTAGTCTCTGCTCTACACAATGTGTGTGTGTGTGTGTGTCCTATCACAGGACTCACACTGAAGTGGAGGTTATCAGAAAAAGAAAGTACTCTGTCTAGCAAATGTGGCATGTTGAAATACTCTTAACCTCAAAGGACCTTCTGTCTCCCCCACGTCCTCCTGCTGTAATGCTCTCAGATCACAACCGGCTTATTTAGAAACTGTCAGGGATTGTGGACGTCATATAAGAACCTTGTAATCAACAGCTCAGTGTTACTATAGAACAGAATAGTTTTATGTCATTAATTATTAAATCAATAAGAGTGTCAAAAGAGTGTAACTGTGGTCATAAACAGCATTAACAGCAAATCAGACCAATGATCGATAATATTTATTGTTAATAACCACAGTAAACTATTCTGATGTGTTGTCACAGGTTTGTGTATACAGGTTCTTTTATAATGATTTCCAATGTGGCTCATCCAATCGGATTTCAGTGTCAGAAATATTTGTATAATATTTACAGCCTCCTCATGGGGAATTCTTAAAGGTATACAGTACACAAAACTGGCTATTTCATTCTAAAAGGCAGAGAAAGGAGCATGGAAAACTACATCCTGACTATATTATTTTTATATTTTCAGCTTTTATTTTAATTTGAGTAATTAGCTATGTGCTGTTGACATTTTTATTTATTTTTATTAGTAGAATGCTTTAAACTAAACTGATTTCAGTTAAGTGCCGAGGCAACATCTGTCATTTCTATTTAAAGTTTTTCATCTAATAATTATATTTTAATTTATTTAGACTATTTAAATGAACAAAAATGTTTGTTGGTTTAGTTAACAATAATAACACTGATTCGAAACCTGGTTTAACTGAATTGTTTAAAATACCCAAACTCAAAGAATGATCTGAAGCCTGTTTCCGCCACAGAAAGATAAATTGTGACCTTTTTATCTCACAATTGTGAGTTTACATCTCGAAAATCTCCGATTTTTTTTCCCCAGAATTGTATTTTCTCATTATTATATAAAATATAAAATCTTTATATCATACAATTTGACTTTAAACCTCGCAATTCTGACTTATTTTCTAAGAAATGTGAGATATAAACTTGCAATTGTGAGTAATAAAGTCCAAATCTGAGGGTAAAAAGGTCCAACCAAAAAAGGTTTCTCCTAGTTGCAAATCCATGTTATGAAGTCAGAATTGCGAGAGAAAATTACTTTTTTTATTCTGTGGTAGAAACAAGCTTCCATAAATAAATTCATCCATAAATCCATTCATAAAATATTTGGTCAAGGTTTAGTTAAGGGTCCAATTCTCAATATTAACTAACTATTATATTCGACTTTTACCTCAATAAACTCCTAATTAGTTCGTATTAATAGTTAAAGTAGTTGTTCACATCGAGTATTGGGTAGTATTAAGGGATGTTGAATATGGTCATGCAGAAAAAGGCATTAATATGTGCTTTATAAGTACTAATAAAGAGCCAATATCCTAGTAATTTGCAACTTGTTAATAGTGAGAATTGGACTCTAAACCCCAAAGTGTTCCCAAATATTTTTGCAAATCCACTTTGTCACACTAGTGGAGCAAAGATGACTTTGCTCCACTCCAACTTCAATAAGTATCCTAAGGTATAAAAGAGCAATACAAATTATGGATTTATCATCACTTCTCTGAATCAATTTTATTCAAATGTTTGGTTGGAGAATTCAGACAGCTTCCTAAAACATGAGTTGAGAAAAGAGAAAGCAGGGATACCAGCCAGGACAGGCAAAATCCATATATGAGAGAGAGAGAGAGAGAGAGAGAGAGAGAGAGAGAGAGAGAGAGAGAGAGAGAGAGAGAGGTCCCTTTAGCTTTGCCACTAATGAAGCCTAAGAGCCCAATTACACAGCCTTAACAGCAGGAGCAGCCGAGAGAGAGTGAGAGAGAGTGTGTGCGTGTGTGTGTGTGTGTGTGTGTGTGTGTGTGTGTGTGTGTGTGTGTGTGTGTGTGTGTGTGTGTGTGTGTGTGTGTTCGCTTTTGTCAGTGTCGGCATACATGCCTTTTTGTGTGTATACATTTGTTTAGATGAATGTTTGTGTCTGCTTATTCATGTACATGTCTTTTACGCGCCTCATTCTTGCATGTTTGTAAAGTCCAGTAGTGTGTGTCAGCATGAGTCTGTGTGCGTGTGAACAGAAGCTGGGCCGCTCTGCTCTTTGTTAAAGGGCAGCTATTCTCTCTAGAGTTCTTCAAGTACCACGGCTGCTGCCTGACAGTTCACTGCCTCCGAAGCTCCAGCCTACCCCATCCCGTTCCAGCATCCAGCCAGGATCCCCTCACCCGTGTTGGGGCTTGAGTGCTGCTGGAGGGTGGCTGTCTGGAGAAGCACTTTGCAGCAAGAAGCCACTCAAGAAAAGTAGCGATGCGTGTCTGAGAGCTCTATCTGTCCTCAACAAGCAAGGTCAAATGTATGTCTATGTGTACGTAAGAGTGTGTACCTGCTCAAGTCAGTGTACAATTTATGATGATAATGGCATTGGGAAATAAAGTATCCAGCAACATCCGCTAAAAGCACAACTCTGATACACAACAAAACTGCACTTTTATACTCACACACCAAAGTTAGTGTATAGAGTAGACAGTTGTGAGTTGTAAATAAAGTGTTTAACAAGAAAATATGCTACATTTTCAATTTTTCTACTTTAAAATGTCATATTTAATTAATGTAATAAATGTTACTAGTCATTTCTTCATAATTATTTACTAGCAGTTTCTGAGTCAAAATGGTCCACCACTGTAAAAAAAAAAAACCCTGTTAAATTTACGGTAAACTAAAAAAGGCAGCTTTGGTTGCCAGATATTTGCTGTAAACAATACTGTGACAATGTTTCTAGTTTTGCAGGATGTATGTATATTTTTCAACTTATATTTCATTAAGTGATATAATGTTGCCAAAAGTACTGGGATAACCCTCCAAATCATTGAATTCAGGTGTATCATGTATAAAATCAAGCACCTAGGCAAGTAGACGCTTCTACAGGCATATTATATTACATACAAACACTATATTATGGGGAAGCACAGGCGAAGCACTGCTACTTGGGCGCAGAGATACCACGCAACACATGAAATCCCACAACTTCCGTCAACCTACCGTCGTGAATAGAGGATTGTTGCGTGATATCTCTGCCCCAAGTAGCAGTGCTTCGCATGTGCTTCACCCATAATATAGTCCCAAGTTAAAGTCTACCTAGGAAATTGCCTAGTCTTAATCTGCATCGCTATTTGTTCTCGTTGTAAATACGCAGGCCAAAAGAAGTAATTAGGTGGGGGTCACTTTAACTCGGAACATGCTAGCTGGCAACATAGGATTCCATTCATTATGCTAAGCTAAAACAATGCATGCACTGAGACAAAAATGCATTTGCCCACATATCTAAATGTAGGAAAGATGTTGAATAAGCCCTATTTCTAAAAACGGTGAAGTGTTCCTTTAAGAACAGTGCATAGAGAGCTTCATGGAATGAGTTTACATGGCCGAGCAACTGCATCCAAGCCTTACATCAAGTGCAATGCAAAGCGTCAGATGCAGTGGTGTAAAGCACGCCGCCACTGGACTCTAGAGCAGTGGAGACGTGTTCTCTGGAGTGACAATTAATGCATCTCTGTCTGGCAATCTGATGGACGAGTCTGGGTTTTGCGGTTGCCAGGAGAACGGCACTTGCATGACTGCACTGTGCCAAGTGTAAAGTTTGGTGGAGGGGGGGGGTTATGGTGTGGTTGTTTTTCAGGGGTTGGGCTTTGCCCCTTAGTTCCAGTGACAGGAACTCTTAACGCTTCAGCATACCAAGACATTTTGGACAATTTAATGCTCCCAACTTTATGGGAACAGTTTGGGGATGGCCCTTCCTGTTCCAACATGACTGCACATCAGTGCACAAAGCAAGGTCCATAAAGACATGGATGAGTGAGTTTGGTGTGGAGGAACTTGACTGGCCTGAACAGAGTCCTGACCTCAACCCGATAGAACACCTTTGGGATGAATTAGAGCGGAGACTGCGAGCCTGGCCTTCTCGTCCAGCATCAGTGCCTGACCTCACAAATGAGCTTCTAGAAGAATGGTCAAAAATTCCCATAAACACACTCCTAAACCTTGTGGAAAGCCTTCTTAGAATAGTTGAAGCTGTTATAGCTGCAAAGGGTGGGCCAACTCCATATTAAACCCTGCGGATTAAGAATGGGATGTCATTAAAGTTCATGTGCATGCAAAGGCAAGCGTCCAAAAACTTTTGGCTATATAGTGTACTACCAAAATCTGCCTTTTTACCTTAAAACGTACCGACAACCACCACAATAGCACACATGACACTAAAACAATGCAATAAGCATGCATTAAATAACACAAATGTACATTAATACTGATGACAAAAATAAGAAGAAACAGATGTGCTGTTAAACCATTTACAGTTTTTCCACCGTATATCGTAAGGTAACAATTAACCAATTGAGTTAACCAATTTTTACTGTATTATTTCTACAATATTTTCTGTAAAAATTACAAACAGTGTTAAAGTGTAGTTTTACATTTTCAAATTCATTGTTTTATTTTAATACTATTTTAGTGTACTTTTAATTGCAGTTAAGTTTGAGTTGTACTTTTACTATAGAAAGTTGTAAAGCTGACCCTGTGATCTTTGTTGTTGACATTCATTATGAGCTATTACCAATGTAATTTAAATGTAATATTAAGAAACTATACATATGTATCATTAATTAGATATGTAAAAATTTGTATCATTGTAATCATCTAAATTTGTGTCAGCAATTCACAACAAACCATCAAAATCAAAGTGGGAGAAAGCATCATTACAATCGACTGAGAAATCAACATAACATTGCCAAAGTTATAAATATCTAAAATTATTATTATTATTATTAATAATGTGTTTTGAAGCCTCAGGCTTCAATAGACACAATTAAAACCACTTATAATCTCATCAGCTACTTGATAATTCCCAGGTCTAAGAGGGTTCGGAAAGGTTAAGCAGAAAAACGTGCTATATGAACATTATATCAGAATCTGCAATTATGACAATAAAATCTGTTTTAGAGTGAGCGAGGTGAGTAAGGATTACAAATCTACCTCTGTCTTTTACATATGTATTCTAGCTACGAGTGTCATCCACACAAATTGCTGAACCCAGTAATTACACACCAATACATAGGTTCTCATCTTAGTTTTAGTATGATAATAACCCTGTCACACACACACACACACGGTTTGTCCGAAAGCCTTGAGCACAATGAGCACTTAGTGCTTAAATGCATCTTGAGATGTGAATGCATGTCTTTGTGCAGCCAGCCTGCAGGAAGGCGAGAGAGAGAAATAGACAAAGAGAGAGAAAGACACAGATTTAGCCAAATCCACCCCATCCATCTCTAAGTCTGTCAGCGGTTGAGTGGATGCATGTAATTGTACAGCAACTGTTTGCTGATTGAGTTATCCAGAATCATAAGACGATTAGAAGTTCTTCTCAGATATGGACACAGAAAGCACGTTACTGTCCTGATCTCTATGCAGACCTCACATCAGATGCTGTAGAATATAAATCATTCAACATATCAACATATTCAAGTCATTCTTATGAATGAGGGGGTGGAGGGTGCCCCACAACTTTACAACAGTAGAAATTAACACTAAATACCAATTAATCATATGTATATTTGTATTCTGCAGTGTAAAAGCGTTTTGTGCTTTGTTACAAGTTATGTGTTTATATATTTATTGTTATATATTTGTATACATGTATATATTAGGGATGGCTGGCCATTAACACATTTCATGATTCGATTCGATTTCTATTCACAAGTTTACGAATCGATTCGGTATCAATTAATTGGGGCTTATTTGATACATAATTTATTCATTAACCATTTCAGTCGTATCTGATGATCGGTGATTCTATGGGCCATATACAAGAGACTGTCCATGAATTTGACTGTGTTTTTTCCGGGGTAGGTCACCAGGTGTTTTCATAACCCTCCCCATCACATGTCTTGGGACTCACACACACACACACACACACACACACACACACACACACACACACACACACACACACACACACACACACACACACACACACACACACACACACATGCATTCACACCTACAGACAATTTAGCATCTCCAACTATATATACTGCATGTTTTGGGGATTGAGGGTTAGCACCCACAAAGACAGGGAAAACATGCAAACTCCACACAGAAAGGGTTCCTGGCTCAGCTGGGACTCGAACCAGGGACCTCCTTGCTATGTCGTCTATCAGGTGCAGTACATGGCAAATCTCCCCAAGGAAAAAAATATCTCAACTAATGCTGTAAACTATACAGGGAACCCCAGTTAGTACTGTATATTACTGTAATATTAAAGGTTAAAATTAACTGATTTGTTGGCTACTTACATTTAAATTACAAAAATACTTTTTTTATAATAAAAAACATTATAATAAAAAAATGTAAGACTCCTATGTTTCTACTAATTATATGTATTAGCATTTAACTCTTTCTCGTCATTGACAGAATTGTCCGGCTCTCCATGTTTTCATTTATATAAGGTAGGGGGCACTATTACACATCTTCTGAATGAGGACTGAATCGCCTGATCAAAACACATGCGAAGATGACGCAGAAACAAGTAATCTAATATGTAATCATATGCATGTGTAAAATAACGCGATCATCAACATTAAACAGCATATAAATCAAAACTGCCTAATGTTACTGAATGAAATGTCAACCATTGTTCTGAATCTGATCTGGATGTAGTCTTTCAGCTTTTTGCTCAAAATGTTGTTTTATTAAACGTACCCACATTCGAGGGTTGATTAAAAAAAAGAGAAATGCATTAAGCTAGAATGGGTTTTTGTTGTTGTTTAAAAGCATAGAGCCTGTTGCTTCTTTTGATAAGTTGCATATTCAGATATTCATACAACCAAATATTCTGGGCGCCATGAACATTTTGTGAAAATGATCAAAAACACTGGTAGTGGCTGGCAACAAACACTGGCGGGGAAAGAGATAAATGCTGACTGTCATAAACATGACAGATTTATTAAAAAATACATGAAACACTGAAGAACATGTAAAGTAAAAATACAATGAATATGCAACATAGTACATATAGGCCTACTGTATTTAGCAAAATGCTTCTCTCTAGAGGTCATTTTTCTAGCTGACTAACAAGTTTTGAATTGCATTTCTGAGATAAATGTAATGAGACATTGTTTACAAGCTGTTTTATGGACGCCTTTCGGCAGTCACTCTGATAAAGTGATTACATGTGACGTGATACATATTTTGGTAAGTTGTACTGTATCTTACATACATTCTGATGTTCATTTGTGCTTATTTTCTGCTGTAACTAGTAGTTATAGGTGCACTGCACTTCAGAAGCTACAGAAGATACTTACATGTGTCCCAGAAGGCGAATTAAATGTAATTTACCTTGCCTTACCATGCGCCTTAATGCATTGTGTTTCCATCTGGAGCATCAGTGAATGTTTGAACCTTTTTTAATAGTTGTGTTTGAGTCCCTAAGTAGTCCTCAATGTGAAAAGATGGATCTCAAAATCATATAGTCACTGCTGGAGAGGGTTCAAATGCAAAATATGCTGGAAAACTGAAGAATTTGCAGGACGTGATGTATTTTTCTGAAGAACGTTGGGCAGTTGAACTGGTCAGGACAAACAAGGGACTCATGAACAATCATCACAAAAAACAAAAACAGCCGTGGATCATCCAGGTAACGACACAGTACTAAGAAACTTTTCAATGGGGTCAACTCTTATTTTGTCTTTTAGACTATATTTAAACATCTTTCATGTGAAATATCTTACTCAGGACAGTATTAAATGCATTTCATATGATCCCTCTTATTTTGTTAAAATATTTAACATTTTGCAGATTCTACAAGGTATGTGTAAACTTTTGATCACAACTGTATGTGTTTTCCGGGGTTCCCCACAGACATAAAATGTCAAAATAGCTTCCATTTTACTGTATTTAGCATAATAAAATGTATTGTTAAATGAATAATAAGCATACTGTAAATCAAAAACAACAATCTTTACTTTCAATGCTGCTGGGAATCGCAGACAGAACTAAGACGACATTAAATATCTGTTTGTGTGAGTGTGTGTGTGTGTGTGTATGTGTGTGTGATAAAAAGTGACCTTGAAGGCCAGAAAACCCAGCAGTCCACAAGCTGCAGCTTACTTTAAAATTACAGACTGTGTTTGGGACACGTGTGTGTGTGTGTGTGTGTGTGTGTGTGTGTGTGTGTGTGTGTGTGTGTGTGTGTGTGTGTGTGTTAGAGCGAGAGAGAGAGAGCAAGTGGGTGCATGTATGTGTGCGTCTGTTTGTGTGCATGTTGGGCTTTTCCATAGCCTAAAATTAAAATCTGGGTTTTATAAACGCTCTCTAATTATGGAGAAGAAGATGATGCACTATTTTTGGGAACTGTGGCCATGAACGCCCTTCTCGTACACACAGACACACACTCACTATAACAAAAAATACATATGTGCATAAATACAGCCTATAGAAGCCACCACAGAATAGAAAATATCACAAGTAACCATAAAAAGACAGCGTGCTTTTGTAAACAGAGCAACGTGCACGGATCTGCTGAACAACACACTTTCTGAAATGCTACTACAGTAGTATAGTGAATGTTAATTGCTGTCTTTGGAATGCACAATCATTTCTAAACAATGTTAACCACGCAAGGCCACCATCACAGTCACACTGCAGAAGGAAAAGCGCTGTTCTCTTGGGAACTGGTCTGTGTGGAGTTTGTGTATTAGTGTGCGTTCACGGTTTGACCCAGATAACAAGATGAGGTTGGTTTGGATGCTGGACGAGCTCATTGTAAACATGAAGGACCTAGACTTTTGCTTGTGATTATGTACAGGCCACTGGTCAAGTGGAGGACAGCAAACAATTGTTGCTCTGTTGTGCGTTGTTTTTATTTAGAGTGAACAAGCAACGTAAGAGAGAAAAAAAGTGTGTAATGAAGAAATATTTTAGGTTAAATACAACGTAAACTCCGACAAACCTACCGACAGCCAAAAGAGCGTCAGGATTTTTTTTTTTTTTTCTGTTTCTGCCCCTTTCACAATGACGTCTCATTAGTCCTAAGTTAAGCTGTACATCAAAAATTAAATATCTTCAAATTGTGACGTCACACAGTACTTTCACATTTCATATTGGACGGACAAATGGATTTCCTATAAGACATTATTTGTTAATAATACAGTACAAAGGATTTAAAGTCACCATTCAATCAAAATTGACTGAAAATTGAATAATGCAGTATTTATTATATGAATTATCTGTGCATATCATTTTTTTAAATTGTCCAATTAAAATAATACAGTTTTAAGTTATGTTTTAATAATCTTTGGTTGTGATGTAAAGAAGTACACTTATTTTGATATGTTCACCAATTTTAAAGCACAATAAAGTACTTATGAGTTTAACTGCAGTGCGATATTTAGTATTACATTTGGATTATTAATATATTTTAAATGTATTATACTGCAACTTTATAACAAATCTGTAATTACACATCTAGAATACTGTTATAACTACACAGGAACATATGAGTAAACTTGTATTAATGAATTAAAAGTAATAGCGCTCAAATGAATGGGTAGTTCATTATAGTTAATCAGTAACTACTGTTCTTTTTTCATACCTCCCAGAGGGCTATAAAGAACTACTATACAGGTTCATAATGCTAGAAATGCATAATGTATAATTAATTCTTGTGTTGAGGTCATATTAACCAACCAACAATGAATCAAATATTACCAAGTCCTTCAGAAAGAACACTAAAAAAAAGATACGTTTGATTTACTTATTTTTTTCCACGTAATTGGGATATGTTGCATTTAATTAACATTGTTTATTTCAGTAAACTTATTTTTTTTACATAAGGTTAATTCAATGCCTTTTAGTTAAATCTGGTTATCATTCTTAATTTTGTCCAAAACTATTAAGTTGAATTACTCTAAAATGAATATAAAAAAAAACAAATAAAGTAATCCAGTTCAATTGATTATTATTATTATTTTGAGAAATACTATTTTTCCAACATTTACTAAACCTTTTCAAGGTCTTATTAACTAGCCAAAAGATGTTTTTGTTACATCCATGGCATGCCTAAAGTAGTTTTATTATTAAAACAACTATAAATGTTATTAGCAGGTCCTCGGCCCAAACACATGCTCTACACTTCACCACAATGGTAACCTCCAAAATGCAACACAAACTTTTAAATACCAACATAGCAAAACATTAAGCATTAAAACGTCTCTCCATTTTCTCATCCGCTTAAAAATGTATCAAATAGCACTTTATTTAAACATTTACTCTCCGAATTCAGCCCCTTTGCAAAGCATGATGGGAAGTGAAAGTCCTGTTTGATTGGGTTACTTGATTGAAACATGTTATTTCAAAATGAAAACATCAAGTTATGTCAAAGAGTAACAGTTTTAGGTTGGTTTAACACGAATCAATTACATTTGAACCAGAAACCTGCTATAATTGTGTTAAATCAAGATGAATTGCTTAAATAGAGTGAACAGCATCATAAAATAATTTTTGGAGTGAACTACTAATTATTTGGATTAGTTTTTAAAGTAAAAAGTGTGATAACTGAAGTCTTTGTAAAGTCTTACAAAGCGTTTTAGGTTTTGCGTGAAGTCTTTGTAAGCGTTTTAGGTTTTTGTAAGGTTTTGGAACGGTATTCTAAAGTGTAGCCCAAATCTACTTAAAGTGCCCCTATATGTGTTTTTTTTTTTTAAATATTCCTTTCCATGCAGTGTGTAATATAGCTGTTTGTGAACATAAATGTTCTACAAAGTTGTATATAAATAATAACTCAAGTTATTACTGTCTTACTGATATACTTCTGCTTAGCAGCTGTGGGTCACTGTTACCTAAAACTGTGTCTGTTAATGCAGACTGTCTGTTGTTCTTACTACTTTGAGTAAAGATCAGTCATTCACGTTAGTGCTGGGCTAACGTATGCACTGTTATTGATATGGCTCCCACATGTGCACTGCCAACAAATTAGAAATATACGCATTGGTTGTTGATGTTTGTTAATGCTGATGATGAGAAATTACAGTTGCAACATCTCATAATGTACTTCAAAATAAGTAGTGTATCACTGAGAAACGTCCTCCTCAAGTCGTTCTTGCGATGTAGATTCCGGCTGAATAACTAGTTCTTTCAATGTTTCATCATCGGACTCGCACTCAGGTTGATATGGATACAATCACTACTGTCTTCACAGTGTGTACAATCACTTAGCTTTAAGAAGCCTCCGGACGGAGCTGGAGTTCAATTATGGTAATCGGCGTTTAACTTCCGAAATACGCGCTGTACACGGTAGACCAATCACAACAGACTGGGCCATCTGACCAATCAGAGCAGAGCAGGCTTGTGGATAGGAGGGATTTAGAGAGATTCGTCTGTCAAGTCGTTTGAGAATCATTGAAAAATGTGGTAATGTGCAATGTATAATATGAGAAAATGAAACAAAATTAGGAGCCTTTAAATTAGCATAATTTAAAATAGCACTTTAATGGCATGCAAATTTAAATAAAAATTACATTAAAGCACATTTTAGTTTTCCATAAATGCTAGTCAGTACATTCGAATGTACATTATCCCGCTTATTACTTGCCACATAAGTAACTAATTAGACATGCAATATTCTGAGTCTACATATTTTATTAGCTCTTTAAATGCAAAGCTTCCACGGAAATAGCAGTTGCTAGCAAACCCCAAATTCAAACTAGATGGATATTTAAGGGATATTGATTTGAGATTAAACTGTTTAAAGATCAAACGTGTTTATCTTATCCATTACAGTGATTTTAATATTTTATTAGCTCACCAAATGCAAAACTTACATGAGGAAAAAATGTTTAGCAAGCGTAACTCGCCGACTTCAGTGAAAGTTACCCGGATGAGCCCGTGTTTTTATCGGCTGTTATTTGGGTAAACACATTCCGCTGGATGATGCGATTGACCAATCAGAATCAAGTATTCCACAGAGCCATGTAGTAAATAGTAAATATATTTTAGGTAAGTATACAGTGGTGGCCCCCTCAAAGTCCAGACCTCAACCCCTCCGAGCACATTTGGGACGAGTTGGAAAATAAACTGGTCAGATCTATTGTACATTCAAAGGAAAGCCTTTGACTTCAGTTGCAGAAGGCATGGGATGACATTGATATTTGATGGTCACAGAAACCATCTGCATGTTTCATGAACATTATGAAATGAAATCATGTTTTGGAGGCATACAAGATAAATATTTTCAGATATATTAGTATATACAGTCAAACCAAAAAATTATTCAGACACCAGATATACTTTTTTTACTAGTGGGTGCAGGACACTATACAGGTCCTTCTCAAAAAATGTGCATATTGTGAATAAAAGTTCATTATTTTCCATAATGTAATGATAAAAATGTAACTTTCAAATATTTTAGATTCATTGCAAACCAACTGAAATATTTCAGGTCTTTTATTGTTTTAATACTGATGATTTTGGCATACAGCTCATGAAAATCAAAAAATTAGCATATCATGAAAAGGTTCTCTAAACGAGCTATTAACCTAATCATCTGAATCAACTAATTAACTCTAAACACCTGCAAAAGATTCCTGAGGCTTTTAAAAACTCAAAACCGCAATCATGGGTAAGACTGCCGACCTGACTGCTGTCCAGAAGGCCATCATTGACACCCTCAAGCGAGAGGGTAAGACACAGAAAGACATTTCTGAACGAATAGGCTGTTCCCAGAGTGCTGTATCAAGTCACCTCATTGGGAAGTCTGTGGGAAGGAAAAAGTGTGGCAAAAACGCTGCGAGAAGAGGTGACCGGACCCTGAGGAAGATTGTGGAGAAGGACCGATTCCAGACCTTGGGGGACCTGCGGAAGCAGTGGACTGAGTCTGGAGTAGAAACATCCAGAGCCACCGTACACAGGCGTGTGCAGGAAATGGGCTACAGGTGCCGCATTCCCCAGGTCAAGACACTTTTGAACCAGAAACAGCGGCAGAAGCGCCTGACCTGGGCTACAGAGAAGCAGCACTGGATATGTCGCTCAAATTTTGCATGTCATGACTGGAGGAAGACTGGGGAGAAAGAAATGCCAAAATGCCTGAAGTCCAGTGTCAAGTACCCACAGTCAGTGATGGTCTGGGGTGCCATGTCAGCTGCTGGTGTTGGTCCACTGTGTTTTATCAAGGGCAGGGTCAATGCAGCTAGCTATCAGGAGATTTTGGAGCACTTCATGCTTCCATCTGCTGAAAAGCTTTATGGAGATGAAGATTTCGTTTTTCAGCACGACCTGGCACCTGCTCACAGTGCCAAAACCAATGGTTTACTGACCATGGTATAACTGTGCTCAATTGGCATGCCAACTCTCCTGACCTGAACCCTATAGAGAATCTGTGGGATATTGTGAAGAGAAAGTTGAGAGACGCAAGACCCAACACTCTGGATGAGCTTAAGGCCGCTATCGAAGCATCCTGGGCCTCCATAACACCTCAGCAGAGCCACAGGCTGATTGCCTCCATGCCACGCCACATTGAAGCAATCATTTCTGCAAAAGGATTCCCCACCAAGTATTGAGTGTATAACTGAACATAATTATTTGAAGGTTGACTATTTTTGTATTAAAAACACTTTTCTTTTATTGGTCAGATGAAATATGCTAATTTTTTGAGAAAGGAATTTTGGGTTCATGAGCTGTATGCCAAAATCATCAGTATTAAAACAAAAAAAGACCTGAAATATTTCAGTTGGTGTGCAATGAATCTAAAATATATGAAAGTTACATTTTTATCATTACATTATGGAAAAAAATGAACCTTTATCACAATATGCTAATTTTTTTGAAGGACCTGTAGTTAATTTATGTAAGTGAGGATAGCAAAATAAAGTGACCTGTCATATTATACCCACAATTTCTTCATACAGGGGGTGGGACAAAAATTATTAAGACACTTTGACCCGACCATGTTTTGCTGAAGTGTTCTTTAATTGCTAATGCGACCTTTTACACCACAGACTGAACAAAATGAAGCATTGCTTGGTAATTGGTTGACCTAAATTGGTATTATCTGATTGTTTACTTAAATTTAACAGCTGATTGGTCGATTGTAATCCATTACATAACTTTCTATCAAAGTTATCAGACATTATCAAGATTAATTTGTTCTGACACAATTTAACGAATTTTTTAACTAATTAATTCAGTGCCAGAATTTGTGAATAAATCTAAACAGATATTTTTGATGAATGGACTCAGAGGATTTGAGTCACTGAGATGACCAGTACAATAAGACAAATCTGTGAGATACAAGCCACCTATGGTGAAGGAGAGGGGGACAGCTGAAGACAGAGATATACTGTACACAGAGGACTAAAGAAAGACATGAGATCAGAATGAGAGTCTGTGGACAGGGAAGGAGGAAGAGGGAGATACAGAAAGAGAGTTCGTTCAACAATTCTTGGAGTCAGTTAAGACAAGTAGAGTGAAAGGAAAAACTATCCAAACAGAGATTCCCGCTGTGCGCCAGGAGGAGCATCTCTCTCTCTCCCCTTCTCAGCCGATACAAGACACTGCTGGGGGATTTTTCGTCCGCAAATTCCCATCCGAAGCGGTCACACAAATAAACACAGCACACATAACTGCTTAATGATTCCACAGAGAAAGTTTTTCCTCAGAAAGAGTGCTGACTGTCACATAGACGTTCAGGATGGAGGTCAGAGGTCAAAGCGTGTGTGGCAGGGGCAGGTGTGATGGGTTAGGCTCACGGTATCCAGTGTCTGAGTCTTTGTTTGCTTTTTTGATTTATTGCGGACCGCCGCCCCTTCTCAGAACACGTGCAGTTTTCCCCTCCCTTCCCCTCCTCTTCTCTTGTCGCCTTTTCCCACAAAAATAAACCCTCCTGGAATGCCGGCGTTCCGAGGACGCCCCTCCACACAATTCCCCGGATGTCTGTCAGGAAGGTTTCTCAAAACACACTCCCCTCTCGTCACTCTCTGACCTCAAGGAGAACCGCGCGCATATATCCATACAGACGCTGAGTTATGATTGCACAACACAATAAAGTTCCAGTTTTCCAAAGTTCATCATGTCAGTTCAAGAAAAATAGACATTGTCGGACACAGACGGACAGATGCACACAAACTAGCTGCAGCTGTCTGAGGGGGGCTTCGGATCAAGGTCACCAATGAAGTTGGAATCGCTGGTATCTCAAAACAGCTTTATAAACACTCACACACACATATACAACAGCCAGTTCAGCTCACACCCACATTCTTACAGCCATTGAAAACACGCAAGCATGCTAGTGCTCAAATCTGGAGCAAGATAATGCTGATACAACGTTGAACAAACATTTATTTTATGACTGTTGAGTCAGTGGATCAACACTGAGTCAAGAAATCTCTATATGGTGCGTAACTGTCAAAACATTATCACAGTTTTACGGTTAAAGATGGAGATCAACACAGTGTGTGCTCTTTGGCTGTGTGGGGGAGATTAGCGTCAGCTAAATTTAAAGAAATGAGCAGACCGAACCGCCAGCAAAATACCACTGTGTCAATAACACGTATGCCCATTGTTACTGAAAAAATATGTCCTCTATCGTTAAACTAACTCTGGTCTGTGGAATAAACATTCATTACATTATTTTTTATAAAGGCTGAACATTTTAAAAGCAATCAAAAGCATTAGCATTAAGGTGCTACATAAAGACCACGGCCGCTAGCATCAGTCCTTACTGGCCTACGTCTGTTACACTCACCCCCCTAAACCTCACTCCAATCCGGGTCACGGCACCAAATGTAACTGGTCCTACTCAAGCCGCTCCGAGCAGGATTCAGACTGAGGTCTCCAGCATGGGAGACAGGCTAGCTAACAAGGATGCTAAAGGCCGCAGCTGCTTGAGTCAGTCAATAGAGCGCTTATTATGCTTATATGCCGCAGTTGCTATTTTTCACTTTGTTGTTTGTTTATTTTACAATACAAATTACGTTCAACGTTTGCTGGTTCCGCCTCCTTTTTGCGTTTGATCACTTAAATTCACGTTATTGTATTTCATTCTAAAGAAATAGCCACAAGTGCTAAATATAGGTAACTTTATTTGATTAATTAAAATTGTGAGGTAACGCAGAACTGTTTTTACTTAATCAAAACAATCATATTAAAATACGTTTGAGTGTGTTGAAAGGTGTTATAACGTTATCCTGTGCGTTTGCTCAGTGGCTGGTATGAGACACATTTCCCACTACAGTAAGTTAGATTGATATTAGTATATAATATATATAATATAATAACAGAATAGAATAATAATAGAATAGAATAATAAAAGCTGAATGACTTGAGTTGCTAAATGGCAAGGAAATATTTAAAAAATATATTGTTTGGTGTAGAAAACACTGTATTACTGTTACAGATAAAGCTCTATCTGATTATGCAATGTTAGCCACTTTTCAAAATAGCATTGTCTCTGAGACATGGTACAAATATGTTATTCGCAGTAAATCAAGAAAACAAAAGATTCATACAATAAGACTAAACGTGTTGAGCTATATAACAATTAGTTTTCTGTCGATAAAGGAAACCAAACACTTACTCACCCGTCTAATACAATGCATAATTAAAGTTTTTTTTTTGTTTAGTTTTTTGTGTTTGCTGTTTAAAGGATTAGTTCACTTTAAAATGAAAACTACCCCATGATTTACTCACCCTCAAGACATCTTAGGTGCATCCTAGATGACTGTCTTCTTTCTGATGAACACAATCGGCACTTTTTTGAGCTTCATTGCCATTATAAAGCTTGGAAACATCAGCGTATTTATTATTATAACTCTGATTGTGTTCATCATAAAAAAAAAGTCATACACCTAGAATTGCTTGAGGGTGAGTAAATCATGGAGTAATTTGCATTTTAAAGTGAACTAATCATTTAATGCAAAAATCTTACATATTGTATCTAAGTAAACATTTAAAATTTTAACATTTAAAAACGATTTTTTTTTGTGGATGCCCTACCCTACCAAGATTAGCAGTAGCAGTCTATTGTGGTTTTATAAGGCTATTAGTTTTTAATTTGATCAATTGAAGTCATTTTAACACTGTATATGTAATTCATTCAAAACTGGTCCTAATTCTGGTCCGATTCAAATACTATACTGAATGGCTGCGATGTCACCTTCTGTACTTTCCAGCGTATATATTACCTTTTCAGCGATGTACTGAAAAATCACCTGATCTATCACCTGATGTGAGATTATAGATGTGAGAGGACGTAATAGACCAATGAGATCACTCTGGAATTCCATATCATGTAGTCAAACCAAAATTTATTCAGACACCTTCAAAATGTTCTCACATTATCAAAGTTTATTCGCTGTAGTTTAGAAAATGGTAATAAAATATGAGAAGAACTCTATGACAAGAGTTAAACTGTGTCAAAACTTTATCTTGATAGTGTCTGATAACTTTGATAGAAAGGTTTGTAATGGATTACAATCAGCCAATCAGCTGTCAGCTGTTAAATAAAAGTACATAATCAGATAATATCAATTTAGATAAACCAATTACCAAGCAATACTTCATTTTGTTTAGTCTTCGGTGTAAAAGGTCACATTAGCAATTTAAGAAAAAACACTTCTGCAAAACATGGTCGGGTCTGAAGAAATTGTGATATAATATGTCACAGTTTACTTTATTTTGCTACCCTCACTTACATAAATGAACTATAGTGTCCTGCACCCACTAGTAAAAAATGATATCTGGAGTCTTACAATTTTTTGGTTTGTCTGTATATAGGGTAATGGCGGCCAAGGCTCATTGATGCACGTGGTAAACATACAACAATATCTCTTTCACATTCTACAAAGTGCCTCAAACAAAACTCTTTTCCAACCTGTTTAACATGAGCAACTAAATGTTGGATTTCAAAATGTTTGTGAAGGAAACAATGAGTGCTTTACATGAGCAACTAAACGCCCAAGTAAACACAATGTGAAGCGTTCATTTTTTCCTGGTGGACCGTTAAAGACAGACACACTTGAGTCCTGACATCTGGCAGAAGTCAGCCAATCAGATTTAGACTTCTAGCTTTGCAAAAGTCTTTCCATTTTAGTGTGCAATATGCATCAGACTTATAGTGAAAGGAGTGTGGTCATGATGTCTGAGGAACGTTATGTTAAGAACACTCACATACACACATATACACACACACACACACACACACATACACACACACACACACACACACACACACACACACACACACACACACACACACACACACACACACACACACATATATATATATATATATATATATATATATATATATATATATATATATATATATATATATATATATATATATATATATATATACACTGTATATACAAACACTCATAAACACTCTCATGAAGCAAAACCCAGACCCAACTCTCATTACACTCTCTCACTCTTTCCCATCTCATTCTCACTCAACAGATAAACAAACATTCAACTAAAATTACTCTCCTTCACCCCCTCCACATCATCTCCTTCTCTCATCTTCTGTCCTTTCTTTGATCTCTACCTCTATTTCACACTTTCCACTTCTTTACCTCCTCTCTCTACCTTCTTTCTCTCTCTTGGTCTCCCTCCCCCCCTCTATCAACTCAGTCACTGTGCAGCCGCACATAATTAGCTCTAAACAGCGCACTGCTCTCCCCCACATCTGGAAAGAGTTTAGGCATGGCAGTTTCCTACCAGGACAGCTAAATATTTAGGTTCAGACTCACTGTGTATGGATGAACTCATGATAGAGGGGTGGAGCAAGAGGAGAGAGAGGGCGTGCTTGTGCAGAGAGGGGGAGAAAGTGGAAAAAATGGCCGTTTATGGTAAATATATTGGGCTTTATACCACAAAGTAGCACCAAATGACTTGTATATGCCAACGGTATACACTAATGCGGAGAGGATTTATGAGTAATTTGGGATGTAATGGAAACCTGGAGAAGGCTGACGTGTGGAACGGCATCAAACAGCACGCACACACGCATGCACAAAAAGCGATCAGTTACCCACAGAGGTCAAAGCAGTTAAACTCTAATATGGAGGTGTAGCCACAAATCCTCCGCCGAGCTGCTTGACAAACAACAAGCAGCAGCCAATGAAAGGCTCTCGCTGAACAAACCGCATCTCTCCAGCTCCAAACAGAGTGCTTTGGGTGATTTACCGTTTTGAATATATTTGAAAGAAGGGCAAAGGCGAATTGTGGGGAGTAAGGAAACAGAAGAAGCAGCCTGAGCCATGGCTGAGAGGTTAGCACACGTGCGCCGACACATTGAGATGTGGGGCTTGGGTGGGCGGCGCAAGTTTAATCCAGTCTCGATACTGCTCGCAACCCCTAATCGACAGCATTCGCTATGCTCTATCTAATATGGGCTGTCATATTAGGCAAAAAACAATAAAATGGTGCAAAAAGTAACATCAGATGTTGAGCAGAAGCAAAGAAAGACAAATATATTGGGGAAAAAAACATGAATTGGACTTAAATGTGCAATCTCTACTGCCACTAATCACTAATTCATTCAGGTTATGGTCTACGGATGAACAATAAGGAAGGAGATTCTGGGTAATTACTGAGGTCACTCCCCCACATTTTCCCTCTCTACCAATCAGATTAAGGGATGCCATCTGCTTATCTAAACTAATCAGCTGAGGAATGCCAGATGTTGTGTTGCAGGCCGGCAGCTGGTCCAACAGATAACCTTTACCAAAATGACTGACCCCAGAAATCACATTCTGACCTCTTGAGGCCTGTCTGTTTAAAGTTGGTCAGATACAACTCACACGATCACTCATTTACAGTTAGAGCTAAAACGATTGCAACACTGAAATGCATGTGAACTGTAACATAAAGTGCTCAGATATCAGTGAATATTCTCCTGCGAGACTTCTAAAACCACACAAAAATGTACCGCGCTACCCATAATTTCCCTCCTCTGCCTCACACACCGACAGAGACTGTATAAGTGGGAAGACACTGACTACTCATAGGAAAATGAATGAGATAAATCGAAATGATTAATTTGAGTCATGAACAATTCAGTCCACACAATTAATCAAGCCTGTTCACTCTTAAATATAAAGGTTCTTTACTGGCATTGTTGGTTTCATGAAGAACATTTAACATCCATGGAAACTTTCCGTTGCACAAAAGGTTCTTTATAGTGGAAAAAGGTTCTTCAGAAAATCGTTCTTTTAAGAATTGTTCACTGAAACTGTTCTTTTATATAGCATCAAAACCCCTTTTGAAAGCTTTATTTTTAAAGTTTTGGACCAAAGGAGGTGACGTTTGTAATGCCTGATGAAACAGCGTGAGGACTAATGTGATTACAAGATTAAGGGACTTGTGTAAGTTACAGACTAAGCGCTTACTACTGACGAACAACTCAAGGAATGTGTAATTACACAATCTATTGTAACATATTTAATTCAAAAGGCATTCATTGTCATAATGGCACATCAGATCATTAGTGATGTTTCCATTCAATGTTGCGAATAAAACGTATGCACAAAATTGAAATATTGCATAAAACATTTGCGAATAAAGAACAGTTTTCATCCACTGAGTCGAAAAGAACAAAATCGTCACTTACTTTAGACTGGCGGTTAAATATCACTAAGAAAAATGGAAGTTGATGCAGTCGGAGAAGCCAAAGTATGTAATAATTTTCATATAAAAAAATATTACTCTTCAGAGCATGCGGGCGAAATGCAATTAGCACGCTTATGCTATATTGCTTTCTGAGGTGGATGCCTGGTGTTTGGGAATGCAGTCGTGTAAGACAGTTCTGGTAGGTAATGTTATCGAACCACTTTGATGACAGACTTTCAGAATGACCGAAACAGCATTTCAGATGCTGTGTATCAGTCCGCTGGTTGGCCTTTTTGATGCACATCAAGGAATTTAGTCGGTAAATGTGTGTTCATTGTAGTTTATGCGCATGTTTTCTTATCGGATAAAAATGTATCCAACTGAGCGCATTATCCACATTTTTAGATTTTATGTGCATCTTGTGTTTCCATCCACCATTTTTTATGCAATATCCCAAAATGCGCATAACTATAGGTGGATGGAAACATATCTATTGGTTCCCAAGACCTGAAATGGGTGTGTCGAATAAAGGCTGGCCCAGACTGAGGCCATGTTCAGACTGGCAGCAAAAATATGATTTTTTGCATATCCAGATTTTTTTCCAGCTGGGTTTTTGAAAGTCTGGACATGAAATTGGATTTTTTCAAACCACACATTGAGGTGAAATGCAATTCCAATCAGGTTCGTCTAGACACTCTGGCTGCTCAAATTGAATTTCTTAAAGGGTTAGTTCACCCAACAACAAAAAAATGATCCATTGATTTACTTATATCTTTATAATGGCAGTGGTTGTTGCTCTGTTGTTGAAGTCCATAAAAGTTCATCTATATCATCATAAAACTGCTCCATGCGGCTCCCGGGTGTTAATAAAGGCCTTCCGAAGCGAATCGATGCAATTTTGTAAGAAAAATATAATATTGCACACTATTTACGCTTGTCAGTTGTAGCGTAAGTATTTTGAACTGTGAGAGGCGCGGGCGCTAGACTTTTTCCGTAAATTGAATACGGAAGGCAATTCGCCGGAAGTTAGATAATTTACTTTATAATGTTTTAAATATGGATATTTTTCTTAAACAAACAGATGGCTTCGCTTCAGAAGGTCTTTATTAACCCCCCGGAGCCGTGTGGAGTTGTATGATGGATATGCTCTTTTATGGATGGATATGCTCTTTTAAAAACAGAGCAACATTCACTGCCATTATAAAGCTTGGAAGAGCCAGGACATTTTTAATATAACTCAGATTTTATTTGTCTGAAAAAAAGAATGTCATAAACACCTAGGATGACTTGAGGGTGAGTAAATCATGGGATAATTTGCTTTGTTAGCAAACATTACTGGTCTTAGGGTGAACAAATAATCTGTGAAAGTTAATTCACAGAAAATGTTTTTTTTTTTTTTTTTTGCTGTGGAAATCTTTAATCAAAATCTGAAAAGTAACTTCCGGTCTGGAATGGCTTCCCTTCTCAGATGATGTCATGTCAGTTTGACGCCTTGGGTTTGAATATCCTTAACCACTCCCCTCCAACCGTTAGTCTGCTATAAGTGCGAGATGGAGAGGAGGAGCGCTGAAGTAAAACCCTGCCCTCTATTCAATATCCTATTTCACTTGGAAATATGTCACAGCACTGAAATAAAATCAGTTGCATCTTCTGGTTCACTGGGACTCTAACTGTCCTTTGCGTCACTATTAACGCGACACACAATGATAACAACAAAACTGGAGACAGAAATGCCTGAAGTATCCATTTTTCCTGCATCCGTTTTGAAAGCCTCATCACATATGCGGGTACGCCTACGCCATTACCAAAGCAACCCCTGCGGATAGATGGTTATGGCTGGACACGCAAGTCTTATTTGATCACTTGCAATTAACAGTGCTGACAGTCTGCCTGAAGAGATCTAATTTGAGAAAAAATCTAAATTGTCTTGATTATAGCCTAAAAAGATTATTTTAAATCTTATCAGATTTTCAAAAAGTGCCAGACCATAAAGACGAAGATAAAAAAAAACATTAATTTGACGTCAAACGTGACTTTAGAGTAAACACACATGACGGACAACGGGAGAAGAAATGGCGATAATAGGACTTATCTGTTATTCGTTAATAGGATGAAATTTGACTGCTTTTTACAAAAACCACCACGGAAATAAAATAAAAATTATTGGATGAAGTCTTGTTATTCTTCCATCACTCTTAACACACCTCACACCACAGAACAGTCTGATAAAATAATCTGTAGCACCAGGAAAATAATCGCCAGATTATCTTGTAGTGTGTGGGTGCCTTGGGATAGTTCACCCATTAATCATTAATTACTCACCCTCATGTCGCTCCAAACCCGCAATAATTTCGTTCATCTTCAAAACACAAATGAAGATCTTTTTGATGAAATCTGAGAGCTTTCTGTACTCTCCATTGACAGGTTCGCAACTACAACTTTGATGTTTCAAAAAGTTCATAAATTAATCGTAAAAATCGTGCAGTTTAGTCCAAATTTTCTGAAGATACTTGATTGCTCTATATGATGAACAGATTGAATTTAGGCTTTTATTCACAAATAAACATTCATCAACTCACACATCAGTTATGGTAAACGGACACTCAAACATGTTCACTTGATGTGTGAGAACCAATGAGGTTCATTCATGTGTCGCGCAGCACGTTTGAGCTTCCCCTGAACCAATGAGGTTTGTTCTTGAGCATTCAATTTGAATAAAAGCGTCTCAGTTCATCATATAAAGCGAACGTGTCTCTTCAGAAAATATGGACTAAATGCTCAAATCATATCGATTAGAGATCCCGAATGTGCAGTGTTGGGGGATATTTTACTTGTGTGTGTATTTTTTCATATTTTCTTCAAAATTCCAAGCATACCGACAGGCATTTGGTGCATCAAACAAATTCAACAAAGCCCCGCCACTACTGTATAAGCACATACATTCGAGTCAATACACTGGAGGGAAGTTAGCGTAGCCTGACTCCGCCCTCCTACATACTTCCGCTCAATTTTCATTTTCCTTCAGTACTCCGTCTGGGATTGCGGTATATTCTCTGGTTTTCACCGGTCAAATTTTAACCGGTCCAATCATCGTCACAACCAAATGTTTGCGATTGGTTATGGCAGATCCAATAGTTTTAAACTTCAACAGAGTTCCAGCCTTCAAGGAAGTTAACGCTTGTCAATGGAGAGTGGCCAGACTCTATGTACAAATTAAATGTACGAGAGTCTGGTAGGACCAGGCTAAAGTTAACGAGAGAAGGACATAAAAAAAGCACACTGTAGGAATAGAAGTCGCGCCTTCTAAATAAAGGAGACAATTAAATTTGGCAAATGTTGACAAGCGGTTTTAAAGATTTTGGTCCCATTCAAGCAGGTGTGAGCCAAGATGGCCACTGGGGTTTTGGTATCATTCACCTCTATGAGAAATATTATTTTTATACAGACATTACACATTTTCTCCTGGTGAATTAGAGAGCAGTTGAAAGAGATGAGCGAGGAAGAGACAGATGATGTATCTCAGAGTGGCACGTCTGCGAAAACAACAGTATCGACACAATTTTAAAACATTCTGCATCTAAAAATACAAAAGACAATCTTGAGAAACAGTTGGATCAACTACCTTGAAAAACACCCAACTAAACTAGTGCTGAGTGCAGCATTTTCATTAACCGTTGCTCATTTTCCCTTCAGGGTGCAGGAGACTATGAATACTTTACTTCTAACACACAAAGCCTCATAAAAGTGCCACACGGTGCGCTTTCCACATGTTCGGAAAACAAATAAACGATGTTAAGAGGTGCAAAGGCTCATGAGAGCTTGTCTCCAACCGCCTCCGTCGTCTGCCACCCAGCCTACTTTTGCCCCCTTCCTATCTCTTTTTTTTTTTTTCAGTCCATTTCCTCCGGTTTTGCAGAGGCAATGTGTTGAGCAGATGTGAGCAGTTATTAAGCAGAACCACTAGCCTCTTTAAATGGAGTCCTGCTACCCTGGGCCTCCTCCTCCGAGGGGACCAATCCTCTGACTGCATACTCCTCTCCTGGGCTTGTTCGCAGGGTTTCGAGCACTTTTAATGTTTATGTTTTTACGACAGCCATGTGCAGGCGAATTCTGCTCCTGCTGGGAAGGGGAGCAGAAGGGCATCATGGGAAGGCAGAGTTCTGAAACGGCGAGTGTTTAATTCCTGCTTTTCCGCACCAATTTTAAGGGCGGATACTACCTAAAACGTTGGACGGCTGCACGGGTGTCCATGTCAAGAAACAGACGAAAAATAGCACTCTCCTCACCAAAACAAATACACATAGCTTTAAAATGATCTCCCTTGTCTCACACTGGGATTAAGTGCATACTTTGTCCAACAAGTATTTCATACAGGCGCACAAACACCCACAGATCTACTCTGAAGTACTAGAATAGCCATCCAGACTAACAGGTAATCACACAATAGGTCATAACTAGCTACAGTCACACTTTTGGAGTGGGTTTAACTTCCTTCCTGCACAGACAACATGAATATGGTCCATTATGAACAGACTGGGATATTACAGAAAGGAAGGAGACGGAAAGCCATTAAAGTGCACAGATATGGTGTGTGTGTGTGTGTGTGTGTGTGCGCTTGGGGTCATTTTTGTTCTTCTTTAGCATGGCTAAGTCAGCTTAAAAAGGCCTGTGTGTGTTGGGGACAGAGGACAAGTCTTTGGGGAGGGGAGGGATGCATACATGAAGCACATTTCCTTTGCTTTCGGATGGAGGGCATGTGTAAAATGACAGGGCTCTGACATACATCAGTTTGGAGTTCAATGCTTCAATCTGCTCATAATTCTCATCTCTCATTTATAATGCAAAATTTGGTGAAGTAATGAGCAGGTAGTGTCACACTCAGTATGGTTCGATTTTTTCACTTTGTAAAACACTTAAGCCAAAAAACTATTATTTTGACAAATTAAATGTCCAATATTTTCCTTTTTATGTCTGAAGTTTTTGATGCCTTTGAATTCAACTTGAATTGCTCTTGAGTGGTCAAATATTGTAGCAGCGCATAGTGACAGAACCTCTGTACTTGGTACAGTATTTACAATATAATAGTTACGGCTGTGAGGTTGGACAACTGTTTAAAAAAACTAGTTATGACATACATGCTGTATGAATTCATTGAAAAATGTACCTTTAAACCTTTAAAATATGCAACATCATTTCATAAAATAATCAATCTATTTATAATAATCAAAGCATTACCCCAGTTATGTTATTTTGAGGTGTGCTCTTTTTTGAGATACAGTTCATTAATATCATGTATTTTAAATGTTAATTTATTTTAACAAGGGCTACACATTTCTCCAATGAATCAATACCATAACCTAAATACCTGAATACAATCTATTATGATCTAGTCTTTCTCATTGTAATTCTATTAAAATTACTGTAAATGTTCCTTATACAACATATATTTGTAGTAATAAGTGAGTTGTGGAGAAAAATGTAAAAATGTATACAGTTTCCCCTGGACTCCCTTTAGAGTTACATTTTGACAGCTGCTCAAAGCTGCTGTCTATTAAGATCTTGTACAGTAGTCACCACAAAGTATCCAACCTTTCCAGTTTATTTCCAGCAATCCAGTTTACATCTTCATGACCACTGTTGTTGTCACAATTACTGATTTTATGACACACATTGTCTAACCAAAGCCATGTTCAATGATACCTGTTTCTGTATCTTTAAGACAACATTATCGTGCCATCAAACATGCATGCAGTCTCATTTGCTAAACTTCTGCATCTTCAAATGTTTGTTTGAAACTTTTGCTTTAGATAATTTCGGTTAAGCTTAATAGTATTCTCAAATAATCCCTCCTGCAAACTCAGGTATGTTTTACTGCACAAGCCATCAGCGTAATATATAAGTATATAAAGAAGCTGATTTTGAGTACACTTTGTTAATGTACTTAAGGCAATACATTGTATTTTCATGAAATATGTAGACGATAACACTGATAAAGTGTTGCTAAAGAGTGAAAATGAACAGAATACTCACAGAGAGACGGTCCTGTTGGGGAGCAGACTGACTTCGGGCGTTTCAGTCAGCTCCTTCCCACCGCAGCTCACTTTCCTCCGCGCTCCGGGCGCAGGGTGAGCTTTACCGCGGTCCTCCGCGCAGCTGCAGCCGCTGGAGAGGAGCTCCGGACAGCCCGCAGAGGCTCTGTGAAGCAGCAGCAGGAGAAACACACGAAACCAAAACGGGATGCGGACGCAGGGTCCCGACATTGTCCCCCACACTATCAACTGTGCGGTCCCAGGTCAGCCCATGACATCAGGGCACAATCTTTTCTAAGTGATAACTTAGACAGACAGTGATAAAGACAAGTTACTCCTTTCCAAGTATAAATGGATAGATCACCACGGTAGACTGCAACACTCACTTCTTTTAAAAAAGGACACTCCTGTCACTGATGCAATAAATTATATCCATCATGTCATAATTCTATCATGCACTTTCTTTCCTCCATGTCATAAATGAAAATGAAGAGTTTTGTAGCACTTTACGAATGTGACAAGCGCAAACGAGCGGCGCGCAGAAATGTCACTATGTCGCCTTTCTGAAAGAAAGTGAAGTTGTTACTCTTGTGCTTTTGAGCGCAGCGCAATTACGAGTCCTCAAAGCAGCTGTTGTCCATACTTTTCCCCGGAGTATTTCACAGAAAACATGCAATTTGATTTGTCATAAAGTTCCGCGCGCGTATCAGCAAACATGACGGACTGCGGTTCCGGTGCGCTCCGGGGTCCGTGTGGTGTAAGTCGCAATCTAACTTTGAATAACGGTGCAGATCCTAATTCCAGGACTCTGGCGCTTTTCCTCTGCCATCCTGTCACACTCACATTCAGCTCCAGCCTCAGCGCGCACATTCCTCTCCTCGGGCCGCGCGGTCCTAGCGCGGCAAACTTAATGTCGCCCATATCAATTTAGTTATTACAGTAGCCTGTCCAAATTGTACTACTCTAATTCATTATTATGGTAATACAATTTACTATGAGACTGGGGAATGGGCTAGTGAATGTTAAAAAAGTAGTGTATTATATAGCTGTTATGCAATAGCATTGTAAACATATCACAACAAAGTATTTTTTTAAACAACCTCAATTAAATATTTTCTTATAAATGCTACGTCTACATTAATCTATACATTTGAAAACTGCGTTTTCGTTTCAAAGCTCTCTCCATCTATCGTTTTTAAGGCATTTTCCAAAAGTTTCTCATCCACACTGAAATATCGGAAAATGCTAAATTCATCTCGCAGCGCATGCGTAAAACCTCATAAAATCTCACTAGGATGATACAGACATCTTAAAGTTCTCATGCTTTTCTTATGGCAGCATTTTAGTTAGAAAAACGCCTCCCCATTCACTGATGCATCCAGGTCGCACTCAGTCACCATTCTACTATATTTGGTCTAAAACGCAACTGCTCTCATGTTTTGCCGTAGAACCCTTCGCAAAGATCGCCGTAGTGTCTCAGATCAAGCAGCTTGTGAACCGATCTTTTCTAGTTCATTTATAGCACCAAATAAACATGAATGAACATCAGAAGAAATTTTGTTTCAACTGCGGAAAGACGTCAATACGAATAATTTTCAAGTTCAAGTCCACCAACATTAATCTACTAACTCTCTTGACTGCTTTGTCCAACACGATCTCATGACAATGCGTATAAATAGTACGAGTGTGCAATCTCGTAGAATGTATACGCCAAAACTCATTTTGCTGTGCATATGGTACGCCGTTTTTGGCGTGCATATGATACGCACTTTATGGCGAATTATATGAACGAACCCCCCAAACCCCCACCCTCACCCTACCCAAAACCGTGTCATATACACGCCATAAAGTGCGTATCATATGCACGCCAAAAACGGCGTACCATATGCACGCCAAAATGAGTTTTGGCGTATACATTCTACGAGATTGCACACTCGTACTATTGATACGCATTTTCGTGAGATCGGGCTCGCTTTGTCGGACAAAATGGCGGATTCAGCCTGTCAATCAAACTCCCAGCGAAATCTTTGCAGGACTGTGATATAAAGTGTGCAAAGTAACACCTTAAGCAACAGTGAAAGTGAATAGCACATAACAGACCCAACAGCGGTATAAACATACATTTCTATCAGTTCAATATGCGTCACATGACTAAGCATGCGTCGTTTTCAAATACCTCCGTTTTCACAGTCCACTCCACAATGCGAAACGCGGTTTTCAAATAGTTTTTCGAAAAGCTCAGTTTTCGCAGGACAATGTGGATGGAAGGTCAAAATGGAGAGGAAATAGATGTATTTTCAAACAAAAAAACGTATTAGTGTGGACAAAGCCTGCATGGGTTATCGAGTGAAAGAGGTCATTCGGTTTTAAACGCGAGTTTTTGTCTACTTTGAATGTCAATCTCAAAATGGTGTCATTGATAGATGAAAACAGCCACGGTTGTGGGCATGTAAAACTAAAGAATCTTTGAAAAGCTTTTAATTATATGACCAACACATGAGGAATGATTAGTATAAGAGACCCTCTGTATTCTTCTTCAATAACCACAAAAACTCTTTCCTTCTGTCTCTCTCTTAACATTACTAATAGATGTATGTTTGGGCTTGGCCTCTGACTTGTAATTAATGCTGACTGCAGTACATATCAGGCACTATGACCCAGTTGGTCAGTCCTTGCGGCTGTCGGTGCATCCTTGGATCTTTGCGTGCGACTGGACCATAGGAGCCTGAACGAAGCTTTGGCTGCGATGTGTACAGAGCACATGGGGTCTGAGAACCAAAGAGGAGAAATTTAATACATCCAGGAAACAGATCATCAAGTATGATAGATATACAGTCGCCTCTTAGTTTGTTTCTCATGGTTCTGACAGAACAAATACAACAGAACTTGTTGATTTAAGTAAGCAGTTGAGGATGGTTTCACAATGTATACATACGCACTTCTACAATGAAACCAGTATTTGACTAAACCTTACAGCTGTGTCAACACTTCATAAATGCACAGCTGAGGAAATGAAAACCACACTATAGCTGAACATTAGACATAACCTATTACTGTGTTATTACAGTATTGTAAACATGTAATAATGAACCACACATATGCACAAACTGCCCTTTTGGAATCATTGTTGTCAGAGTTCAAAAACTATATTCTCCCTTACTGACTAAATACTGTTTACACTAATGCTGGACTATGAATTGATAAAAATAGCTTTAAACCGCTCCAATGAAGTGTTGTTTAACAAACTGTGGACTCCAAAACCGAGCCAAAAAAGTGCGCGCCAGGCAATTATATTTAAACGCTCGGATACCACTTAGACAAAATGTGTGGATGATCGCCATGTGTCATGCAGTATACGCAGGCTGCTTGAGGTTAACCTTCAGACGAACCAAAGAAAACCACAGAGACAGAATCAGAAGGATTATTTTGAAGGGCATAAAGTTCTTCCAATTTCTGTTTGTCATCATTATAAAAACAGTGTGTGTCTGTTCTGTTGCTACTAAAATCCTCTTATCAGGCATTTTCTATGGAGGGAAAAATGCTCCCATCAGCATAAATTTTCAAATGTTTCAAAAAGGGCTGTTGTAACTAGGGAAAAGAGGAAAGGGGAACCAGATATGGACCGCTGAGATGTTTATGAGCCATGCTGTTAAATTCCCAACACACAGACTTAATTTCCTCAGGTCTTTGATACTCATACTGTAAGTCAACTTTTGTTTCCAGTAGAGCTGAAATCCACTGTTACTTTATTTTAAAACGGCAACTTTTAATTTTAAAACCGACCCCTTTTGATATACAAGAAGTGGGGGAATAGGAAACCGAAGTTCGGGCTTAAAAAACAGGCCGAGGCCACGTTTTAAAAATACTGCGGAGAAAACTGATAGAGGTTTTCAATTGAGGTTGACGTTCGTGTCTCGGTGCCACAGGTTCAGACGTGTGCGTGCTGCCCGCTCGCACAAAGGGACACTGTGCTCTTGCTAAAACTGTTCAAACCCACGTTTGTTATTCCTGTACTCGATACAGCTCTGCGGAATGAGGGCCTGCGGGAAAGACGATTCCGATTGCTTGCGGAAACGTGCAAACGCGCAACACGGCGCCTCCAACCGAGGTCTGTTTATCCTGCACTTTAAATAACGTTTCGAACACGTTCTCTCCCCACCTTCAAGACCCCCGAGTCCTCCTCATCTGGTACGCAGTTTCCATTTAAAATGTCACATCCCAAACTGCACATTACATCAAATTGTACTTAATGGCATCCAGACAAACTTTTATGTCCTTCCAACATTCTCATGCTCACTTTCGCTTACTCCCTCTTATTCCCCCATTGCTTTTCTTTTCTAGCTCATATCGCCGAGCAAGCAGTATATCCCTCTCCCTCAACAACATCTGGAGTCCATTCCAGGTGGAATAAAGAAGAGGGAATATAAATGGAGAAGTGGGCCTCAGTCTGCAGCGAGAGTGAAAGTCATACAATGGACGAATACAAGGAGGAAATGACAAAGATAGTTATTAGGCTTTAGAAAGAGACAGACACTATTTCATTTTTATGCAGGATTTATATGCAGTCCCCAAAACACAATGAAGTCACACTTGAAATCAGTCTAATATGATTTGGTGGTCAAGTAACATTTTTTATTATTAGCAATGTTGAAAACAGGTTAATATGTTTGTGGAAACTGTCATACAATTTTTTAGGGATTATTTAATTAATTCAAAGTTTAAATAAACAGCATTTATATATATATATATATATATATATATATATATATATATATATATATATATATATATATATATATATATATATATTACTAGGTAGTAACTGAATCGGGATTACGTAATCAGATTCCAATAATTTATTTAGTACTTGTAATTTTTATATTATATTATATTATATTATATTATATTACGGTTTAAAATGCTCATAATCACATTACAGTTGCTTTTTTTTATTACATGATTACATATTCACACAATGGTGATAAATTACTCATAATTTATTGATTCTCCCTGATTCTTCTGTTTACTCCTAGCCTTTCCTAATTTTTCCAATTCATTTTCATTTGACATGTTTATGATTTAATTCATTATTATCTTTCATCAACTCAGAACCCCACAAAGAGTTAGGTCAAAAGTCATCAAAAAGTAGATTTATTCATTAGTATAATGTTATATTAATGAAATCAAGAGTTTTTCCAGAGTTGTATGTGAGTGTGTGTGTGTGTGTGTGTGTGTGTGTGTGTGTGTGTGTGTGTGTGTGTGTGTGTGTGTGTGTGTGTGTGTGTGTGTGTGTGTGGGGCATATTTTTGTGAAATATCAGGACACAAATGTGTATAATGACATGGGTATGACATAGGTATTACAAAAAGAGGGTGAAATATGAGGACGTTCCCCATGTCCTCACTTTTCAAAATGCTTATAAATCACACAGGATGAGTTTTTTTTCCACCGAAAGTAAACTGCACAGTCTCCTGTGATGGGTAGGTTTAGGGGCAGGGGCAGTGTAGGGGGATAGAAAATACGGTTTGTACAGTATAAAAACCATTACGCCTATGGAATGTCACACATTTCACAAAAACAAACGTGTGTGTGTGTATATATATATATATATATATATATATATATATATATATATATATATATATATATATATATATATATATATATATATATATATATATATATATATATATATATATATATATATATATATATACATAATATATGTATGTATATGTATGTATGTATATACCCAATTTTATATAAAATAACTTTTTTAGTGCTATATTTATATTTAATTATATTTTCTTTTATTATTTTTATGTACATTTTCAATGTTTTTGGTTTACAGTCATGTGAGAATAAAGACAGCTACTGGGATACTACTGACTTTACTTTAAGACACTATGTATATTGGACAGTTCCTCCCAGGGATGAAGGTAATGACCCCTGGTGAGTGATGTTATTTCCCTTTGCTCTATCGCTCTGATGAGGTCACTATCTGCCTCCAATCCACAGGGAGATTTAATACTAGTTGAACAACACAACCAAATGTATGAAAGGCACAAAAACATAAAGGCAGCCAACAAATATATAAAGAACACTTTGTGAGTTCATTTCAAAGCAGTGTTGGCCTGTGATAAAAGGATATCTCCTTGATCTGAAGTCAAGTGACTCAGATATGAATGGTTTCAGCAGGCCTGTGTTCATGTATAGTGCCACCTTGTGGTGTCTGCCTGTGTCTGACAATACTGTATACCTGTTCAGGGGCGAGCATCTCATCACTTTTCTTCAACTACAGGCACTATTAATATCCAATGGTGTATAGATTAAACACAGGAAAATAGTTTTTTATTATTCTATTATTTCCACCAGATATGATATATTTATGAGGTATTCTACTAGATATGATAAGTGTTAAACAGCAGCATCCTGTGGTGGAAATTACATTTCAAACATGATTTAATAAAATAGTATACTCCTTTGTCTGGCGGAGACAAATAAATATACTTTATTGTATCCTAAAATAAACAATTATTTTATTTATCTATTTAACTTATTTTGATTCATTTGACAACATTGTAGCCTGGTAGAAAATTATACAAAAATTATCCATTCCCAATTAGTTATTCAATCAGTCGTGCAAAGCAATTATTTTGTTTTTTAGACGCAAATTTGTTCAGTGTGGTGGAGACATTTTTGATATAAATCATTTTCACAATAATACATACTGGAATGGTTCATGTTTACTTAAAATTATTATTATTACAATTTACAAACATGTATTAATTAATATTGTTATGATGGACTTGAAAAGATTGGGATTGGATTGGGATGGATTGGGACGGATTGGGACGGATTGGGACGGATTGGGACGGATTGGGACGAACGGACGGATGGACGGACGGATGGATGGATGGAGTTTCAAAAACAATGTGAACGTTTTATCAAAAATGTAAAAGGCTAATATCTGTTCGTTTTAATAAAAACGAACCCCTTGGTCATAAACTAAAAAAGTTCCAGAAACACCTATAGATAATAGAATGACTTCGGATAAAAAGGAAATATTTCTACAAAGACATAAAACTAAAGACCAAATATGTGCAAGTGGGCCAATATTTGACACACCCCATAAAAGGTGGGCCTCGTCAATGAGGTTAGAGAGCAGGAGTTAAGTGCGGACCACTTGAATGTACATCAGCCATTCCGTCAGCGTGTCCCATTAGGAAATCAGTCTAACAAATGTCTGATTGCTCCCATTTCCCTGTTCACCAGGGCACAGTTCCTGTCTTTAGTGTTAACCGCCGATTCTGTTTAATGGGCTTTCGGGGAAAGATTGATTACAGCGATGTCTGGAAACAAGCATGACCTCACACACGTGAACAAAACACCAGAGATAACAACCCATGACCTTAACTGATTGCTGGGAGAAACCAATGTCCAAAAATATCAAACAGCGCAGGCAGGTCATTCATCTCTGCCAAACAATGTAAATTGCTCCGGCACACCGATTATTTTCACAGGGTAGTTTTATGAGAGAGTAAGTCTTAAATGAAGTGAAAATCCCCATTACTGTAACTTAAATGATTCATGAGGCAGCGTTAAGAGACACTGCCCTCAATAGATGTTTGACTTGCACACACATTTCTTTACCAGTGTCAGAATAACAGACTAAACTGGCATCAACACTTTAAACTTATAAACATGTCTGTCATCACAGGACAGATTTAGATTTCTTTTATAATGAGCCCCTAATGGCTTAGTTCATTGTTTGTAGATAGCTGGTACTGATTGACAGGAAACCAGCCAACCAGTGTGATGAAAAGAAAACATCACTGCTGACCTCTAGTGGTCAAACAGAAAATCAATACAAATATGTTTTCCTCTTCTTCACAATACCTGTGTGAGATGGCTTTAGTTGCTGTTAGGTTGCTTCAAATTAAAAAAAAAAAAAAAATGTAGTGACCCTACCCATTTTGAACTTGAAAAATGTATGTGTCCTGTCTTTTCTGTTATATAATATTTTTCAACTTTATATGTCAGTTTTTCTGATGAATAGGCTAACTAAAATATGGAAGCTTGTTTCCGCCATAGAATAAAAAATAGTAGTTGCGTCTCACAATTCAGATTTTTCTCCTTGCGTTATAAACTTGCAATTGCAAAAAAGGCAAAATTGTGAGATAAAAGTTTATCTTAAATTGTTTCAGGATTCGATTCATAAGTTTGTGATTCGAATTCGATCGTGTCTTTATATAGGTTAATTGACCCTTAACTAAGCCAATCCCGAAAACCGCCAAATGCCAATCGTGGCTCAGTAACCATAACTAGACACAGAAGGTCTGTCAAGCTTTCGAGCAAAAGAAACATGCCGAGGCGTTGTGCGTATGGATTGTGCAAATTTAAAACTCGGTATCCTAAAATAATTTTTTTCCTTACCCAAACCTAAAACCCAAGGTTTTCACCCTGCTGTGCATGAACAAAGCTGTTCCTCAATTTGTATGTTTCCCATTTGAATGGTCAGCGTATGAAGCAGCTGCTTGCCCTGGGACCAATAGGCTTTTGCTTACATTTTGTTTAAAATATTCTCTAAATGGTTGCATATTATGTCGTGTATATATCCCTCGAATGCATACTGCAGTCCATTTTTGTCTTGCTCTGTCAGGTATTTCACCTGTTTGCCAAAAATGACTAATTATCTCCTTGGGAATGTCTGACACCAGCACATACATAATGTAAAAGATGTGCAAGGCCTGAAAGCTTGTCAGGCGTAGCAACAGTAACTAAGGAGGGCGGAGCTTAGCGAAGGGCTAAGTATAAAAGGGGTACAATGGGGCAAAAGGTGCACCACTGTATAATAAGGCGATTTTATTCTCCTCCAAAACACTGGATAGCACAAAATTTGCTGCATAAAATATCATAAACTATATTAAATCATATCATATAATAAATTATGATATTTATTGTTACTACTCTAATGCCATATTATCCTGCATGTATGGGATCTCCTTCAAAGCTTGCAGATTCTTTAGTTTCTAAATATTTATTGAATATATTATATATATACATTTCCTTTATTTATGTTTTTTGAAAAAGTACATATGCAAAACTACTTTAGCTAAAGTATTTGTATCAATAATGGATCCTCTAGAGTGGGGTAAAAGGCCAACTTGTAAATGTAAAGGACCTAGTCTCCTATACAGAATCAAGAGAGGACCTTGTCTCCCATCCAGAATTGAGAGAGGACTTTGTCTCCTGTGCAGAGTCCAGAGAGGACCTCGTCTCCCATCCAGAGTCCAGAGAGGACCTTGTCTCCCGTCCAGAGTCCAGAGAGGACTTCATCTACCGTCTAAAGTGAGTCTAAAGTGCTGGAAAGAGAGTCAATAGTTTGTGTTGCAACATTGATTTCTTCTAGGCTATCTGAGATGAACTGATGAGGAAGATTATTTACAAAGCAATCTTTAGTGGTAGTGGTAATAGTCCTACCATATTTGTAATGAGGGGACGGCTTTGCAGTCTGTCTCTAAATTGTCTCTAATTCAGAAATTGTCTCCGTCACCCTGGCTATCTCCCTGCATTGACAGAAAAGGCTATACTGAGGATGTGACAGGCAGTGCAAGTGACGATAACAGATGATGACATGGCTTACCATATTTGTTGACTAATCCATCTAACCAGATGTTTGATGGACTCGTAAAGGGTGCGAGAGAGAAAAAAACAGGAGACCCGGATACACGGATGGCAGGCTAAGAGGCTAGCGAAATACTAATGTGTTGTGATAGTGATTTAGATTAAAAGCTAGCGATGTCAGATTAGTGTGATATTAGACAATATATGATGATGAGTAAGTTATGTTTAGCAGTATAAACAACAAGGAATGATATCATATAGAGATTCAAAAGCAAAGAGGACCAGAGAGGACCTCGTCTCCCATCCAGAGTCCAGAGAGGACTCCGTCCCCCCAAATGGGGAAGTACTGTCACAGTCACCAGCTTAGCCACCTTCACCACTTCATATCCCAGAATCCTCCATAATCACCACCTGCACACAATCCACTATCACCTGCACCTGCCGTCAATCACCCTCATCACCACACAGTATATCAGCAGCACTCTAACCGCACTTTATTGTCTGATCTCATCTCTACAAGACAAGCAATAGACTCCCTACTATTGTTACTCACCTGAGAACTTACCTGATCATCTGTCATCCATCATCCATCTTCTATGATCTGCCTGTCACCCAATCCTGCCCACACTGACTGTTCACCAATCTGTCCTATCATATTCACTCGTCTGCTGCTGTTATACTCACCAAACTTGCTCCAACCTCATGCTTCACCTCATTAAACTTGAACCGTGTTCCTTGTCTGTCTGTCACCTTCTGCTGTCTGACAGAGACCAGACCACAAAAGGAAAAGATGAGTTTTGAACTCGCAGAAAAGAGCGCTCAAAAGAGCCAACTGAAATCTGTTTGAAATCACCGGAGGATTCTGTCGTCTCGTCATCACCTGCCCATGAAGGAAGAGATCATCTAATCATTGAACCGGATCGGGGTGAACTTTGTCCAGAGAACAACCCCTGCCCATCTCAGAGTCTTGTCTCACCAAGGCCGCCATCACAGAGTTTCGTCCCATCATGGCCGCCATCCCAGACTTTAGTCCAGTTATGGCCGCCATCCCAGAGTCTCGTCCCATCATGGCCACCATGCCAGAGCCCTCTGCCAAGATGGCTGCCACACTTGAATCTTCACCCAAGATGGCTGCCATGCCTGAGACTCTAATCCCCGCTACGAGTCTCGAGATGACTCCAGCCGCTGCCCAAATGCCAGTGTCGACCTCGTCTCCCGTTCAGAATCCAGAGAGGACACTTATTTTATTGTTCTTTTCTAATTTTAGGAGTTTGAATATACACAGACATATATATATACATATGTATATATATATATATATATATATATATATATATATATACACATATATATATATATATATATATATATATACATATATATATATATATATATATATATATATATATATATATATATATATATATATATATATATATATATATACATATACATATATATACATATACATATATATATATATATATATATATATATATATATATATATATATATATATATATATATATATATATATATATATATATATATATATATATATATATATATATATATATATATATATATATACACACAGTACCTATTTGATCCACCACAGCTAAGTGATCACATGTATTTAATTCCTTGCATTCAACATTTCAATTTGATTATTTATAGTAACAATTTGTAATTAACCATTAACATTGATTATTATTAAAATACATAGGAGGAACCGACATGCCAATTAGTAACTGACCTTATGCAGACACATAGTTAAAGCGGACTGATATCGTCTTGGTCTGGAGCAAGGTTCACTTGAGGTCACGTGAAAATAAGTGGGGCCCCAATAAGTAAATCTGCCCCAATGGCTCTCTATGAGAGCGCTTGGCAGTTCCATTTTTCACCACAGATTTAGATCATAGACTGTAAAAAAATATCGACGTAGTGTCCGTGACGTCACCCGTAGGTTTCTGAAGAGCAGTTTTGAAGCAGTCTGCCGTTGCCATCTTGGCAGCGTGTCACCACGCATCACTCCCGGATAACAGAAACTGGGCAAAGAGGCGGGACGTGGCTGGAGCTGAGGTGACGTGATGACTAACGGACAGCAGACAAACGGCTATCCACTGTCACTCAAAGTTCTCTTAATTATGCAGAACTTTAAGGCTTTATATAATGTAAACAAATGAGTTATAAAAAAAAATTCACCCCCCTCACAGTGGGAATGAAGGGCAAAATTAGCCACATAGACCAAAACCACAATTTGTACCAGGCTGTAAAAGTAGATTTTTTTTTTTTCTGCTGTAAAGTTGGGCATTTTATCATGGCGTTCAATGTTATTCTGCTCCCTAGCGACCAGTCAATGAATTGTCATTTAAAATATCCTGCTCACAACTTAAAAAGTCTAGAAAATCCTAAAAAATATTTGTTGCAGAATTCTGAACATATTTACAATTTATTATTAAATCAGTATATAGAAGTATGTTTGGATGATTATTTTGGTGGAGCTCTGCCCCACCTGCCCATACAGACAAGCTGTGGCTGCTGAAAGGTTCTTTTTTTTCAACTGTCTGCTACTTTTCTCTAGCCTGGGCATCTCGAACCTCGTTACAAAAGTGGCACTGCTGCTAATGATGAGGCAAGAGCCCATAAACCCCTACATCATACAGCTATACGAGTGGTTTGAACATCTAGTATTAATCATGTTTTAGATGCACTTTTCTTAGATGCCAAGTCACATGGTCATGATTAACTAGCTCTCTTTTTTTTAAATTTGCACAAAATGCAGTGATCTGATTAGACAGTGCCTAACTCAGGATCCAGCTAAACGGCCGATGTTAGAACACGAATGGATTAGAAATGATCTTCTGTAGATTGGAGAAGTTCAGGAGATTCACTCGATCAGTGATTTCAGGGGTAATAAAGTGTAACAGACAGATACTATAATTTATCTTCAATTCTGGATTATTTGAGGTGAGATTTTCAATGTTCTTGTCATAGTCATCACCATTTATATAATGCTGTATATAATACATATACAGTTGACATTCATATAATCTTTGTATTGGATAGGAAATACTAAACTTGCTGCACTTGGTGGAGGGTTTGAGCTTGTGATATGCCCCAAAGCCCGAAATCCAACCCCACCCTGACAGGGAACTCAAGCGAGAGAGCTCAGAGCCCATCAACAGCCATATTGCGCCAGAACACCACCACACACCAGCTGATTGGTGGAGAGAGACAGAGTGATGAAGCCAATCAGTAAATGGGGATGATTAGGAGGCCATGATGGACAGAGGCTAATGGGTAAATTTGGCCTGGATTCCGGGCAGGGGTGGAACGGTTCAAATTACTCACGGTTCGGTTTGTATCACGGTTTAAGGGTCATGGTTTCCGTATACGGTTCGGTATGTGCTACGTTCAGGGTAATTAGGAAATTGTTCAAATAAAAATAAACAAAATAAGTACAAATAATCAAACTACAAGCAACAACACAAATACATGCATATAAAATAAACAGTGCTTTTCAGGTTTACCAGGTACAGAAATTCAATACAATGTACCTGTTACAAATGAACACGCGTCTTTATCGACTGTTTATGTTTTACTACGTTTTAACCTACTATGTTCGCTAGGATTACCAAGACGGGCATGTTGACATTTGTTGTGTGAATTTGTCCGTTCAAGCGCAAGTCTTGAAAGAGAACTCGATATTTGCGTCTATCTGCACACAGCCATTTATGAAACATTAGGGACAGGCCAGGATTAGACACAGCAGCGATTAGAGGAGATAGAGTTGTGTGTGAGGAGAACCATTGATCATCTAGGATGTTAAAAAAAGCGGAACGGTCACTTTATCTACTAAATTTGTGTCCTCATGTCTTTTTAAAACATTATATATATATTTATTTTTACTTTCCATATGGTATTTTCATACAAGGTTATATATTCATTTTGAAAAAAAAACAATAATAACCTGCAATATGCCCTTTAAATGGATTTTGGGATTATAAAAAAGTATGACAATAATAAATTATTTTAAAGAATAGAAAGCAAAAAAAAAAAAAACTTAATGTGGAATGAGTCAGCCTCTGTTTTCACTTGCTTTCTTGTATTATTAGAAAGATTCAGGTCTCAAATCTTGAAAATGAAAGGAACCATTTTTTTTACCACAAACAAATATTTCTTTCACTTAAAGGACCTGTATGTAGGATTGTGGCCAAAACTGGTACTGCAATCACTTCCAAATGACTGTAGAGCGGTGTATCCCCTCTCCCCCTGACTCGAAGTTACCAGATAGGCTGCAGGAACGGCTGCTACAAGGAGCTTCCAATAGCAAGTGACAAGTCCTACACGGTACATTTTTTTTCTGTTAATTATGTTTATGCTTCATGAGAGGTCTTTGAGGTTTCATAAAGTTAGACATTTTTTATCCAAAAAGTTTGTAGCCGCAGCTGTGGTAACTAGAGCAGAGCTGGCAACCCGGATGCCCAAACACTACTGACTTTGTGATTGGTAGATCGGTGGAGGGTGGAGCTTCAGGCCAAAACACAACATGTCAACATCAACATCAGTTGAGGGCTGCAACTTCACTTTTAAAATGACAATATCCTGGCCGGACTACTGTTGTCAGTATTTGAAATTAACATGATTTCTTAATGTCTTAATGTCCATTTTATGATTAATTGAAATACATTTCTTACATACAGTTCCTTTAAAAAAAAACCTATCACCATTATTTACTCACCCTCATGTTGTTCCAAACTCGTATACTGTTATTGTTTGTCAGTGGAACACAATAAATCCTTTTAATGCATACAAAAGAAAAAAAATATTTTAAACGCCCAGCCTATGAGAAACCGAGAAACCGAAATGAAAAGGAAATGGCCTCTTTTTGTGCCTCCTGAAATAAAACTCTTTAAAATCTCTATCTTCATGCTTGAAAACTTCAGTGCACTTCAGAGCTTGTCTAAAACAAAACCCTACAATAAATGAGACTAGAGCCAATGGACAAAAATATGCTAAAATACCCCTATTAGTTATTTAGGTTTAAGAAGCTATTATTGTATTTGATTTTGGTCAATCTTGAAGCTTATAGGAAGAGTTACCCAAAAACAGATTCTAATGACTGGAAAGAAATCCTTTTTATGGGCTTTATGTGTCTTTCCTATGGTCCGTGCCTTTCATAGTTTTTACGTTGCAAACCATTATTATCTTGCTGGAGTGCCATTGCTGGCATGGTAACCAAGGGCTGTTCTGCACTTTAGGGGGTTGTCACAGAGTTTTGTTGTTGGGTGAGGGGGTTTGCTGGACTAGCCATTAAATGTAATGAATAATTGTGTCTGGTTGGTACAGCCACTACAGCTTGATGCTATTCACTGCCATTAAATGGACACAAGCAGTATTAAAACCAAGGCCGTAACCATGTCGCGAACATGGGGGTGGGGGGACCATTTTTTGTTTTTTATAAAGCAGTGAATAAAATTCTAGGTCGAATTCTAGTTGGGAAATTACCCTTTTTGAACTATTTGCAAAAAATATTTGCGTCAAATTTATTATTAGGCCCGAGATTCTTCGCATGAGTGAATAAACCATCAGCTGTTGACATTGAAATTCCCTAGGTGCATTTTGTTTTGTGATTTCAATGAAAACAAAGTCTCCTACACAACTATGGAGGACCAAACCTGCATAAATTAAAAATAAATAAATGAATTAATGAATAAGTAAATAAATAAATATACAAATATGTACATTAATAAACAGATAAATAGACAAATAAATGTGATAATAGGAAAATAAATAACAGAATTAACGACTTGATAAAATAAATGATACATTTTTAATCAAATAAAATGTTGTATATTTCCCTTAATTTATTATTTTCTGCTTTTATACATTTAAAAAAAATTTTTTTGTATTAATTATATATTATATATTTTATATATTTATATTTGTATATTTATTTTTACATTTATTTATTTTTCAGTTCATTTAATTTTACATTTATTTATTCCCACATGTATTTATTTTTATATTTATTTATCAGTTCATTTATTTTTACTTTTCCGTGTGCAACATGGAAATGAGGAGGGCGGTCCATGTGTAGCTTCAGCGCATCATTGGTTGAGAGCTCAAGCATTGATAAAGCGATAGAGGAGAGTTTCAAAGTAAATTGCGGACAGATGGTTCTTTCACACACACACAGACACCAAACAACATATCAATGTTTCCAGCAGTTTGACCCATTGAGAGATAAGTTTCAGGGGTACTTATCGCAAGTACGATAGACGTCACTACTACAACCGTAGTGCCATCTGACTCGCACAGATTTTGAACTTGACAGGTTGTAGCTTTTGCATGTACACAATGGTGGACGTTTCACAAATAGCTAACGTTAGAGAGTGGCGCAGTTTAGCGAATTAAGTCGAAAACAACGCATCAAATGACTGTTGTTTATATTAGATGTACTAATCGATGTTTTAGGGGGGCTATATTCAGATATGAATGTGGAAGTACAGACTGAATTGTAAGGCACTCTGCAAAATATTTCCCAGCACATTCAAAATCATAGAGTCAGATGGCACTAAGGTGGGAATTGACATCCATCGTACTTACTTCCGATAAGTACCATTGAAACTTATCTCTCAATGGTTCAAACTGCTGGAAACATTTGCTAAGTTGTTTGGTGTCTGTGACTGTGTAAGAACTATCCGGCCGCCATTAACTTTGAAAACTCTACTCTATCGCTGATCTGCCGATTGTGAGCTCTCAACCAATGATGCGCAGAAGCTACACAAGGACCGCCCTCCTCATTTCCATGTTGCACAAGGAAAAGTAAAAATGAATGAATCAATCAAATAAATGTAAAAATAAATACATGTGGGAATAAATAAATGTAAAAATAAATGAATGCATAAATAAATATTAAAATTAATTAAGAGAATAAATAAAAGTTAAAAATATTTTTATAAAATGTATAAAATCAGAAAATAATAAATTATGGGAAAAATACAAAATTTTATTTGATTAAAAATGAATCATATTTATTTTATCAAGTCGTTTTTTTTTATTTATTTTCCTATTATAACATTTATTTATCTATCTGCTTATTTACATATTTGTATATTTATTCATTTATTTACTTATTCATTTTTTTATTTTTAATTTATGCAGGTTTGGTCCTCCATACACAACAGCATTAAGTGATAGATTGACGTGCTTGTATGAACTGTGAAGATTGTGCACAAGCCAAAAGAAAGAGAACGTAAACCACGCCTACTTTGATTTGATTAGTCATCTCAATCATTTTAACATTGACGAGCGCTGTTAGACCACTGAGGCAAACCAGACTAAAAATCATGTAACTTTTAAACATTTTTGTCATTCTAACATTCAGAGCGCTGCATAATGAAGTGCAGCAGAGCAGTGCAAATTTCAAATATTGGGGGGACAATTTGGCCATTTCTAATTACTGGGGGGACTTGTCCCCCTCAATGTCTATGGTGGTTACGGCCCTGATTAAAACAACACCAGGGTGAATAAATGACTTGATTTTCATTTTAGGCTGAACTCTCCCTTTAACTGCAGTGTGTACGTGGCCAGTGAGAATCGCAGGCAAAGGTAATTGCTGTTTTTGAACTTTCGCCAGATTTAGTGTAGACTGTTGCAGTATTGTGCAAGACAGCGTTTATTAACAGCACAGCGGCTGCTAAAAAGGACCACAAAGTCAGCAAAGCATGCAGTTCCGTCTCTGTGTTATTGGTCGTGAGGCTGGTATGTTACAGAGCCATTGAGAAAACAGCCCTGGGCTGCATTTCCCAAAAGCATTGTAATACAATTGACACCAACGGTCTCTATGATCAACTTAGGTGTAAGATTCTTTGGGAAACAGCTCTGGTGTTATTGTGTGTTGTATTGTGTTCTGGTAGGGTAAAGGCCAAAGTACAGTACTTCACTTTTTACGTGTACGCGGGGGTCAGCGTTTTTTGTTTGTATTTATTTGTTTTGCAGTATTTATATGTGTTGTAACTCCTGGCAAGAGATTCCTCAAAACTGCTCCTTTGAAGGCATCCTAAGTAAAATTGCTCCATATTTGTTTGTTGCCCATAACCTGAATTTGGCTGAAAAAAGAATCTGACCATGACTAGAATTTTCTTATCACATGAGTGTAGGATACAACGGGGCAAAAGGAGCACTGGGTTAAAAGGCACCTTTGATTTTATTTTCCTCTAAACTAGACGGCACAAAAACACAAAACATCTGCTTTGCAAGATGCACGTGGAAATTCGGGTGATCCAGCAGCGATTCTGTGCCAATTTGATCTCATGTTTAATGTTTTCTAAAATGTAGATTTATGTAGCAAATGAATCGATAAAATTAATGTCTGTTTATTTTGAGACAAAGGCTTAATGATTTTTCGTTTTGTTCAAAGTAATTAAAGCAACAGTTTTTCAATAACAGAATATGTAAAAGTATGGTATTTGGGGTAAAAAGAGCCCCTTGCTGTTGGGGTAAAAGGCACAATAATTAACATGACAGACAGCTGGATTACTTTTTTTATTTGCTGACATATAGTTAGATTCAGATGGAAAAAATTCATATTAGAGATCATCATATCAAATAATAAAATATAATTTATCGTTATTACTGTTAATCTATATTAAATTATGGGATCTCATGGAATGCTTTCAGAATCTTTTTAAAATAATTTTGTTTGTGATTTGAAAATATTTTTATACTAACATTTTATTGACAGTTTATTTGTTGAATAAAAATGAATTGTATCAAAATAAACAGAAAATAGAACAAACTTTGTTTAAGCGATTGTTTTGAACAAGTATTAACTTAGACGTGAATAAAAACAATATTTTTGCAAATTAACTATAAGATGCTTCAGTAAGAATTGGACAAAATACGCAAAATAATATGGAAATATAACCAAAATACCCTAATACAGCAAAATAGACAAAACACAATTAATCCGCTGATAATCAAAGTTTTTATTTGAAACGGAAAAGGTAAAGAGAGGGAACCCTACAAACACAATATGAGGGTTCATGATTCATCTGATGTATTTGATCCACAAATGTTTCTCTAAACCGTGGCTTCAAGTTTTCACTCTGATACTCTTCTCTCCTGCATTCAAAAGACAACTGTCCGACTGTATCCGAGCAGGATCAAACCTCTCTCACCCAAAAATACACAATACAGTCAAAATGAAACATGCAACCCTGAACACAAACAAGTGCGTGCAAAACCCTCCGCTTAGACCACATACAGTTTAAAGTGAAAAATAAACATATTTACACACAAATATCATCATTTCTTAGATTTCCCTTATTTAATACAAAGCAAATGGCAAATAGATTATGCAGAGTTCTAAAAGCGTGTGGATGGAGGATTTGTTGTGGATGGTGGTTTCTTTTTATGAAGGGAGAAATTTACATCAAACTAAGAATGACTTCCAAGTAATCATCAAACCCTTCAAACAGCTGCAAACTTGAATAAATCAAACCGTTTGCAAATATTCACACACACAAACACACTAAGGAAACCAGTCCTGTGTGCATTAACGCTGCTGATGCCCACTTGTTGCATCTAACCATTTGAGTCGCGGTATATGGAAAAGCTCTACAAAATCGCAGCCAAAAATACAAACTATTTAAGATAAACCCAAGTTAAATGTCTATTGAAACAAGCCGTTTTTCAAAGCATAATACAACATGTGGAAGAGGCAGGCAATGTAGAAATTCAACTGTAATACGCTGATTGTTATAGAAATAGCACACGCTCAAATGCAGACGCCCCCTTCCAAATCCAATAGTCTCTAGTTGTGGGGTGTAACAATAACTGGAGGAGAGGACTCAACTGCGCCAGGTCCCAAAGCTTCAAGTGACATTATGCCAAACACTTATTTGGCTCCCATTGGACAATGTAACAAGGACATCATCTTCTTCTCCCTACGCTCCTAGCCAACTAGAGGATTTTGAGGTGGTGTCAGGAGGGCGGCTGATTGGGCGTCTCAGTGGTGTGGGGACACAACAGAGCGAGGGCTGCCGCCGAGCCATGTATCTTTCCCTTGCGTGTTTCTCACAGAACATTTTGTCCTCAACCCAAAAGTGACCACGCATCTTTAGGTTGAGCCCACATTCTGTACAGGTGTAGCACTCTGGATGACGGAAGCAATCGTCTGTGATCCTCACAGCCTGAGTGCTGAAAGGGGAAGGAGAAATATAACTTTTAAAGTCACTGAACACAATAATAGGTCTGTTCTATAACCTGGTGAACTCTTCTCTTAATACTAGTTAAGGCTGGAATACACTTCATGACTTTTGCCTGATTTATGGTCTGGTTGATGCTAGTTGCCTTCAATCAGAGCCAGGCTGCAGATTTTGAGCAGTCAGTGTTGAAAGATTTAGTGCCGTATTTGAAGGATCTGAGTGCATGGTCTGTAGTGCAGGGCAGAGGTGCACTTAGGGACTTCCACTTTTGTAGGTTTAACGAAAAAAAAAAAAAAAAACCTGTCGCCGTAGCAGGTGCATTGTCCAAAAGGGTTGTACCTAGTCTCTTAATAAGTCATGGGTGTTTTTTGGGCATAATGTGCAATAAAACAATCAGAGTCTCATCTCCTGTTCCCTTTAAAAGCCAGTTGCGCGTCCCTGTGTGTGTAATAAGCAGTGTATGCACGCTGTGCAGTGCACCCGCCTATAGGCGCATATTACTTACACGCCCTTTGAAACAACAAAAACCTGGTCTAAAGTCAATAGTGCAATATTTTTTGTTAGTCAATGGCGCAGTCGTTTTCAGTTGCCTCAAAAAAGAAATGCGCCAACAACGCGCCTGAACACACAGACCCATGGGCGAACAGATGTGTGTGAGTACATTTGGTATTTAAACAAGTGAAAGTGAAAATAACTGCATCTCGCTCAAACTAGCAAAAACACTTGTGTCGTGCCTAGCGTCGCATAGCGCTGGGTGTATGATAGGGCCCTTAGTGTATGATGGGCACAGACTCCGATTTTCTTTAGCTTGGAACTCTGATTCCATCCAGTACGAGGGTTTCAATTGTTTTCATTTGTCTGGCATCTTCTAGCAATGAAGCACATGTCTCTGTGTTGGTTTGTTGCGCTCGGAATGACTTGAAAGTCTGGTAGTGTGTGAACCAAGTACATGAGGTGCTTTGTGGGATTCTTTTTAAACAGCACTGAAGAAAATTAGATTGTTGTCAAATGTCTGTACTTTTTGGAACAATATTTTTGTCGGCGAAGCACCTAAGTGCCTTAAAATGCTGTCTAGGTCAAGTGTTTCGTCTCACTTCACGATGATGTTGAAGTGTAATTCTCACATGCTAATATACGAATGAATAACTGCTGTCTCAGTCTTACTCAATCATCAACTGAAAAGATTATGAGAATGATTCTTCCCTAAAGGCTAAACATAAGGCTTTCATCAAGGCTCATTAACCTCTTATGCAATCTAAACATGCCTGTGCAGAGGACATATAGTAGAGTGTGCGCAGAATCGGAGGGATTCAGGCGTTGTGTGTTTTCTCTTACACAATTTTGGTGCCACATTTTTCACAGGTGTGGTATTTCTGCCCTCCAGCAACAGAGGACGTGGTCTTGGAAGGGCTTGGCGACAACTTGCTTGGATAAAGGATGGCGCCCTCTGTGAATACAAAAGAGAAAACATTCAGCACCTGGAAGAACAGCATTTCCCTTTTACCCTCACCCTGACTGACTATGTCCATAGGTCACCTTCACTTGTAGCGGTTTTCAATTTATGCTTAATGTCCTTTCAAACTTTAACACCACTGTGTCTTCTGACAATCGAAATCAAACATCACATTTTGTGTTTTTCTAGTTTTCTATTTTTATAATTAACACCTAAGTTGGTATATTATTACTGAATCAATTTATGATGTCAATATTTTAAATTGTGAGCAATTGTGAAAAATGTGAACGAGACTAGAAGATTTAAATGCTCAAAGATTGACATTCATTTCCCAAAGCACTTTTTTAGATAGTGCATGTCTCACCTTTCTCATCAGCCTCCAGCACCTCCTGAAGCATTTTGAAGGTGTTGGATTGGCGAGGAGCCGCACGCGATTCTTTGTTCTCCTGAATCATCTTGTACACCTCTGAGTCTCTGTCAAACCTCTGCATGGCGAAGTCTGAGCTGAAAGACACAAAGAGAGTTCATTTATCTACAAGTTAAACTTGACAAAACCTTAAAAACACAACACTCGTGGAGAGAGACACAATCCAACAGTGATGCGTATTTCTTTAGTAAGAATGAAGGGCCCCATGAAAAATGTTCAATCTCTATCTCTGGATTATGTAGAAAATATAACCATGCTAGTGTAACATTATGGAGGGATCAGTCCTGGTTTTGCACTACAACAGTAGAGATATGATTACAGATGCCTTTAAGGCAAAAGCAAGACTTATGCTGTCATGGCAACTCCATAAGCCATTCTGAGTCTCATTCAGTATGGATAGTGTATAATGTCCTGCTATTTTGAGCATATATTATAACTCAGAGTCTTCACTCCTGACATCAATAACCTTTATGACAGACTTCATATATATACAAAAAAAAATAGAAAATCCACTGTGTATTATGCAATTAGGTATTTAAAACTTTTGGAAAAACTGATATAAATTAGATGTAGACTTAGGGTATGTTTACACGACAGCGATATACTGAAAACAGAGATGCCAATGTTGTCAAAATGACCCCCGATCACACAAATCTGCAAAAATGACTAAAACGGCTGTAATATGCATTGACTTGGTCGGCATTACTGGGAATGCCCACAAAAAGTAATTTCCACCATATGCCGTGGGGGAAAACAAGCCATTACAATAAATGCACGTAATTGACCTTGTTAGACACTTTATCTTTAATCTAAAACTTCAGATAATTATTATTAGGTGCAGAACAACTCTTCAGGACTGCACAAAGCAAAAATAGATCGTAATCATTACAAAGAGTAAAGATAAAGCGTCTAACAAGGTATACGTGCATTCATTCTAATGGCTTGTTTTACCTCACAGCATATGGCGAATGTGGGCGTTCCCCCAGCTATGACATGACGCCGACCAAGTCAGTAGTTGACGATGTCACTGTCAAGAAACACCCTACGAACGTGTGATACGCATGCTTGACCATATCATACGCATGCGTATGACGTCACAGTTTTCACAAATTCACGTTTTTGTTGTTTACACGGAGATGGTAAAAACATTGTTTTTAAAACTGTTTTTCAAAAGCTTGCGTTTTCAGGCCCCCAAAAACATCTTTGTTGTGCAAATGAGCGGCCAAAACGCATAAAAAGTTTTCTATTTTTAATGTTGGGTAAACATACCCTCAGCCTTTCCAAATTACTTGGTAGCCAAGACCTCTGTATTAACTAAACTGACTAACCCATTATGTGGAGTCATTCCTTCCTTAATATATTATGTTTCCTTCATAAAGTACAAGATTATTTTTTCTCTCCATTGTTCTTCCCTCGCTCCTGTGGTCATCACTATGCTCTCTGAATGCAACAATTAGCAGACTGTACTTGTATGGGGAGTAAAAACATTGGGGTATAATATGAGTGGGGCTTTGAGAAATTGTGTACGTTTTCTAATGGCAGGTTTAATGGGCTGATTAGAGTGCAGTTACAGTAGCTGTCCAGCGGGAGGTTTATGGTTGCATTTTTATGCACAGTCATAAACACAGCTTTCTCACACACATGGACATCCTATAAATGCTTGACACATATGAATGTCTGCCATAAAGGCAAACTATACAGCCTAGAGGATAATACACACGTATGAGAATAATTAACACTTTACCCACACACATACTGTACATTACTGTTCAAAAGTTTATATAAATGGTCCCACATTCAAAATTTGCCCAAGCAACTTTTAATAAACCTGCATATCAGTGGACCTATGACAAAAATGGGGCACATTTGGTTGCACTGAATTATGTATTGAATAAAGAGTGGGCTGCAGAGTGAGAGACTGAAAGAGAGAAACTTTTTTTTGAGCGAGGACACCCAACAGGATTGACAAACAAACCGGTAACAGATTCTCCTACAACAGTGGCCTTGTGATAGTTAGCTCATGTGTTTGCTGTCAAAACAAATGTTATCAGGATTTCTGTTTTGTACAAAGGCCATGACATGGGGTGAGAAATGATTAACCAAAACTCTTGACTCTTGCCTTGACAAAAAGGGATTGCTTATTACTGTAACATCAAACAGAGGCGGAAAACTACACAATCAGAGTAAAATGAGATTAAAAGTATCTGTCGAGAGGATTTGATTGAGTTTCTGGGTGTGGTTGTCACAAGAAACCTGCATGACAGCAAGCATTTCATGACTGACATGACTGTTTGCATGTTGGAATGTACAGAAATACAGAATTGCATTTCTGTAGCATGTCCAAGATTTGACCGAAAATGAAAAGAAAGAAGCATTTGGAATAGTCATTACTCTGAAAAAAAGCATTTGAAGACACTGTAAATCTCCAAATAAATGGCATGTTCACTATCTGCATGCAGGCTGTTCAATGAGACATGCTTCAAATTGAAACCAGACAGTGAGTTTGAGTTTCCCCTCAGAACTCTCCCCGCACCTCTCAGTTCCCCACAGGGTCGATGCCTAAATTCACGGGGAACGGGATAACATCTTTACGGGTGCGCCATCATAACCTGGACCATAAAGGTTATAGCATAGGTGATCACAGCAGGTCAAAGCAGGGTTTATTTATCCCCGGACATAAATGTGTCCTGCAGTGGGGATGCATGTTTCTCATTCGGAATATTTAGACGGCAACATTTACTGAAGGTACGATGAGAAGTAAATAAAAGAACATTCCATCCATCTACAATCCCCCACAGCTGAGTTATGATTACAATCTTGCTGAACAGGCTTCAGGTTGAAAAGTGAAAACAGTCGACACAGCATCATTACATTACAGTGCTGAGAACAGAGCAGAGCGCTGGTCTCACATTACGATATTTCATCTTCCCCTGCAGACTAGCCTGTCATTTGCCATGTAAGTTTCGAAGATGATGTCTGAATAGTTTGGACTTACCTCAACAGCAAACAAAGACAAATTCCTATCCAACTAGTTCAACTCTTGTTGGAACAACAACAGAGCCTATGGTGACAACTGCACACACACACACATCTAAAACTCTGGCAAACACACACACAAGGGAGGCAGTGCACCCGCATACACACCTCTCTGTCGAGTTTCAACGAGACGCAAAGAAAGTTGAGAGTTTCAGTATGATAGGTGTGACTTTGGGCTGCCTCGAGAATTGGTTGACAGCAGAAAAGGGGTGTATTTACTAGTTTTCAACATGTTCCTATTGGTTTAGAAAAAAGGGGGTGGGGTCATTGGTATATAGAAGAGGGAGAAGGGTGGGGGGCTAATTAGGGGCAGAAATGAAAATCCAGGAAAGGAAAGGAAAGGAAAGGAAAGGAAAGGAAAGGAAAGGAAAGGAAAGGAAAGGAAAGGAAAGGAAAGGAAAGGAAAGGAAAGGAAAGGAAAGGAAAGGAAAGGAAAGGAAAGGAAAGGAAAGGAAAGGAAAGGAAAGGAAAGGAAAGGAAAGGAAAGGAAAGGAAAGGAAAGGAAAGGAAAGGAAAGGAAAGGAAAGGAAAGGAAAGGAAAGGAAAGGAAAGGAAAGGAAAGGAAAGGAAAGGAAAGGAAAGGAAAGGAAAGGAAAGGAAAGGAAAGGAAAGGAAAGGAAAGGAAAGGAAAGGAAAGGAAAGGAAAGGAAAGGAAAGGGGAAAAATTTTGGGACATCAACCATGCAGTCCTTTAGCTGTCTGACAGAAGGAGCCAAAATACATCTGTTCTTAGAACTGTTCAATTGATTTAAATGCATTAATTATGAAAAAAATGCAATAAAAAACAACACAATTAATTTTAGTCACCAGACTTAACTTTCTTATTCTCATTTGAAACAAATAATTAAATATTGAATGCAATTTATTTCAATATTACATATTCATCTGTAAAAATTTAAATTAATCTGATTAAAAATGTTCTTCTGAGTGACCTGAGAGGAGAAGTGTATGTACCTGCGTCGGGGGGAGACGGGAGGCTCTCGTTCGAAGGGGCTGAGTGGAGAGTATCGTCCAGGGGGAGTTGGAGTCCGACTTGACACAGAGCTACTGCGGAAATCCACGGAAGAGATCTCCTGCAGAATACACAGAGCATAGGACAGGTCAGAATAACACACATGGCAGTGTTAGCTGTACATCCCTACGATTGTGTGTGTATGCTCAGCAGATGTCAGAAAAATCCCAGGATCTTCCCACTGTCTCATACCCCATGCTGAGGCACCTGCAGTTGTTTAGAGATGTCTGAGGTTGAGCAACCTTGTGTATGTGTGTAAGCTCAGTCCAAAGGCCAGAAATATTGCCACCTTTTTATTTTTTTTAATACTGATAAGATCCAGCCATTACCCAGATAATGAAGTGCAATGTAACCAGTATCAGAAAGCAGGTTACAAAATGATTTAAAAACAAAAACAAAATGATTTTAAAAAACCAACAACATGTGAAATACTACTCTTCCTTCAAGTGGCCGGCAATCAACCCAGATTTATATCCCATTGAAAAAAAAAAATTATTTATATATATATATATATATATATTTATATATATATTTATTTTTTTATTTATTTTTTTTACCTTCAAATCAGGATGAAATAGAAGTAGTGACAGATATTTTCTTTGATATTAAAAGGTACATCTGAGTGAAACAGACTATCTAAAAGAAAAAGAAAAAGAAGGGCTTGGACTTGGTTGTTGATTGGATGGAGGCAGATCTGAATGTGACCTTGCAGTGACTCTATAAAAAAAGGATGGGGACTAAATGGACAAAATGATTGGAGAAGTCTGACATACATCACCAGCGAGAAGTCTGTGGTTTCAAGTTATGAAATGACCTTCATCTTACGTTCACAAACAATACAAAAATTCCACACCATAAATCCACATTATCAAGATGATGAAATACCTATTTCAGAACAAAAAGTGCTCCAGATTTGAAAATAAGTGGACCCTAAACATGTGAAAATGAAGAATGTTTTAATTGTTCTACAGAGTTGATAAAAAAGAAAACGCTGCATTAGCTGATTAAAAAATGGGTGAAAAAAAGGAGAAATGCATTCAAATCTGAGAACCTTTGCACAGACAAATTCCTCAGAGATTCCTCATGGAACATGATTTGATAAACTCTGGAGAACTTTTAAAAGAATGATAAATGTAGAGACAGAACACAAACAGGTGGACAAAGACAACAACAGAGCAGGTGGGAGGAACTAATACCTACACCAGGGGTGCAAAACTCAGTTCCTGGAAGGCCATAGCCCTGCAGAGTTTAGTTCCAACCCTGCTTCAACACACATACTTATAGTTTTCAAATAAGCTTGAAGGACTTGATTAACTGGATCTTTTAATTAGGGTTGAAGTTAAAACTTCACTCAGAGAAGCTGTCAATCATGATGTCACACCCCTGTTATTATAGCATCAAATAACTAAAACCAAACTTATTTTACACCTGGGGGCAATTAATGGCTTCACTTTTCAGGACTTGTGCGGCACTTTTTTAACGCATTGTAATTACAAGTTCTACAAGCACATGAAACCTTTTTAGAGTTCAGATTCATTTCAGTTGTTCTGCACAGGGACGTAACCACCAAAGACATTGAGGGGGACAAGCTTCAATTCCCCAAAGGTCTAACAGCGCTTGTCAATGTCAAAATGATTGAGATGGCGAATCAAATCAAAGTAGGGTTTACATTCTCTTTTGGCTCATGCACAGTCTTCACACACAGACGAGCGCATCAATCTATCGCTTAATGCTGTTGCGGAGAGAGACTCTCCGGTGAAATTACTGAACAAAGAGCACACATACATGTCCCTGCTCTTAATATACAATCTTTGATTTCAATGAAGAAAAAAATTATAGTTCTGCGAGGGCGGATTAGAACCCGGAACCTTTGACACGATTTACAAAAATTCTACCACCAGACCACTAGGGAACTATTTCCCTGACCACTGCAGACTTAAAGGGTTACTTCAGCGATTAGCATTAAGCTTTGTATCAGTAGAAACCCAGGAGTATATTCAAATTATCGTACTTTCCCACCTCATATGACCCTGAGATGAGAGAATTATGAATTTTATTTCTGGAAAAATTCCTCCGTTTTTGGCCAGAGGCTAAAGACTACAGACAGCAGAGGGTGCTATATCCACATGTTTTCAACTTCGCACTCACAGCGTCAGCACTCGGCTCGCAGAGCTGCGGAGATTCATGTAAACGGAGCGGTGGAGAGCAAAGTGAGTGTTTTAACTTTTAAAATGAACTTCCTATGACAGTTAAGCTTCCAAAGACATGAACTGAACACGCGCCAGACTGATCACGCGCTGTGAATGCAGCAGCAGCCGTGAATGCCGCGATTACCTCAGTTCATGTGATGAATATAATCCGATCCTGCTGCGTTTGTGCCGTGACGCTCAATCGGCTCAGTCGCATTATATCGAACAGACACGTTCCGTTTTTAATTGTAGTGTCTCTAACTCAACTGATTTTCTGAAAATGAACACGGTAAGCAAGTCATCCAGTAATCCAGTAGCCGTCTAGCCGTGCCTAGAGTAGGGCAGTGAAGCAGTGCGTTCTGGGAATTGTTGTCTTTCATCCCCATGAGACAAAAATACATTTTCTGTGTTTTCTCAGTCTAGAAGGCACCAAATTCAAAAATAACAATTTCACATTTCTACTACATTAATGACCCAGTTTAAATACAGATTCATCTTCCCAGCGCTGAAGTACCCCTTTAAGGTGTGTTCGACTTGAAGCGGCGATCTACAGACCAATCGGTGCATGACATCAAAGTACCATGTGAGTGATTATAAAGCATACAGAGCTTTATTTATGGTAATCACGACATTGCGTGAATGCGGCATGTTGCGCTCCAGGAACTCCTGGAGTTTTGGACCCCTGACTTGCAGTACGTTTTTCCATTGCGTTTTTTCACGTACAGGCGATAACATTGTCAAAACCATTCCTGTTCACACTGATCTGCATAAACGTCAAGTTAGGCTAGTTGTTGGAGATGTCACGAAACACTACATGCCTATAGACTGAACACGCATGCACATGACGTCACCGTTTCCACAAATTCATGTTTTTGTAGTTTACAGAGATAATAACTGATAATGGTATCATTTTCAAAAACGTGCAATTTGAATATCTTTTTCAGTGTTTTCAGGCCCACAAAATGCTGTTGTCATGTAAATTAACAGCCAAACACATAAAAAGTAGTTAAAATTATTCATTAAAATTGTGTCATGTAAACATCCCTTAGCCCATGAGACACTTTCAACCTATCACGGCTTTCCTCACACATCAGGACAAAACAAGATGAAAAAACGATTCCTAATTCTGACTAAAGCTAGAAGTATGCAGATCTGTCAACATCTCAGCTGGTCTTAGTGTCCAGATTATCTTTGACTGTGATCTTAGCAGGATTCTTGGCTACAGAGACTTGGAGTACAATCGATTTCACATTCACTCTACATTTCCATGAGGAGCAGCTGTGGGGAGAGTCTTTCGTGCCGATCTTGTGAGTTCCTGATGGCTGAGCATATCTACTGGAACTGTTGGGAATGAGATGAGAGTGATGGAGAAGGCATGCTAACAGATGTTTGGCCCTAATGCTGATGGATGTTGTCCTGGGCAGCTCTTTTGACACCAGCTGTACTAAATAGAGGAGTCCGTTCCCAGGCCAGCTCCAAAATGACAACTTCCACCTGGGGCTTTTTGGCTCCATCCATCAAGTTCAGAAAAGTGCAGCCAAGAGCATTTCCGCCCACTTGAAGCAATTATCAGCTGCTGTGACGATCAGTTTCACTGAACGTTTTGGCGGTAAATATTAAAGCAAACTCAACTGAACATGTTTGCATTCAAAAATTCTTTAAACACAGTAAGAATAGAGAGAAGTGGGAAACAAATACAGAGGGAAATGGGCTACATTTTTCCAGGGGCGGTTCTAGGCCCTTTTTAGGGGGACTTAATGTACAAGAAATATTAACAAAGCCATTTTCATCAGATTAGGCATAAGATTAATAATGAATTTGTACATATTGCAAATTAATATAATTCCATTTGTAGCCTTCAGTAAATTAAAAAATCTAATCTTTTTGCAGCCTGTATTGGGCATAGGATTAGTAATCTGTGCATATTGGCTTTGATGCATTGTTAGTTTTTGTGTAGCATTAGATTTAAAAATGTTCTCCCTCATTTACTCCTCGTGGCTGTTTTTGCCCCATTGACTTCCATTATAACCACATTTTTTGATTGCAACGTCATGATACCATATACTCATACATTTTTGATTGTTGATGGTTTTCCCTGTTGGGAATTTTACAGGTGATAACCAGGTGGCACCATTACCCCTTTAGATAGGACTGGGCACAAAAAACTAAAAAATACCTTAGTATTTTAGTAACTCCTTTTCTATGGAGTTTTATATGGACTTTTATATGGAGTATAACAGCATATTGTTGTGTGTCAGTGCGAGTGCATGACCTTTGAACACTTGTGTCTGGGAAAATCAAAATATGCACCTCAGCTCTCAGAACTACATGGAGTAAACAAAAACAAAGTAAGTGTATTTATGAACCTGCTGCCTTTCCACATTGGTGGAAAACCCCACTTTCGCCGTTTCTAACATCCACCCAGATCCAGGATCCTCTGAATCGTCCTCGCCTTCAGTGGAAGCTAGAGAGGATGATGAGGGTGCCACAACAAAAACAGGATCAGATTTTTTTTGTTTACTCCATGTAGTTCTGAGAGCTGAGGTGCATATTTTGATTTTCCCAGACACAAGTGTTCAAAGGTCATGCACTCACACTCACACACAATAATATGCTGTTGTTCTCCAAATAAAACTCCATAGAAAAGCCAGAAACTAAGCTTTTTTTTTTTCACTTCTCCCCATCAAAAGGCAGCAGGTGCATAAACTCACTCACTTTGTTTTTGTTTACTCCATGTAGTTCTGAGAGCTGAGGTGCATATTTCGATTTTCTCAGACGCTGGTAAGTGTGCAAAGGTCACGCACGCACGCACGCACGCACGCACGCGCGCACACACACACACACCTATCTTAAGGTGTCTGGTTATCAACTGTAAAAAAAAAAAAATGTACCTCTTCCCAACAGGGAAAACCATCAACAATCAAAAAATGTATATGGGGTTATAATGGAATTCAATGGGGCAAAAATAGCCTCGAGGAGTAAATCGTGGTGAACAAATTCAAATCTGATGCTACACAAAAACTAACAATGCATCAAAGCCAATGTTGTTTCTGATTTTTGACATGTCCAAGATGGAGATAAAAGGTTAAAAAAAATCCAGTCCATAATTACATTTTATATTGAAAATAAGTCATTTTGTGTTTTGTTTTTTTTCACCAAATCAGTGACATAATTTATGAAATTGGCAATTTAAGAGTTAAAATCCTGATTTTGAGGTTGAATAATAGATTTGTGCAAAAAAAAAGAAAGAAAAAAAAATAGAAATAAATATTTATCTGATACATTTTTACAGCAGTTTAATTTAGTTGATGTTTTCATCCACGAGGGTAACAAAAGGGTAGTGAATTTGAAGGATGCACAAGGGTTAAATTTCACATATGTAAGATCATAGAAATAAACATTTTTTTCAGGAGAGCATGCCCCCGAACCCCCTTTATTAACCTCACATTCGGGATCTCACTGATTATAAAATCATGCCTAAATTCCTAGGTATGATTAAGGGATGTACAATATGATCATGGAGAATAAGGCATTAATATATTCCTTTATAATTAGCCTAATAATAAACAGCCAATATCCTAATAATATGCATGCTAAAAAAAACTACTAGTTAATAGTGAGAATTGGACCGTAAACTTAAGTGTTACCATTTGTTTTATACCCTCACTGGGGCCTGAGCCCCCCTAACATGAAAATCCTAGAATCACCCCTGCAATATACTAATGCACAACTCCACATTTCAAAGTCTTATTGGCAGCATTCGATATAGGTTTTATACATAAGATTCTCAAATAGGTTTTATACAAAAACTATATTACATTTCTGTCTATGGAGCTCTTGGATTTCATCAAAAATATCTTAATTTGTGTTCTGAAGATGAACGAAGGTCTTACGGGTTTGGAACGAAAGGTGAGTGATTAATGACTCACCATTTTTGGGTGGAAGTAACCCTTTAATATTTTTTTTTTTTCATTATACCTTAAAACTATACATTTAAAAGGTCAGATTGTAAACTGTATCATTAAGCACATTATCAATTTCTCTGAACATCTTTTTTGAATCAATAACGGTTTATTGAAACCTGACAGTCCCATATACAAATAGGCGTGAAGGCGTCTACGTATTTATTATGTCAATGGACAGTCCCAACAATCGGCCAGAACAGATAATGAGGGCTTTAAAACTCCAGTGAGATAAATTAAGGAATGCGTTTGTGCTATAAAAAATTCGATCAAAATGGAAAAGAATGCAGTGTGCCAAGACACATTTCAAAAGTCGAAGTTTTAAATTGACATGGCGTTTTAACCGAGTTAACCCTATGCGACACAAATAAAAAAACCTGAAAAAGCAGTCGAGGCATCAAGACGTCCGTTTAATACATTAATACGTCAAGTGAAATAATTTATGTTAAAATTTATATTATTTGACATTTATAATGTGAGTGAATCTTCACAAATATCAGGACAATTTGACAATAATAAAGGGGTTAAGCCTAGGTGGTTGCTACTCACCATTTGCAGGACACAAGAGGACAATGATTTGTGTTTGAAGTCTGCAGTCTAAGCTTCAAACTTAACAGTGCTCTTGATGAGGATCTTAATATGATCGCTCTTCGCTAATGTGCGCAGTACATGAGCATAGCCTAACTGACTCCCCTCCATCAAGACCATTGTTTATACACATGGGCACATTAAAACAACAATTTAAATGACTTCGACCTGAAAGTGACAGCGTAAAAAACAGGAAAATCATTAGGAAAACAGGAGGGGGTGCTCTGGTGTTATGCAAAATCTGCCGCCACTGCCACTATCCCTTGGTTTGACAAAGAGGAGGAAAACAAAAATAGGCAGGAGGAGAGGCAAAGAGGTATATATTAAGAATCCGACCACTAGGGGGAGACATACACAAGTTAAATATCAGTCTTATGATGGAGAACACAATGCCAACCTCCTTAAATGTTTTCATAAGCCTTGTTATGGTTTTTCTGAGTAAGTCACTGCTCACAACATTTCTCATTTCTCTAGTTTATTTAGCTAAGTTGTAAGAAGGAAAGTGCCCATTTTGTCTTGATCCAAACAAAATTTCCTGTAGTCTAAACTTCTTCTGGATGGCAGCAATGGCATCCAGTCATTCAAACAAACTTCATGGAAAAGTATTTGCATTCGTATGCCCATAGTTTGGGAAATGCTTTCACACTGTGTTGCTTTCTACTCTGCTTTCGCTCTTTTAAACTCTTTTTTTAAATCATTCAAGTATGTTTTTATTATTTAATTTCAGTTTACTATTAATTTCAGTGCATGTTCAAAGTCAATAGTTAATTAGTCAATGTGATCAATGTGAATCACAAAATCACACTTGTGGTATCTTCTAAGTTAGTGCCACCCCCGAATCACAGCAACATGATAATCATCAACTATAAATATGCTAACATAATTGTGCAAGCACCAGACAATTTTGAATGTTATGTAATAAAAGCAGTCATCTGTCAGCGGTTTGAAATTAGGTTTAACTATTGTTACCTAAAGGAAAACAAGCAGATCAATGTTGCCATTTCTTAACAAGAGCTGACAATATTGGCAGGAAGCAAGTTTCCCTTCATACACACCCAGGCACAAATCTCTGGAAAAAGACAGTGTCAAAGGCTTCTCAATCACAAACCGATGAGACCGGGAGTAAACTAGTCCAGAGTGTTGATGCAGGGTTGCCATGAAGCAATGGATAAACAATGCCACAGAATAGTTAGAAAAATAAGAAAATGAAAGTGGTGATGCTCTAGCCTGTCAAGGGTGTGTCTAGATTTCTAGGCTTGTGATGCTCAGATTCATGTTAAAAATAAATAAAAAATAAACAAAACAAAAAAATGGCACGTGATGCTAGAATGGTTGCTAGGGTTTTGCTATGCGGTAGTCAAGTTGTGGAAGGTTAGGCGGTTCCTATGCTTTTCTGATGCCTAGATACAAGTTCTCATTAAGACATCTGCCAAAAGACTATTTTAAGTTTAGTTTATTAAAAAAGCACACTTCTCAAGATGATATTGCGATTTAGCTACTGCTCATATACATGGCACAAAGGCTGTAAAACACTTTATTTAGGATTATATGTTCAAAAACCCTTCATAATTAACGGTCAAAATCCCCATCCACTATTATTAGCAACAACAATAATGTTTGCGTGCAAATAAAAGTGGCTAAAAGCTAAATATAATAAAAGGTTACAAAAAACATTCTAAAGGCAAGAACTTAAAAAAAAAAAAAACGTTTAATTTTATTCGCAGTCTAATCTATTTTGCCAGTTTCATAATAACCTGAAAAATTGTATACACCATAAACAAAATCTCCAACGCTGTTTTTTGTGTATCTGTCAGTTGAACTATAAAAAAAAAAAAAAAGATTACACAATATGGCTTAGTGCCCTTACCCAATTGCAAAAGCAATTTAACTAAACGAGTCCATAGTCTGTTGGATAGCATGTTTCAAAGTTAAATTTTCAACACTTTTGTGGACAGATGAACGTAAAATAATATACTTACACTGAGAAAAAGGGTGTCAAAATTGTACCTTTAGGGGTGTAACAGCTTGTCACTGGCACTTTACTTCTAAAAGGTGCATATTAGTAGTATTTTCCCCAGTGTCAAGCTGTTGTAGCCCAAAAAGGTACAATTCTGACACCCTTTTTCCCTGTGTATGAAATTCATTTTTCATTGACAAATTTGCAGTTGTATTACAATAGTAATATATTATTGTCTTTGGTACATTATTACTACTACTATTATCATTCAAAAACAACAGTGTGAATGTAATGTGGACAGACACCATCACAACTAAAAAGAGCTTTGCGTCCACTTTAGGTCCAGGTCAATGTAAAAACTTTTTACTCTGATCAATTTGGTCATTGAAATGGGGTGGAGCTCAATTTTGAACTTTCAAAGTGCACCAGATTATTTAAAAAAACAACAACTTAAAAACGTACAAGACGGGCTGAGGTTCATAGTGGGAAACACTAGGAAAGAGGGAGCAATTGGCTCAGACCAATCAATCGAACAAAGTGTGATAGCATCCTAAAACAGTGACCCAAAAATTATTGCAAAACAGTCTGTAAGGAAAACAGTTCCAAAAACCAGTGATGGGAAACTGGACAGCTGGACAAAACATGCATCTGTTGAAAAGAGGAGGAATTTTCAAGGCCTTAGGTAGATGTAGATGACAAGATTAAAGCCCCCAAAAACAGTGTTCGACACAAATGGCCCGCTCAGGGCTTGCAGCTGTAACTCACTGAGCTGGCACTGCTCTCGCCTGCTTATAGACGCGGTACCCATCAACAGCACGCAGTTAAGATCTAGAAAAGCTTGCCAGGAATGCAGTCAAAACCCAAACATGAGCTAAATGGGAGAAACAAACAGACTCAGACATAGAGGCGGAAGGAAGAGAAGGTAAACTGCCTTTGCCATTCCAATAATTGACTTGAAATTGAACTTGGCTGTTCAGTGTCCAATGAAACGCAGCATAAATCCAAATAGGTCAATCGCTTTTGTGCTTGACCATTTATAGTGTTGGTGAAGTGTTGTTTTACTGGGGAAGGGGTGCATTCCCTTCTTGCCCTGTGTCTGTGAGGATGTAAGCTGTGTTTGTGTTGGACTGAGGTTATGAGAAGGAAAGGAAAGGAAGTCGATGTGCAATCACAAGCTTTTTCCTCAAAGCCCAAACACACACACACACACACACACACACACACGTCTTTCATCTGGCTGGCACAGGTCAGTGCGCCTGATTAGCTTTCATCCGTAGTATAATCAGGACCTCTAAACATCCCCAGGACAGCACAGCACAAACACAAACATTCACACGCACACTTACCAGATTATCTACAAGACCATAGGTGGCAGTTGGGTTTAAAAAGTGCACAGATGTGCTGCTTATGATGACTCAAAAAGGTGAAGGCTGAGCTCGTGAATATTAATTCGGCAATGCACAAATAATATCAAAATGAGGACATTTCCAAAAATCAAATATAGACAACAATAACAATAGTAAGGATTTTCTAATTGTGTTGTCTTTGTTTAAAAAGAAAGTTTGTTGTCTTTTGTTAATACCATGTTACCACAGTAACCAGTCTTTAATGTAGAAAAATAGCCATACAACCAAAAATATCTGCAGTAACTATGGTATTTTGATAAACTATGGTTACCATATATATAGATTTTTATTTAAAGAATGTGTAGGCGAAGGCAACTAATTTAAATTTCTATAATTTCCATAATTTTTGCACATTTTTTTTCCATTTTTGTTCCTTTCTTTTTTCTTTCCATTTATTTATGCATCTCATATGACAATGAGGAGGTGTAGCGGTCACATTCAGCCAGGGAGACTGATGACAGGCATTATCGCCATAAAAAAATTAACTGAAAGATGCACGTTACAATTTCGCTCATTCATTTCTATGAGTAGTTTATCTGTCCCTCCTTACATAGTCTCTGCTTTTTCCACACAAAAATGTGCACACCATTTCCTGTGACTAGATTTAGCCTGCTTTTTATGATGGTTTCATTTTCCAGACTGATCACTGTGGGAGTTTTTTTTTTTTTTTATAGGTGACGTGCCACGGGTTTGTTTAGGATAATAATGTAAAAAAACACAAGCATGATGCCAGAGAATTTGATTTAGCACCCTTGCGGCACACGTGTGCATGACATCTCCCTTCTACACACGAGCCATAACATTTCTGTTAAGGGCTTCCCGCTGCATGATTAATTTTGTGTGGTACATATGGCTTGAATATGTATCAGAGGACACAGTGCAGCACATGCAGGGGGAAAAATAAACACTGTGCACTTTGAGATTGGGCACTGGGGTTTAGCACACTTGCTAAGACGTAGAGAGTTTATTCTAAGAAGTGAAGATCTCTCGCCGTGATCAGGATTTACAGATGCTGTAGTCAGCATGTTTCATTTTGAAATACTGAATGGGTTGGTTTGATTGGAGAAATGCATGCTAGTTTTTCTCAAAAGAACATTAAGTACAGCTTTAGGGTTGCCCACCTAGACCTTTAAAAACCCTAAGCTGCATCACAGTGATATGAAAAACATACAAAAATTAGGAAAACAGGTTCTGGTGTTTCAGATCATCCGTATGCCCCCAGAGCATGACATCATTAACGGCTAACAATCATCTACCTCAGAGGAAGATCCTCAAGACTAATGGAGAAACAGATACTAACGTGATCATTTTTGAGTTTTAAATGATTAGCAACATTTTAGTGTAGAAAATATTATTTGCAAAACAGATGGTAAAAGGGGATTGAGGATTTCCTGGTGATTTTCTTGTTCCAAGTTTTACTATGTAAATTAATTAAAGCAGCTTGTGTTTAATTAAGTTTGTAAATTGGGTCTTTGAATACTGCTGTAGACAACAGGAACCTTTGAGCCAAAAAGTTTGAAAATGATACAGATGATACATGCCAAATTCTGTATAAATTGGACCAGTGGCCGCGAATGAAAAATTGGAATTAGCAAAATTCCAAAAAATGGAAAACCACGTGATCATCTGATTAATGTATGCTGTAGAATTTACAAGCCAAAACATCTGTCAAGGTTCAAAAGGATTCAGAAAGGATTGAGTCACAGTTTTGGTCCAATAGAAAAGCATTTTTAAAACAAAACATTGGAAATTGTTCCAGACAGAAATAGGATATAATTTGACCATCTGATCCAGGAATGTTAAAGGATCCTGAAAAATCAAAAACTTAAAAATGAACCATAGATTCAGGTAGATGTTTGTGTACATAACCAATGGCCTTCTTATGTCCTTAAAAAATAATTCAGACAATCTTCATTGGGCAGATACAACCAATGTGACTTTGACCTCACTCAGATGCCTCTGATTTAAGTGAGTGTGGTGTACAGACACGCATATTTACTGAAAGAACATCAAACGCAGACATTCAGCATGTGTAGAGAAACACGGAGACAATGAAAGAGAAATCCTAAGCATGTGTTTGCGCGTTGCTACTCCAGACACCGTGACACGGTCCTGACCCAATAATGTCACAAGATCATGTTATTATGTTTATCCAAAGGAAAACTATGCAGCAACTATGCATAACAGCTTTAGCCAGTTAAAATTAAACTACAATTCCAACAAATAACCAAAGGACATGCAGCATACAGGTGCAACGATCACATGGTTAAGATGTTTAGTTAAACCTGTGATGGTAGTTGATGCCAGGCTCATAAATAGCTGACCTCAAAAGACTATACAGTATGAGCTCTAAAGTTTAAAAACAACGGTGCAGTAGAGATAGAAAGGTGACAAACGTGCATAAACTTATAGTCAGACTTCCTCTGGCAAAGATCAACACATATTCACAGGCCAAGACCCACAATTGGGGAACTCAGCACACTTTCAAGGAATAACTTTAATCAAGATGCAAGCTGACATTGTTTTTAAAAAAATCTTCAAGAAAGAAGTTAAGAAAACATTTTCACACCGGTAAATAGACTTGTGACAACAGCGGTATTACCAATTACACCGGGGGCTGGGGAGGATTTATGGTGCAAAATTTGTATATAATTTGTGGGCATCAGGGAGCCACTATCAATATGCTGGATATTGAATGTTGAAAACAATTCAAACACAAATTTGCGGCGGCAATTGTGGCGCTACAGACTGCACATTTTCAATATAAAATATTTTCAAAATCGCTCAGGTTTTGGTGCGCATCAAATCCTCAACCATCATCTTGCCAGTCATCTCACCCTACTCTCGTCACGTGGTAAATCACGTTAAAAATGAGCATTTAGTCCCAATTATGTTTTAGTTGTTAGTATTACGGTTATCTATAAGCTAGTGTGCTCCAAAACAAATGACAAAACTTGCATTTAGAAGATGTAAGCATTTAAAACTTAGTCTTTCACTTCCGCCAACATGGATCAGTGATTTTGATTACATTAATTAAATTTTCTGTCCAATCAAAAGCTCTCTAGAATCACGCCCAAGCGTCACACCCCCTACATTAAAAATAGACGCTGAAGCTGCAGGTCAAATCAGTCACTTGTTTACACAAATTCTAAAATGGTGAATGGTGCTCTATATAGGGGATAGTGAACAATTCAGGCAGTGTAAATATGTTTTCCATCAGGACAAATGAAGTCTGGTTTCATGTTAGTGTCACATGAACCGCCGCAGCGTGCACGGTCCAGAGGCACGAGTCGACGCATACCAGAGAAGGTATCGGACCCATTTGAATCCTACACAGAATGCTATATTTTAAAGCGATATGGAGGAGATTAGGAAAAGAAACAATTAGAAATTAGAAGGAAACTTTAGCTTTACCAAGCTCAACGGCTCTGGCCGAGCTGTGATAGAAACTAAATGCTATTGGCCATTTTAAAAAAAAGGGGAGGAGCTGATCAATATGTACCCAAATATCTTCCTGTTTCAGTGTAAATTTAAATCATGAACTATGATTGGAAGTCATGTAAATGCATTGGTAATAATAAGTGTTACATTCAGTTATTGAAACTTCTGGAATTATGGAATGTAATTATTTGATAATATTTCAAGTCCCTGTAAAGGCAATTCTGAGATTTGTATATGCATACGGATTATAAATGTTAGAAATGTATTGACAAAGACTGTGAACTATGTAGTACTGAATTCAGACCATTAAACAGCTTTTCACCATTGCCGTGTTCCGGATTTTTTGGCGGGGCTAAAACGGTGGCTTGATCACACACTGGAGCCACTGAGCATATGGCCCCTCCCCCAACACTATCATAACTAGAGCACATTTGCATCAGTTCACCCGCTCGATCGTGAGTCACTGTCAGTACCGTTAGTTACTACAGACTACAACTTACAAAACAGCTTACAAAACAAAAACTATGATATCAAGAAGAGGTGGAGACCAGAATTATCTTTGATGGCCATCGAATAATATCCGAGGGATTTTAGTATAAGTGATGTGTGAGGGATTTTAGTATAAGTGACCATGTGCAGACCATGTGCAGATCGGTTTACACAAAATGTGTAAAATGTGCAGAACCTTTCTTGTTGATACCATGCTCAAAATGAAGTGCTAAATTAAGTGCAGGATTCAAAATACTCAAAAGTAGACCAACTCTTCAAAGAAATAAAGAAAAGGATGTCCAATGCAATTCAGAGACTTACTATCCACTGATAGTAAATCTACAAAGGTTGGTGAATATTATGACTATTGGTGTGCAACTGAATTGCAGTTTTTCCATTTATGTGAAGCTGGTTTCACATTCACAGTCTCACTTTCAGAAATAAATACTGCCAGCAGACTAAAGTGTCATATTGTGAACAAGGTGAACTGGGACATTTGCTTTTGAGTGGCCAGAAACTGTATTACACACACACAAAAATTATTGACAGAAGAAAACAATGCCAAGGGAATATTTTCAACTCCTCTGAGTACACCACAAGGAATTCGATGTGCACACGGTGGTCAAAAACAGAGCTACCATAACAGCCTCAGAGTGCATAGCATGCTGGACAATACTAGCATACACGTCTTTTCTAATGAAGAAATGTGAAAGTGGTCCAACTGTAGCCGAGAATCAAACTCATTAGGCATCTGGTATTCATTAGGACCTTGTTAAAGCTGTGGACTTCATGAAGTTTATTATGGCCCCAAACCCCCTTTCCACACTTGAATCTAACCCCAGAAAGAGGAAAAAATAGTGACAAAAACAGGGACGCCTCAGTCGCCACTACTTAACATATCTGACTGCCCATAAATGGATGGTAGTTAATCGTTTTTCCATCCATTTTTCTGTTTTAAGGACTCTTTCATGTATGAAACACTTCCCATGTAAGTCATAGCTAAATCATAGTAAGTCAAGCTTGAACCATGTTCAAGTTTTTAGTTATGACGTACATCAAAGTGTGTACATTCAGAATATACTTGAAACAGTTGAAATACACATTTTAAGCAATATAAATGGCAATTCACCGTAACCATGATTTTATTTCACTGAAAAGAGGGTATGCCTCCAAACACAGGCATGATCTGATGTACGATATAAAGTATGAAGAATGAACAGGAAAGAAACAACAAAAGAAAAACAACAAGTTATTGAATTAAAGCTCAAAGTCTGGCGCGGCGGCTCAGAGAGGCTCTGTATCACTCATGCTGATAGAGATAATGATCTCCATCTAAACCATCATCAGTCCTGCTGCCTGACAGAGTAGATGGAGTTTATAGAGTAATTAGTGAGCTTTATAAACCACTGCTAGATAGGAGCCACCTAGATGAACCGTGTCTCCTGTTCTCTGCTACTGGTCTCAGTATCACGTTCTTTGTCTGTCTGCCTTTGGTTTCTATAAATTGTGTTTTTTGTCTCTCCACCTCTTTACTTCAGAAAGTCACTGTCAAAGTAACGATTTATTAGTATGTTGTCACGTAGGATTTAGGGGTGAACATCACAAATACTTTTCTCAGGCCCTGAACCGGGTTTCTTGTTCCAAATATTGTTCATGTGCAGCCTAATTTTTGAAAACAAGATGTGACACAGCAAGAGAAAGATTCTTGGTTACCTCGACAATGTATGGAATGTTGCCAGTCCATTCAGGTCTATTCAGGGGCTCTAAAAATCAGGCCCCATCTCTGCACGAGCAAAAACTGCCCCATAAACCCCAGCAGGTTTGAGTCTTTCAGATCAGTTGCCATGGGACGGCATGGTGACTCTGATATGGTAAGAAACCTTATCAATAGCAGACTAATAGTGTCTAACACATTTTTAATGCCAAGTTCAACACAGATCCCCCATGTTTTTAAGTCCAACCTGAAATAGTCCCTGTGGAGCGTCTCAGGAAGCGTGAAAAAGGAAGAGAGTTGGGAGGAGGAAGACATACCGAGCCAAAAATGATTTTAGTCTTTGCTGTGGAAGAGCAAATCTTATTAAATCTTGCCCGAGAAGCAGTCTAAGGAAGAGAGGAAGCTGACGGGAAAGAGACTTGTTTTGAGGCTGGGACAGCAACTGATCGACCGCCGGCTGAAGGCCAAGCCTTTATTTGTGTTCTGAGGCAGAGACCGCAAGTGAGTGCTCCAGTGAGCCACACCCCCGGAGTGAGTGTGCTCCAGCATGCACAAACACGCATACACACAAACACACTGGATGGTCTGCCATCACCAAGCACAAAATAGAGGGGGAGCCCATCTTTATAAGAGTAGGGCCCCTCCACCCAGCCAAACTGATTGAGACAGAGGGAAAGAGAGAGAGATGCAGTAGATGAAAAGAAAATGAGCACGCCAGTATTCTGCCACACTGAGTAGAAACAAATGAGAACGATTTAAGAGAGGAAATTATTGTAACCTAAATGTAAATTTCACATTTTCATATGATACTCCTGATATGTTGATTCTATATGGCTGACAGGTGACGAGAATAACACTGATCATCTCTCCATCACGGCACCTGTTAGTGGGTGGGATATATTAGGCAGCAAGTGAACATTGTCCTCAAAGTTGATGTGTTAGAAGCAGGAAAAATGGGCAAGCGTAAGGATTTGAGTGAGTTTGACATGAGCCAAATTGAGATAGACGACGTGTTCCCGGTCTGCAGTTTTCAGTATCTATCAGAAGTGGTCCAAGGAAGGAACAGAGGTGAAGTGGCGACAGGATCATGGGTGGCAATTGATGCACGTGGGGAGCGAAGGCTGCCCCGTGTGGTCCGATCAAACAGACGAGCTACTATAGCTCAAATTGCACAAGAAGTTTTTGCTGGTTCTGATAGAAAGGTGTCAGAATACACAGTGCATCGTAGTTTGTTGCATATGGGGCTGCATAGGAAGAAGGGAAGAAGGCAAGCCGGCGGAGGCAGTGTGATGCTTTGGGCAATGTTCTGCGGTGAAACCTTGTTTCCTGCCATCCATGTGGATGTTACTTTGACACACACCACCTACCTAAGCTTTGTTGCAGACCATGTACACCCTCTCATGGAAACGGTATTGCTTGGAGGCTGTGGCCTCTTTCAGAAGGTTCAGGAATGGTTTGAGGAGCACAACAATGAGTTTGAGGTTGACTTGGCCTCCAAATTCCCCAGATCTCAATCCAATTAAGCATCTATGGGATGTGCTGAACAAACAAGTCCGCCCCACCTCGCAACTTATAGGACTTAAAGAATCTGCTGCTAACATCTGGTGCCAGATACCACAGCACACTTTCAGGAGTCTAGCGGAGTCCATGCCTCGACAGGTCAGGGCTGTTTTGGCAGCAAAAGGGACCAACACAATATTAGGAAGGTGATCATAAAGTTATGCCTGATCGGTGTATATATACAGGCAATATGGCCGTTGAGTGAAATTTAACGTATTTGTGCAAAATATTTAGTTAAACAATTATTCTATAAGCAATTCGAAAGCAGTGACATCAGTGTTTAAGTATGAATTTATTGTATTTAGTGTGATCTCAGTTTATGTGCATGCTGTCATCCAATAAAGATATTATAGTTAGATGATTTCAATAATGTAAAAGTATATTCTTTAAACAGTACAAATTTTTGAATATAGCTATTGTATCTATTTTGAACTACATTAAATTAGCTTGCAACTTGGAAAGCAGTTTCAGATCTTCCTGGGTACCTGTGTCAACCGGCTTGCTGCATTGCTTATTTATATCTGAACCCTTAAGCCCTTCCACAGGATGAGGCCTGCCACTATGGCAACCCTCAGCAACCACAAAACGGTCGCCACAGGCAACCCAGCTGGGTGATCGGGCACTAATAGCAATGGTGCAGGGAGTGATCCGTTGCCAAAGCCACTCTAGGTTTGGCTGCACATCCCTCTCCCAAGAGTACCACAATCAGCACGGGCATATCCTAATGGACTGAACACACTTCTCTCCTCCCACTGTTTTCCACCTCAAGGTGAGTGTGCTGTAAACAGAAATAGTCCCAAATGACAGCCCTCGGAAGGATGAGTGAAAGGCTGAGGAGAGATGGTAGATAGAAAATACTCAAACTATCAGCGAACAGTTTATTGACCGTATGATTAATAAATATGCCAAGAGCTGGTTTAAATCAGCAGTTTAGCGTTTTCCAAAGAACAAACAATTCCTAGATTTGCCAAAGTATACAAGGTTCGTTGACTAGAAGAGAAATTAAACTAGATATCCTTCAGCGCAACTATATGCTTTGCTTGTTCTCAGTTACTGTATGTCTGTTTTCAGGTTTTCCACAAAACGTTAAAAAGGATCTCAGCCAAAATAAGCTGCAAAGCTGACCAAACTTTAGCTCTGTTCCAAAACCCAGTGAGCCGTCATGCTACCTTGCATATGGTGAAAGCTTTATTTTCACAGTAACAGAGCAGAAGCATTTCTACAACAGCAGGCTAAACATATTAGGCTTTCAAAGTAGATATGTTTACATGCACACATTTGTGTGAATTGAGAAATAAAATCATCTTTGTCCAAAACAGCTTTTATTGAAACCAAGGTCAGAAAACGACTAGTTTCAGATTGTCACATTAAGTCAAAGTGCGACGAAAGATGAGCAAAGCCTTTTTCTACATCATTGCCTCTTTAGCCCCGCCCACTGATTCAAACGTCATGAAGTAAATCGGAGAGACACACACAGAATTACTCCAGCAACAAAACGAGAGATGCCTCTGAGCACTACAAGACATTTTGAAGTGCCAAGTTGTGGAAAAACAGTTTTGCATTGCCATGATTCTAATATTAAGAAAGCGTGGATGAACTTTATTTTTAACAAAGTTCCAGTCAGACCACGTAAGACACCGTCCATTTGTTTGCTTAATTTTACTGTGGATTCGGTTTTAAACAAGGCTTTTCAGGGAGACAGAGATGCCAACTACATTGGATTCGACAGTAATGTTTTAACCATTGCTTTGTCTTATACAGATCGTTTGATTTGTACTGAGTATTTATACTGTAACGTCACAGTTAAACTGAATAGTTGTGACTTGCGTTTCTATCCTTTGCTTCTGCATTTATGGGGCTAATGTGTTGGACTATCGGATACTGAAGAAATAAAACGCGGCTTGTTATTTAGATTTTTTTATCTAAGCCATTCGCTGTTAGCCCGAATAAAAGTTTCTTCTGGTACGTCATCAAGTCATTACAACGCATTTCATTTGATTTAAACCACTGAAAATGACAGTGTATACATTTTTCACTTTATCAAAAAGAATGAACAATGGGTATGAATAGCCTATAAACAACAGTACATTCATTCATAATTCCGTTTACACTAAACAACCTTTGTCAATTATAACTGTGGTAACTAAAAGTACTTATTTTAACATGCAAAAAACGTTGACCAATCATAGCAGTGGGTGTTTACTTCCAAGTCTTGAATGCGTCACACCCATTAAAACCGAGTGTTCCAAAGAGTGTCAAAAACAGGATTGAAAATTACTTCTAAATTAGGAGGTTTTTTATGTTAAAATCATACACGGGGACCCCAGAGAACATTTTAAAATTAATTTAAAATATGCAGTTCATGACCCCTTTAAAACCCATGGCACACATTCAAACGGCATACACTCAATGCAGACGTATAAATAGGGCTTTATCGGGACATAGCCTACTAGCACAGACTCCTTTACGTACACAGACGTGGTTACTTATTATTTTTTTCTATTGATTACATCGTTTCAGGTCTACACCACCCATTCCAATACTATCAAAACTGTATATGTATTAAGCTCAGACAGATCCATTAAGGTGTTTACATGAAGAATGTTCAGCCCGATTGAACCATCATTCCATAGTTGCTAACAGATTATTTAGCTAGGTAAAAATAGCTAATTACATTTGGCATGAAGCTCAGGATAAAAATGAGAATAAAAAGATGAAAAAGTTATAGGTTACTATAGGTTGTTTGCACATGATGTCACTGCTGAGGCGCGAAATGCATATGGAGGGCAGGAAGCGATTTTCTACATAGGAATCACTATAGGAATAACTAACAAAAACTCAAAATGCCTATGTTTTGTGTGGTTTATTGTTGCTCAGATCGATCAATTGAAGAAACCACAAAGAGCTTACAGTCCCTGACAAAAGTCTTGTCGCGTATCTATTTTGTAGAAACACCTGCTATAAACCTGATTTTTAATTCATCAATTGGTGTTAGAAATAGCTCATATAAAAAGCTAAAACACTCCCAAATGATGTTTAATGCACTGAAATAAATTGGTTTCACTGTAAAAAGATTTTTCATTTAATCAAGACAGAAAGGTCAAATTTTGGTAAGACAAAAGTTGTGTCGCCTATACAGAAATTGAACAAATTTACTGCACATACAAAAATGTCAGCAAATTAAGTGACATTGCGAGATGGAATGCGATGGAGCACCATCCTGCTGCAGAATTTGGCCTCTTTTATGGTTGGGAATATAAGAGGTAGCTAAGATTTCTTGGTATTTTTTACATTATTGAAGTTGCCTTCCACCCTGCAGATCTCTCGCACACCCCCATACTGGATGTAACCCCAGACCATGATTTTACCCCACCAAACTTCACTGTTTTCTGGGTGAATCTCAGATCCAGGCAGGCTCCAGTAGGTCTCCTGCAATATTTGCGGCGACTGTGGTGTAATTCAACAGAAGATTCATCTGAAAAATCCTTCTGCCACTTTTCCAGCGTCCATCCTTTTAAGCAGGCTGTGGGGTTTGGCAAATGCCACACGGTTTTTCAATTGTCTTTTGTTTAGTGCTGGCTTCTGGGCACTGATTCGACCATGGAGGCCAATTCAAGACAGAATCCGACAAACTGTTCTGGTTGACACAGGGACTTCAGGTGACCAGGTCTCGTGGAGCTCTGCTGCAGTGGAAAATGGGCTGGCCTTGGATTTTCGAGCCAACAAACAGTCCTCTCGAGCAGTTGTCTTGCAGGGTCTGCCTGACCTGGGTTTGTCATAAACGTCTCCAGTCTCTTCAAATCTTTTTTTTTTTCTCTGTACTTGACGCTGAGACACTTTGAAGGTGTCTGCCACATCAGCAGTGGATCTGGTCTTCAGCCTCTTGATAATCAAAACTTTAGTCTCAGGGTGAATCTTAGGCTTGTTTGCAGAGGTCTAGTTGCAGTTGATGTGAAGGTCTAGTGTACTGGGGTTCTTTTTATACACACCTGAGATCTAATTGATCCATTATTAGTCACAGGTGAAACTCATATGACAAGGCGACTTATGTCTTTGCAAGCTGTGAATATTACAATATTTTTTGACAGTTTCATTTTGTACTGAAACATTATTTCAAAAGCTGTTGGGATTAAAATGAGCCATTTCTTGTAAAAAAAATCTTGATAAGAAATATATTTCAGCGGCACTTCAGTTCAATTTGTACACAAGCGACAAGACTTTTGTCAGGGACTGTATATCGTTTACATAACTTTCATCCCTTTTATACATTAAAATTTGTCACCTTTGATGGCGTTTTGCGTCTGCTGATACTCAATAAGGATACGAGCTTACCTTTGTTTTTGACTTGGTTAAATATTCACATTCTTCTTGACATCATTTGCAGGGAAGAAAATATAATTGTATTGTACAATGTTAATCTGGTTACCGTGAAAACAGTGTCACGCTGGGCACTCGACGCTACTTCAGCCATCATTATATGGTAGAAATAAAAATGGGTTCAACAAGCTGACAGAAGTCGATCTAGTTTTTTGTTGGAAAGGTGTAAATGCAATTGAAGCTTATTGTTGTCATTGTAAATATAAAATTTCCCATATGGCCATGCAGGAGAATCAGAGAGGGTTAATTAGGCTACATTCAGCGGACAGACACCAAAAACGGTTTTCTTTTTTAAATATTTATTTCAACAAATTACAACCAAAATCACATCTATGGAAGCTTGTGAATAGTTTTGAAGTGGCTGTGGGCACGTTTTGTTAATTCACAAGCCGAGTGAGAATCATACTCGCAAATGTAATGTTAATTAAACCAAACAAAAAACAACTTTCAAAAGCAATATGGTTATTTTACTGAGTGGGCTTAATCAGTGGCATTATTAATAGATTTGCTGTCCAGCGTCTTACCGTCACCTCCTCAACCTGTGTTTTTACTATAAACCATAAAAACATGTTTTTTTTTTGTATAAAGTGTATTACATTGTCCAGTTTTCCACCTGATCGATGGTGTGAGTTCATATGGCATTTCTCGATGCAGCATGAATTACCTACAACGGTGACATTTTTCACAATTACGAGTCGAGAAAATAAAAACAACCTAAACTCACTAGCAGAACGACAGCGCGATATAAACAGACCAGAACTAAACACCGCGTGACGGCAGCTTCACATTCTATCAACCGTCTAGATGGCAGGCAAGTCTTCAAATTCAGTAGAGAAAAAAATAATTATTATTATTATTCGGTCCTCTTCATAACATAAGGATCATGTCACACATATGTTGTGATTTTCTGTTTATATCTTTCTAAACCAGCACCAGACTTTCCTCCATCTCTTCCGTTCTGTTTTTCACTTCCTGCCCTCCAGCTGGATTTCGCGCGTCATCAGAACCACGTGATTGCAAACAACCTATTCTATAGTGTTCTATAGGTCACTACTATAATTATCTGTTAATAACAGCCACATATATTATAAAATGATTATCAAGAGTTGGTCAGTGAGAATTGTTTCAAAGTTGATCATCGTGAAACCATGAAGACATTTAAAATGATAATCTACATGAAACAATATAACCTGCTTTAATTATTCAGTCAGATTTACTGAATAGAAAATGCTGTTTGTGTGGCTTTCACTTGTATCTCACCTAAAAGACATTTTTTTTAAACAATGGGTTGTTAATAATATATAATTGAAACATGCCAAAACTTACATTTCCAATAGGCTCCAGCCATGCAGCGCCACTCTGCTCATACGGGTAGCATGAATACTGTAACTTGGTAATATGGGTGCCAAAATAAATACACAAAACTGGCCTAAGAGTGATGTAGCCATTATGTTCAAGCTTCTGAAAAAAAAATTCTGCTAGAACAGGAAGTAGATTCAAAGGCACTTTGTGCAGTCTTTCAACAGAAACATGATCAGTCTTCCTCCTTCCTTACAACCCTTCCAGTCTCACTCATGTCTCATCATCTATCACTCTTACAGAATGATGGAGAGAACTAAAAGGGAAAAGAGCAACAGAGAGAGAAGTGGAAAAGAGGAGTGGTACAATGGCCACCTCTGTGCCTGTCCAGCCGCCAGGACGCAAGGAGAGGAGGGAGGAGCTGAGGGTCTGACCAGACCAAACTAGCAGTGTGGAAAGGCAAGAGAGCAAGAGTGAGAGAGAGCGAGAGAGAGAGACAGCAGGCGGGATGAATAAGGCCTCCTCAGCCCATCTCCACCAGGCTCAGCCGCACAAGGACAAGCCTGTGCCTCAGAAGGGCGAGAAAACCAACACCACACACCTCGAACGATCTGCATCAGAGCCCTTATTGTACGAGCCACTTTTCCCAGGATACCCTACACCCCCTGAAGCAGGACTAATGGATATTCCTGCTATCTTTTCCTCTCTTAGCTCACTCTCTGGAGACTATACCTCTACCTGAACCACACTTTATAAACATCACAAAGGACCGTTAGAGGAAAAAGACCCCCTGCGCCAGGCACAACTGGTGTATAGATGTGCGTATACATGAGTAGGAATGTAATGGACAGTGTTGTGGAGTTACTAAAAGGAGAGAAGTTTTTCACCAGCGTGAGAGTAGCTAAGTTGTTTAAAACCTAAAATCAAGTGAATATCAACACTTAAACATGGGTACGTTTCATAAAAAAAGCAACATTATGAACAAAAAACTGAGAAAAATCATGTTTTTGTCAAAGACTACATCCAAATCATTCAAAGCGATGATCAAACACAGATGGAGTAGATGGAGTCCATCAACACCCCTAATGCTTGCACAGTCCTGTAGCTCGTCCTGGATCCACATTTCATTCAGTAACATTATATAGTTTTGATTTATATGACGTTTGATGTTGATCACATTATTTTACATATGCATCTGCTTACATACAATCGCTTGTTTATCTGCATCTTCCTCATGTGTGTTTTGATCAGGAGATTCTGTATTCTTTCAGGAGATGCGTAATAGCGCCCCCTAGAGTTTAAGTGTAAAAACGGAAACCTGGAAAATTCTGTGTTTGGCAGGGAAGCGTTTTCTCACAAATAACGGAAAATTCTATGTTTGGTGGGGAAAGAGTTAACTAATCATTCACAAAACATGACTATACATTCATAAATGATTAATAAGTGGTATGCTAACATTTTATAAATGTTTTGTTAATTTAGTTGTCATTTATTAATTATTAATTAATGATGAACTAATCTTTACAAAACATCACTTTTTATAACTTATAAATAAATGGCATGTTAATAATTTACAAATGTGGTGTTTTATCTTTAAAAAAATGTATATCATGAAATCAATCAAAACAGATCAATAGTAGATGTTTTTTTTACTTAAATTTGGTTGTCAGAATTGTTTAAGTATCATCTCAATAATGGTTAATTATGAATAGACCATTAGTAAATGATCAGTATAAGCTGGTCTGTGTTCAAAAGCACACATGCAGGATGCAAAAACAGAATTTTTAAGAAGAGTAATTTATGTTTTCAAGGGGATAATTTATAAAATGACTAATAACTGAATTAACAAAACATTCATAAAATGTTAGCATATTACTTAATCATTTATGAATGTATAACCATGTTTTGTAAATGATTATATAACCAATTATTATAACAAATAATTGACTTATAACTGAACGTTATTATTGAGGTTACTATTTTTTTCATAAAGCAATGCTATTGGTCACCCTTTATGTCTGTCAATGGATTTTACAAATATTTAACAAATGAAAAGCATTAAAAGAGCTTGTGTTAAATCTCGTTACTCGATTGAACTGTCAAGCAAATCCTTACAGCTCATAGCTCCATCCCTCCTCCGGAACACACGCAGCGCAGAGCTGAATGGTAATCAGTGATGTTGTAAAGGTAAATAAAAAGTTACGTTTTCTTTACCCAAAAAATACTATGTCTATAAAGGTTAATATTTTATGTATTTGAGGTCTGAGACGTGGGAACACTGAAGAGAGAGAAAGGGCAAACCAGAGTGCAATTTATTCTAGCCATCAACTGGTTGAGCACCCTTGAAGCGATGATATCTAAGAGGCGGAGTTGTTTACTTACTTTTTAGTTAGTCTTCCAATTAAAATTGCATAATCTTCTCCACCCAGACCAATTTGCGAAAACTAAAAAAGCCGTGATTTATCGCATTAACCCATGATATCCTATGATAACCAATAATATCCAATCATGGCACAATGGAGGCATTGCCTCCTTTCACGTGACTTTCCCCCTATTCATTCTCAATCACCCCCAACTAAACCCACCCCACGCTTTAGGGGGTCTGTTAAAAGTAAATTTGCTCAGGGGAGGCAAAGGAGACATGGACTCCCGAGACATGGACTTTACCTGCTGTTGTCACAGTTGGACAGTGTTACTTTAGGAAAACGATTTATACACTTTTTTTATGTCAAATTTTTATAGCATGTGTCGTTTTATTTTTGCAATATGGATTCTTTTCTCCTCCAATTTGAGGCACTGCCTTACTTGCCTCTTCAGAGGAAACACCACTGCTAAAAACTTGTAAGTACAGAGAAAGAAAATTCATTTTGTGCACAATGTGCTTTCCATTAACTTCTATAGCCAAACCACACAAAATGGAGGAACTCTTTGCACCAATCATGCCACACAATTCCAAAATAATGTGTGAAAGCTTTCAGAAAGGGAACCACCCCCACACACACACACACACACACACACACACACACACACACACACTCAGGACACATCCTTACAAAGACATCTTGCCAAGACTCTTCTGTGGTAAATGCTGGAGCAAACTAAGAGTAGAAGAATGCAAGTGTTCCCTGAAGAAGAAGAGAGGAAGGAGTAGGACTGAAGGGATTCCAGTTTGAGGATGAAAAACGAGGAGCGAGCTTGAACGGATCTTAAAATTCCAGTAGAAATATGCAAAGCAAAGATCCTAACCCTCTCTGGCATCAAAGTGCCTTTTGGGATCTAACAAATACCACAATTATACCAGTCCCCCTCAACAGACCCTTATGACAGATGAACATAAAAGACTTGAGCCCACTGATAGTAAAGAGCAGGCTGACTGTTTATGTGCTTGTTTGTGTGTCCAGTGTATCGGACCACAGACATGGCAGCAAATCAACCCTACTGCTACACCTCATTGGTTGTTTCCTTGTTCCTGCCTTTCAGCATCATTTAATCCAGAATTTCCCTTACATATCTAATCCATTGTTTGGCATGGCTAACTCCAGCCTTTCGTCACTAAAACTACATGCTCTAGCAACACAATCTAAAAAACAGATGCCGCTGTACCCCGTAACATGCATGTTATGAGAGAGCCTGAGAAAGAATGAAGAATAAGAAAAATGTTTTGATTGTGCAGAGAGAGATTGAGGGCTATAAACAGAAGGTGACGACCCTAATTTGGACTGGATTGGTGTCGGCAGTAAATTAATAGGGTTAACTGGATGACTGGCTTAGATTTATTGGAGGCCCAAAGTTGGATGTCTGTTGGTCAAAATAAAAGCAGAGAGATTTCATACTTTCACAGTGGCATGCAAGTAGGGTGTCTTGAACATGATGGTTAAGGCTCCGTCAACACCACACTCTCCCAGTAAGCACATGTGCATTGGTGGGATGTCTGTGAGAGAATGTATGACTAGGGCTGCACAATTGGGCCAACAAAAATCCTATTGCAATTATTTTATCATATAATGTGGTTTGAATTGTAATATGACTAACCTCTAATATTGCTGATGTCTAGCTATCCAAAAAAAAAAAAAAAAACACACATTGAAATAAGATTTCAATTGTAGAAAAACTAAAAACTAAAAAGCAATGCCTTTTTTCAAAATAATACTTTTTTTAAAAGTTACTCTTTACAGAAGTGAAGGGATAAAACAAAAACACAATCCCATAACAAAACATATTCACCTTCCCTTCACATCAAATTTTGCAGTACTCAAAATCAGATAAGACCGGACTTGCGCTGCATCCAAAATCGAATATTTCCATAATATATAGTATGTGAAAAACAGTATGCCAATAGAGTATTCTGTCCAAATACATAAACAGTACATGCAAAGTCACCCGGATGACCTAGTACTTCCACCGAGAAAGCAACAACTGATGCCGTAAGTCACATGACAATGACAACATGGCGGACATGCAATTTCGGAAGCATCGTCAGACTCAAGTCCGTCTCAAGTCTGAGTCCAAGACCCTACTCGAGTACTACAACAGTGTTCACATTGTTCCTGGGGCTTAAAATGACAAAGCTCTTTTATTTTTTTTTGTCCACTTCAATTGCGATTTATCTCAGTTATGTTTACACAGCTTTGCTTTTGGAACTCAATCAAATTACTTCACTTTCCTGCATTAAACCACTGAACTTTGATTTTGGTATGAAAAACTTATGAAAGCCATATCACGATGTTAGTTTTATTTTATTTAGCATTGTGTGTAAAAACATCTTAAGATCAGCAGTTTCACATACATCAGTGACCAGAGGAAAGCTCATAGATTAGACAACACATGCATGCTATCAGGACTGTTAAAGTCCAAATTAGATAATCTTTCCCTCTGAACTATGTGAGGACAAATAAATTACAGATTTATCATTTTGGACAAAATTCGCCTTTAAATCTCATTCTTTCTCCCTGCCTAGATTTGCATGGACATTTTTCACAGCATAACGCATCTATATTGAGACTCTTCGTTGACAAAGGCCAGTGCTCAGTGTCACTATCATCATGCTGACTTCTCCCAGACCTCCCATGAGCTTCGTTTAGAAGCATTCAAACAGTCGTCTTTAAAAGGACCAAGCATTTCTGACAGGGGAATTGGGATGTTATTGAGTTTAATAAGCTGTGTCATAAATGTGTGTTTATTTAACATCTAAAGCACTGATAAAATGACTGGAATGTCTTCAACCATCAAAGGTCCTGGCTGTTTTTTCCTGCCCTGACATCTGCCTTGTAGAAACTTCTGTGGGACTGAGCTGGTTACTAAATAGCTGACATATCTTGCAACAACTTTCCCACAACTTTATTTGCTCAATTTTAGTTTTTGGGACAGACTCTGGAACTCTTTCCCTTCAGATTATTGCCCATACTCCCTTTTTTATACCCCCAAAAGATGCTACAGAGTCTGTACATCAGTGCAGCAGAGAATAGTAGAACAGCACTAATAAGCCCAATAACAAAGATCTGCGCTTCTTATGATGCTAATAAACCCGAGGTTAAAAGAAGCTACAAGAAAGGTCAACCATATTGCTTCAATGATGCTCTAGATTAACCATTTCCAGGTTGCGCTCCCATGAACATCAGCATGGTGAGGTGACCTTTTCAAGGTTATGTACTCACCGCCCACTATGAAAATATTGGAAATGCTAACCCTTTTATTGCGAATGGTATTTACAGATGGAAATCTTAATCTCATTTCCTGAGTGTGTGATCCTGGAGCTTGCAGTGAAGAGGCATCCCAGTTAAATTGTGCCACTGAAACCCTGCTTTTCCCATGAAGTCATATAGGCAGCGACTAAAGGGATTTATGGGCCACATTACAGGAGCAGAGCAAAGCAATCCTATTCCGTGAGAAGACTCAATGTACCATGTACTACGAACATGAATACACATGGAAGCCCCCTAGGAGCATTAGGCAGAACTAACATCAATGTTCCGCTGCAGATCCCGACAACATTGAGACTTACCAGACCTCATCTCCCCAACTTCACTTGCTCGTTTTTGACAACTTGCAATACATCCCAAAATGGATTCACATGAAGAATAATTAAGTACAATAAAGTATAAGTCATATACATTAATAGGAAACTATGAAATCAGTTTAGTTTATTTTAATGAATATTTTGCAAATACGTTTGTTTTTGTACATAATTTATAGGGCCCTATATTACCAATTTATCATCCTAGAAAAGATTATATTGATGACTCATCTTGTTCGTATGGGCATATGCAATTTTTTTTTCCAATAAAATAGTCTTCAGAATGAGAATGTCACATCTTCCTAAATGTTTATGTCACTGATCCATTATTTGCTTTTGCTAGTCAAAGGCCAATGTTTCTTTAGTTGTAATAGTTTTGGTGGACTGTGACGTAATTAAAGGCTATTGGCTTACAAAACAAAAATGGTACAATACTTTCTAAATTGGTAACTATCTTGTCACATTGTGTTTCAGAGTGGTGCAGGTATGACGTCACTTTGTAGGCCAACCGGCAGTTAGCGTCACACTTTTTCCCTCGCCAAAAACCCAACAGGACTTTTCCATAAGCTTTTGAAATTTCACAAAAAAACAAACTGTGATCAACAGGTTTTTTCCATCAAGATCATTTTCACATCTTTAATGACTTTTGAAGCCTAAATGCAGTCACCAGAAGTAAAAAGCTAAAGGTAATATTTAAACCAACTACACCACTGTCTAACGACTTCAATGTCACCACCAATAAGCTTTGGACAACTCTTTCAGTTTTTACATATTTTCCCAGAAAGTTTGAGTTAGAAGAGTTCATAAGAGTAAATAGAATAAAACGTTAAAGTATTTGTGCTAACCACAGACCATATTTGAGTCATTAAACCAAAACCCCTTTATTGACTTCAGGGTAATGGAACCAGAAGTGCTAAAATGCTAACTCGTTTCTGCGTTTTGACCTACAAATTTGCATCATACCTGCACCACTTTTTCACATCTCAAACTGGTACAAGTAGAATCCCCTGTTTTTCACAAGCCAAGAAGTCCTGCTATCAGTGCTCCAGGTCTCTCCTCACTTGTGTGAAGGCTACTGGCTATTTAAAAAAAGAACAAGCCCTTCAGAATATCCTGCCCTGACTTTCTGTTTCAATAGGACATATGTCAAAAAAAGAACACTTGTCAAACCATTTCATGGAAACATTCAGTATGTGTTTCTCTCTCATTTGTTCTTTGGGTTTATATAAAAGAGTTGAGAGAGTGACTGTACCTGAGAGAGGGGTCGGGAGAGTCTGTGGCTCTGTACGTTCTTCTCCTCTGAGGACCAGGAATAGAGCTGCAGGCTGAAAGACAAAGAAACTTAAGACTTAAGTACACCCTACAAAGAACAGGGGACATTTTTGAACTGGTGTTGAATTCAAGCAAACTTTGCAACCCATTTTATGTCAACTGTAGTTTGCTTCAGTTACATGAACTTGAGCCATTTAGTTTGAGTTTTTTTAAACAATTCAGAAGACAAGTAGAAATGGACCAAGAAAATCAACAGAAGTAAACATAAGAATGTGAAACTACACAGATGTGTTGGAGGAAAATCATGAACCACAGGCACTTACCTCTACCATAAATATATTAACATTTAAAAGTTTGGATTCACTAAGACTTTTCTTTTAATATTTTTATTCAGAAAAATTGTATCTATTCAGCAAGGATAGATCCGCATCAGTGCGGCAGGATGATTTAAGGAAAATGGAGTTACACTAAAAATAAAAAATAAATATTTTTCATAAAATCAGTCTACAGTATATGCCTATATAAAAGGAATAAATATGTGAAATATAATTGACTTATTAACAGATCAAACGAAATAAAGAAATGTGTGACAGTTGCTGCTGAGTTTGGTCTATTGTTTGTGAGGCGGTGCTCCTTGAACAAGTTCACATAATGGAAACCCAGACGACAAAAAGCACATCTTGTTTTCTTTATTTTACAATAGTACAATGTAAGTAAACACTTGCAATTTTGAACGATGTCCTTCTCTTATTATTTGTATGACCAAAACGACAGAGTATTTTATTTATGTTTCCTCTGCTCTTTCGTGCCAGAGCTTCGCGCGCACATAACATATTCCAGCACTGCAAACTTGACATCACAGTCAGTCAGTTCATTATCAAAATAAAATAGTCAACCTAATATATAAAAAGTTACACAGCTCAGTTCAAATAGTCAGTAATAGCCAACAATTCGTGCCATTCAGCGTGAGCAATGCTCCACTGTGGTGTTCCAAAATAGAGACCTGCGCGGGACGGATGTTACCTTCTCCCACTCCCGTCCGCAACATTCATGTTTTTTCCCGCTCCTGTCCGCATATAAAACGTTTTTTTTTTCTGTACGTCCATGGCACTATTTCAAGTAATTTAATGTAAAAGCAAGCGTGTGCATGGTTTGGCGTGGCAGAATGCGTGCAAAGTGCGCTCCCTTCATAATTTAAAAGAAGCTGACATCTCAGTTCATTGCGATCTCACAAAGCTCTGTTCTGACTGCGCAATTAATCTTCCATAATGTATACATTTTATTTGTTATAATCAGAGGATTTGCCAGCATTCAGGATTCAGAACTGCGCAAAAAACTCAGACGTTTTGAGCGGTGAGTGGATTCTATCTTAAATGCATCTGTTTGGCCATTGCTCTCTAGAAATAAACACAAATTTGTTACATTGCACAGTGCAGCATAACAATTTATAAACAGAAACTCTGCCTATCTTGCGCCTGTAAATCATTTTTATTTTGTTTTAGTTGTTCTTGTTGATTTGTGCAATAGATGCATAACAATTTATTTGTTTCTAGATGTTTTATTTTTAGATATTTCTATTTTGCGGGAGTCCTGCGAATAGTTTTATTCTCCCGCAACCCGCACACACACGAATACCTTGCCGCACGCACCCGCACTCAGCCATCAAATCTAGTCCCGCGCTGCACTCTATATGCGTTGGGACCCGCGAGTCCCGCGGAAGTGCAGGTCTCTATTCCCAAGCACATTTTTGCTCAAGAGAAGAGGATGATTTTTTTCCCATCAATATTGGGACGCGAGTGAATGTCAAAGCCTATAATAAATAATGGTTATGCATCCAAATAGGCTACATCGCGAATATGGAAACATTTGGATTTGAATGAGGGAGTCGGGCTACGCAAGACCAAAGCTAGTTACGTTCATTTTCTCATTACATTATTTTGTTTTGGCTTTATAGCCTAATTGTAGGCTATTTTTTAATTCTTGATCCGTTCTGAATACTGTTCACTTTGAAGGATTTGTTGTGGAGTGAGGGGAACTAAAATAGCTATGTTTCTAGTGTTTATAATGTTTGTACATTATTTCACTTTATTTACTGGTATTTTCTGAATGCAATCAAATGCGACTTGTACGTGACTTAGCCCTACCTGATTTTTTTCTCTCTCAAAAACATTATTGTATTTTGAAGCATGCAGCAAACGATTAATTGGTTAAAATTCTTGTTGGTTAACGGTTAACCAGTTAATTAGCGTCCCATATATAGGGCTAAATCAAATTAGTGCAGAACGCGTCAATGATCAAAAGCGGTTGTGTGGAAAAGTGCTGAGCTGAACTTTCGTGCCATCTAGTGATTTAATGGAGAATACGGTCAAATGGCCCATTGTATATAAGTATTATGCCTATATATGGGTCACGACAACTAAAAAAAAAAAAACAAAGAGGGTCGCTCTTAAAAAGTTTGAAAACCACTGCATTACATCGATCAAAAGTGACATTAATACTATAAAAAAAGATTTATAATTTCAAATGTTTTTAACTTTCTATTTATTTAAGAATTCTGAAAAAGGCAGGCACAACTATTTTCAACATTGATAACAATAAGAGTACGAGATCATCAAGCTCACTAGCTCATTTTTTTGTAGTTTTAGTTTTTGTAGTATCCTGCTCTAGTACCAGTGCACTTGCAAATGAAGTACATTTTAAGTAAAATAGTACACTTGCAAATGAAGTACATTTAAAGTAAAAATAAGTTTTAAATAACAGAGCAGCGGTACGCTGTTAGCAAACATCCCGGTGCTGCGGAGTAACATTTAGAGAAGGAAATATGCATGCCACACTTTCCTCTCAGTAACAAAAACACAACAGAAGTGACAGCGATGAGAGAACAACAGTTAAGCAAGCATCTGATCATAGCGATGTGGATATGTTTGCACCAGCTCTAGTCAAGTCACGCGTCATGTTATTATTTATCACAATGGCACTATATACAAAGATTGCTTTAAAGCCAGCAGCTTTATAGTATTATACAACAGTATCAGCATCGCTGTCAAGTAGAATTTGTCAAGCAGCTCTCCAGTGTGTTCATGTTTTAATCACATCTGACCATGATGGACTCAGAGAAGAAGAGTACTTACTGTACCTCTAACCTAATCGTGAGAACGGACGTCAGGTTCATGTTGGGTTTTAAATGTACTGTTATTGTACCAGTCGGTTCAGGTTGAATGATCTCGGGTACGGGCTGTGTTCAGGCTTCAGTTTAAAGCATGGGCAGACCTCGAGTCAATTCCTCGCTGAAATGTAATTTGTGCTGTATGTATTCCAAGTCTGTTGTTACAATCCACTTTCATTGCAAGTAATAAAGCAGCTTGTACATTCTTCTAAATATCTCTGTTTTTGACATAAGAGAACTAAAATGTACTAAAATGTTACTAATTTTAGTTATCCAATCTACTCTTAATCAATGGGTGGTATTTTCTTAGCAAACACTTCCATTATAGAAATACTCTCTCTGTTTGTACAGCTGAACATTTGAAGTAATTAAAGGTAACGTATAAAGCATCAGTCAAGAAAACATCAGCTGTGTACTGGAACACGAATCCTTTGAATCTTCATGGAACATTAATCCTAATGGAGTCTGCATTACGCATGTAATAAAACGGCCCTTATATGACTTCTACAGTGCTGTCCTTTACATTATCGATAATACTAATACTAAAGGACCACAGAGAGAAAAAAAGTCTGCTTATTTAAAAGCTTTATTATTGTACCTTGACCCACTAATAGACAATGCAAGTATGTAAACGCAATGTTTGGTCAAAGAATTGCCAGCAAGCCATCCTGTATAAACTTAATCCACCTTGTTGCATTACAGTTATAGTAGTAAACCTCAGTACTCTACTAAAGTTGTGCAGTTGTACCTCTTATTTGTGGGTGTGATCCTGCCCCCTTTGCGGTCGGGGCTGGATGGCGGCTCAGGTGAATATGGGCCAGGTGACAGAGATGCTGGGCTGGAGATGGTGTACTCTCTGTAGTTCTGGTTCTCATCTCGACTCACCTGCACAGCCTCCTGCACACCAAGAGGGAAAAACACAGATCAGTTACAGATCCTCCTCAGACTGATATATTTCAAATGTTTATTTATTTAAAATGTTGATGATTTTAACTGACAACTAAGGAAAATCCCAAATTCAGAAAAAAATGCAGTATCTCAGAAAATATTGAAGACAGCTGGTGCCACACTCTAATCAGCTAATTAACTCAAAACACCTGCAAAGGCCTTTAAATGGTCTCTCAATCTATTTCTGTAGGCTACACAATCATGGGGAAGACTGCTGACTTGACAGTTGTCCAAAAGACGACCATTGACACATTGCACAAGGAGGGCAAGACACAAAAGGTCATTGCAAAAGAGGCTGGCTGTTCACGGAGCTGTTCCAAGCACATTAATAGAGAGGCGAAGGGAAGGAAAAGATGTGGTAGAAATTTTTTTTACAAGCAATAGCGATAACCGCTCCCTGGAGAGGATTGTGAAACAAAACCCATTCAAAAATGTGGGGGAGATACACAAAGAGTGGACTGCAGCTGGAGTTAGTGCTTCAAGAACCACTACGCTATGGTTTCAGCTGTCGCATTCCTTGTGTCAAGCTACTCTTGAACAACAGACAGTGTCAGAAGCGTCTCACCTGGGCTAAAGACAAAAAGGACTGGACTGCTGCTGAGTGGCCCAAACTTATGTTCTCTGATGAAAGTAAATTTTGCATTTCCTTTGGAAATCAGGGTCCCAGAGTCTGGAGGAAGAGAGGAGAGGCATACAATCCACGTTGCTTGAGGTCCAGTGTAAAGTTTTCACAGTCAGTGATAGTTTGGGGTGCCATGTCATCTGCTGGTGTTGGTCCACTGTGTTTTCTGAGGTCCAAGGTCAACGCAGCCGTATACCAGGATGTTTTAGAGCACTTCATGCTTCCTGATGCTGACCAACTTTATGGAGATGCAGATTTCATTCAGATTTCACCTGCACACAGTGCCAAAGCAACCAGTACCTGGTTTAAGGACCATGGTATCCCTGTTCTTAATTGGCCAGCGAACTCGCCTGACCTCACCAAACTCGCCTGACCTTAGCTTGTGAAGAGGAAGATGTGATATGCAAGACCCAACAATGCAGAAGAGCTGAAGGCCACTATAAGAGCAACCTGGGCTCTCATAACACCTGAGCAGTGCCACAGACTGATTGACTCCATGCCACGCCGCATTGCTGCAGTAATTCAGGTAAAAGGAGCCCCAACTAAGCATTGAGTGCTGTACATGCTCATACTTTTCATGTTCATACTTTTCAGTTGGCCAAGATTTCTAAAAATCCTTTATTTGTATTGGTCTTAAGTAATATTAAAATTTTCTGAGATACTGAATTTGGGATTTTCCTTAGTTGTCAGTTATAAGAAATAAACATTTGAAATATCTCAGTCTGTGTGTAATGAATGATTAGAATACACAAGTTTGACTTTTTGATTGGAATTAGTTAAATAAACTTTTTGATGATATTCTAATATACAGGTCCTTCTAAAAAAATTTGCATATTGTGATTAAAGTTCATTATTTTCCATAATGTAATGATAAAAATTAAACTTTCATATATTTTAGATTCATTGCACACCAACTGAAATATTTCAGGTCTTTTATTGTTGTAATACTGATGATTTTGACATACAGCTCATGAAAACCCAAAATTCCTATCTCAAAAAATTAGCATATTTCATCCGACCAATAAAAGAAAAGTGTTTTTAATACAAAAAAAGTCAACCTTCAAATAATTATGTTCAGTTATGCACTCAATACTTGGTCGAGAATCCTTTTGCAGAAATGACTGCTTCAATGCGGCGTGGCATGGAGGCAATCAGCCTGTGGCACTGCTGAGGTGTTATGGAGGCCCAGGATGCTTCGATAGCGGCCTTAAGCTCATGCAGAGTGTTGGGTCTTGCGTCTCTCAACTTTCTCTTCACAATATCCCACAGATTCTCTATGGGGTTCAGGTCAGGAGAGTTGGCAGGCCAATTGAGCACAGTAATACCATGGTCAGTAAACCATTTACCAGTGGTTTTGGCACTGTGAGCAGGTGGCAGGTCGTGCTGAAAAACAAAATCTTCATCTCCATAAAGCTTTTCAGCAGATGGAAGCATGAAGTGCTCCAAAATCTCCTGATAGCTATCTGCATTCACCCTGCCCTTGATAAAACACAGTGGACCAACACCAGCAGCTGACATGGCACCCCAGACCATCACTGACTGTGGGTACTTGACACTGGACTTCAGGCATTTTGGCATTTCCTTCTCCCCAGTCTTCCTCCAGACTCTGGCACCTTGATTTCCGAATGACATGCAACATTTGAGCGACAGTCCAGTGCTGCTTCTCTTAGCCAGGTCAGGCGCTTCTGCTGCTGTTTCTGGTTCAAAAGTGGCTTGACCTGGGGAATGCGGCACCTGTAACCCATTTCCTGCACACGCCTGTGCACGGTGGCTCTGGATGTTTCTACTCCAGACTCAGTCCACTGCTTCCGCAGGTCCCCCAAGGTCTGGAATCGGTCCTTCTCCACAATCTTCCTCAGGGTCCGGTCACCTCTTCTCGTTGTGCAGCGTTTTTTCCACACTTTGTCCTTCCCACAGACTTCCCAATGAGGTGCCTTGATACAGAACTCTGGGAACAGCCTATTCGTTCAGAAATGTCTTTCTGTGTCTTACCCTCTCGCTTGAGGGTGTCAATGATGGCCTTCTGGACAGCAGTCAGGTCGGCAGTCTTACCCATGATTGCGGTTTTGAGTAATGAACCAGGCTGGGAGTTTTTAAAAGCCTCAGGAATCTTTTGCAGGTGTTTAGAGTTAATTAGTTGATTCAGATAATTAGGTTAATAGCTCGTTTAGAGAACCTTTTCATGTTATGCTAATTTTTTGAGATAGTAATTTTGGGTTTTCATGAGCTGTATGCCAAAATCATCAGTATTAAAACAATAAAAGACCTGAAATATTTCAGTTGGTGTGCAATGAATCTAAAATATATGAAATTTTAGTTTTATCATTACATTATGGAAAATAATGAACTTTTATCACAATATGCAATTTTTTTGAGAAGGACCTGTATGGCCAGCACCTGTAGTTTCAGCGTAGTAGTTCAGATTTGTACTTATCCTTCTAACATTGGCAATCAATCAATCAATCATGTACTGTTTGTGTATGTATTGTGTATGATTTATTTTTCATTAGAGTTAAATTTAGATTAGAGAAATATATATAACATATTATTAGATTTTGGAAATTATAACTGGAAATTAGATAACTACTGTATAAATGTAACCCCATTTCAAACTTCTTTTGAAAAAAGATGGCATAATCTATAAGTTAAAATCTTTTTTATATTATCAATTGTCAGAGAATTCTGAAGCACAATATTCTTATTTTTATTCTAATTTCTGTCAAATTTAAATCAGTGACTAAGTTGTTATATGACAGTATTATGACCATTCCATCTCTGGCCCTGGGCCTTAATGTCTTGCTTTTTGTTAAGCCCTCATGTGTGCCTTCTTTACAATGTCTTTTCTTCACAAGTTCTCACGCGGTCATACGAATTGACTACGAGACTTATTACTCACTATCCTTCCGAACATAGTATCGTTTTCAACAGAGACCTGTCAGCAGTCCCTTTAGCATTTAAAAGACAGGAACTCTGTCTGATTGATAACATTCCCAAGTTCCTTTCACATGTCACGGATGCAGACATGCAGAATTATTGCCACACAGAAATGAAAAAAGGGAAATATACACCCAAAAGTCTTATTTGAGCTTAACCTGACAAACTATAAATCTTTGATAAGCAGATAGTGGTTCACCTTCTGTTAATGGATAGCAGACATGCTCTAAGGCTCCGAATCTGAGAATCCAAAAACTAAGCCTTGGGTCAGCAGTTTAGTAGTTTTGTTGCTTCTTGTACTCAAAGCAACATTTTAGATATGCTACTTCAATACACTACCATTCTCACCAAGGCTGCTTTTATTTAATCAAAAATACAGTGAAAATAGTAATATTGTGTAATAGCATTACAAATGAAAAATAACAGTTTTCTATGGAAGCTTGTTTCCACCATGGAATAAAACAATTTAAAAGATATTTGCAACTTTTTCCTCACAATTTTTTTTATTTTTTTTTATTTTTTAAGAATTGCGTGATAAACAATTCTAAGAAAAAAAAAGTCTGAATTGAGAGATGTAAATTGCAAGATGTGTGAGAAAGTCGCAAATACCTTTTTTTTTTCAGTGGCGGAAACCAGATTCCATAGTTTTCTGTTTCAATATAAGGTAATTAAAAAAGTTATTTATTCCTGTGATACATTTTTTTTGGATTATTTGATGAATAGACAGTTCAAAAGAACAGATTTATCTTTTAGAACAATATAAATGTTGTTACTCACTTTTCATTAATTTAATGAATCCTTTGTGAATAAAAATATGAATTTCCAGTAAAAAAGCATTTTACTGAACCGTATTGTACAATATCATCGTATAAATCAGTGGTTCCCAAACTGGGGGTGTGTCCCCTGGGTAGAGTTATATAAGGGGGTGTGGCAAGGCTAAGGGATGGTGTACTGTCAGCAGACTGGCACTTGTGCGGCTGTTTGCCACATAACTGAACACAAAATATGACATTTTACATATTTTATTCATTTATTCATTATCATTTTATTACCTCAAAATGACTCGCAGTAACCGCTTGAACAGTCTGTTATCAGTTGTAGTGGTTGTTCGTGAAATAACTATAATTATTCTGTGAATCAGAATTAAGTATTGCAGGGAGACGTTTAAAAACATAAATTAACGATGTATAGTTCTGCACTAACAAGTTTGTGAAAGGACTGCCAGTGCCGGGTAAACGTAAAGTAGACAATTAATCGACTCTAAACGTCATAACTACCAAAACAACATCAGAAGTGAGTGGTGCGATGCAATGCGACAAAAGCATAACCCTTTATAACCATTGATGCGGTCTACTGGATTCGGCGAGATGTGACAAATTTCCGACAGTAAACTGATGCCCGTTCAATTTCTGATGTACTTCACATGCTTGCGCAAGTTCTGACAGGACAAATGGATTTGGAAAGTTCACTTTTTTGTGTCCAGCATAAACGGCCTCAAGACAAGAAAATATGGCGAGGAATATCTCGCCCTCGGATTCACCAGTACAAGGGTAGATGATGAGTCCCCCCAGTGTGTTTCGTTGCTAAAAAGATGACCTTCTGACAGTATGAAGCTAAGAAGCTGTATTAATTACAATGTTTTAAATAAATCCTAAAAGGACTTAATATATATAATAATAATTAGCCACTTTTAGCTACTCCTCTCCACTACAGTCTCTGATCATAAACATGGTCCCGTTTCATGTGTCAAATATCAACAGTTAAAAGAGATTCATTGGGTGAAAAGAGGTCACCCAAAAATGACAAAAGTAAATGATGGAGTCATTTACTCATCCTTATTTTTTTCCAAACCTGACTTTTTTCCTGCTGACTTTCCTCTAAAGAATCTTTTTTTTTATCCCCTTTGACTTCCATTGTACGGACACAAACACGCAAAAATCGATCTCATAATACCTTCCTTTACTGTATGTTCCACAGAAGAACATCAGTCATACAGGTTTGGAATGACATTGGGCTGAGTAAATTACAGAAGGAGAATTTTTTGGTAAACTAACCTTATGATATTTGCTTTTTTACTGACCTGGAAGCGGCCAACCAGTTGCTCTGTGATTCCATTGGTCTGACCAGGAGGAGGAGGAGCAGGTCTGTGTGGAAAGATTAAAACATTAATACAAGGCATTTTATTTTACTATGAAAATGATCAGAGTGTTGTTTAAAACTTCTGGGTAACTTTGTTTAAGCATGGTTCTATTAGTAAGTTTTTGGTAAAATTTGACAAACCAGGAGATGAAGGCATGGTTTAGAATTGAGATATAGTATGTTACTTTTATAAAGTAGCTGGATAAACTTAAAACTTCATTCAAAAGAAAACCTCAAATTATCCTGTGACTTTTTGGCTATGAAGTAAATCTGGCACAGACTTACAGAAAGAGCCAGATTGGAATCCCCTCAAAACTGGCTTTTTTCAGAAATTAAAGGTAGTGACATTTTCTTCCTCATCTGGAAATGCAGATACTGGTACATTTAACAAAATGCAGAAGGCTGAATGAGCGTGAATATACGTTGATGAAATTCGACAGAGAAAAGACACAGACTTGTTTAAATACATTAGCAGAACTCGTGACCAGGAAGCGCCACATGTCTGAAAATGTTTATTTATCTTAAAATTAATCCCTGGCATATGTTCGCTACAGAAAGCTCTTTATAGCTTCATGAGCAAGGAATGCAACACAAGGGCCTGATTCAGAGCTCTGATCTACATCTTCAGAAACCCGTCTAACCCAGGAAGGCTTTCTTTATTTCTCATGAAGCTTTTTTGAAAATATTATTTTATTTCCTACAAATTGTGTTATATAAAACACCCACTGCACTTGTATCCCTCCACTCCACCATAGTTACTTAAGAAGAAAAGAAAAAGATTAAGAAAATGGATTCATTCTGGTCACAAATCTACTTCATGTGTTGAATTAATTAACAATTCTGCTTCAAAAGTAAATTCAAGCCTTGGTCCAATGTAGATACTTGACGCTCCTGAAACCCACACTTCATTAAGAGTGCTTTAAACAGTCAGATTTGATGCAGTCCTAAAGAAAAGGAGGAGTCTTTCCATTCCTGTTAATGGGATGTTTTACTGCGAGATGTTTTACTTCGTAAGGGAGAGCATCCTCCTATTGATGCCAGTAAAAACAAGGCATGAACAGCCCTGGCGGACACATACATTTTACTCAGCTTCTACCATTGCTGCTATTACTTACAATTGTTTTATCTCTCTTACTTTGTTTCACTCCATTTCATCCTAATGTCATACTCCCCTTGATTGATTCTTTCCTCCTATAAAATAGTCGGTAATCCCCCTTCACCGTTCCTTCTGTCTCTGGCTCAAAGCTGAGGTGGTCTGTAGCTGAGCTTCGGAAGCGTCTAAATGCAGAAATAGTGCTTTGATGCGTGTGGTGGTATTTTAAAGGGGGCAAACAAAGAAATGCAACCTTTTGGAGAAGATAAGAGTCAGCATAATAGTCAGATTAAAAGATCAGATCTTTGAAATGATGACCAATTGAGTCAAAGTAGCTGGTCTTTATAAAGACATAGCGCCATTAGGCCACGCCCACACCGGGGACAATCCAACACTCTCCATTGACTTTGCATTGCATGAGGCGGCCTCCTTGTCGTTTCGGACTTACTACAAAAAACAGAACAATGCCTAAAAACTGATATGTGACAAGGTGTACAGCAGACAAGCTAAAAAAAAACACATAACTTTTTAAGTTTTTATAAGCTGTCGACCCAAAAAAACGAGTGTTTAAGGAGACGAAAGTGGATACAGGCCATAAAATGTGAAGCTTCAGCAAGAAGAATGGGTAAATTTTGGGATCCTGAAACTCAGAAAGCCTCAGTATGCCTACGTGTGCAGTAAACATTTAGTCAAATATCCAAATGTCATTTTTATACATTATATATTTCCTGTCGCTGGTTGCGTTCCCCTCCAGTGGGCGTAGTTGTTAGTGTAATATCACTTGTCGCACTCGGTCTCAATTGCCTGTGTCCACTTTTAGGTCTTTAAACGCTCGTCTTTTGGGTCAACAGCTTATAAAAACTTTGTTTTCTGTACACCTTGTCACATATCAGCTTTTATACATTGTTCGTTTTTTTTTTTTATAAGTCCAAAATGACAAGGAAGTCGCTTCATGCAATAGAAAGTCAATGAAGGCGGTTGGTTTGTTTCCCCCCCTACTACAAGAAAGTGGTTTTATGAGACAGACAATTAAGGTGAGAACAGGTTGTCCGTACACAGAGCTCTGGCAGAATGGACATAAATTAACACCGATTCAAAAGCTTTTAAACCCTTGGCGTGAAGATGGAATTTCAGCACACGTACTGACATGCTTTAGGACATGGGTGGGGAATGTTGAACCTGGAGGGCCAGTGTCCTGAGTTCAGCTCCAACCCTAATCAAACACACCTGAAGCTAATCAAGGTCTTCAGGATTACTAAAGTTACAGGCAGATGAGTTTTTTTCAGGGTTTCTGCAAGAGAGTGGCCCTCCAGGATCAACGTTCGCCACCCCTGCTTTAAGATTGCCCAGATAATAAAAAACAACAACTGTTTCACACTGCGCAACACTTAAAATGAAATACAAGAGAGCGACTGACGCACTTGTAAAATACTGCACAGTGCTGATACACAAATCTGTGACAATATGACTGCACATCAAACAGCCAAACTAAATTTCCATAATAATAAGCAGTCTAATCTAATCTACACTAGAGTCTATGGTTTCTGAATTTAAAAAAATAAAAAAATAAAATAAAATAAAAAAAATCGCATCATGGACATGGTGCAGTATAAATAGCACAATCTCTACTTGTTAACACACATCTACACTGTACATCTATACATACAGCGATACCAACCTTATTCTGTGAAAGCTCAATACTGTTGACATAAGAGCAAGTCAGAAAAATAACAATTCTGTTCCAACTGCTTTCACTCTGGTCGATACTCAACACCTTACTCAAAGAACTTGAGGAAACACTGTTTGAACAGCAAGGTGTTTTTACACTGACGTCATTCACTTGTGTGCCCTGTTTAGTCCTCAACAAGGTCATCAGCAATGATTGACTGTCAACATATGAGCCTCAGACGAAAGTTTAGCATGATATTACTGAAGAGGACTAAAGCAGCTTGTCTTCTGATGCTCCTGTGCATCTACACAATGAAAGACAAATGCAGCATGGCTGATATCATCCATAACAAATACCCAGAAAAATTCTTAGCAACTTCTTCCGTATTACAACATGATTTCTGGAGCAACTTCTTGTGACAACAGATTTATTCTTTGGAAGACGTTGCATCAGCGTGTCTTAATGCACTACATGTACTGCAGCATTCCGGTCATATTTTCAACTTGCTAGAGATTAAATCATTACATAGAGTCTATATAAGAATGTCACAGAAAAATGTAGCGATAAAACAAGAAAAGGAGAGAGGAAAAAAAAACTATAAAACCACATGAGACAGACATCAAAGGGTCTTCACCAGCTGGAGAGTATGTGCAGGAGCCAGTCATACTAGACTCTGTAACCCAAAGCCAAGAGTTATTCATGACAGAGATGAAGACCTCCTGACCAGTGTTGGGAGTAACTAACCAACACTAGCAACAATACTAACTATATTTTTCAGTAGCATGAAAGTAGCTCAGAAACAGTAGATTTTCCGGGAAAAAGATTATCCCAATGGTGTTCAGGTCGATGTTTTGTGCGAGTTTCAGTAGGTGTGCTGATAAACTGTCTGATTTGCAAGAGGAAACACTCTAAAAACAGCTTAAGGAAACTAGTTCATGCCAACAATTCTTCAAACTGAATTCAAGACGCGAGTCAATGTCCCTCCACTATTAAATACTGTAGGCAAGTTTTTGTAGGATGGATTGTTCAGAAAACTAAAAGGGGCAAGTAGAGCAGGAAACCTCCATAACTCTGTATCTAAGTACACTAATATGAACTTCGAGGGCAGACACACACCCTCTTCCTCCAATACTGTGGGCTACAGGAGATACACACACACTGCTAGAGTGCCATTGTCGGCCCAGTGTTGTTCCTGGCCTGGTCAGAGACATGAGGTCAGAAGGGAAAAATGTACTCACATGGACACAGGGCTCAAAGTGCATGTGTGTGAGAGATCAAAAGGTACATTTGTGGCCAGAAAAGTACTGGTGCTGACATCTAAAGAGGAGCAAAATTAAAGAGTCAGTAAGATTACTGAACAACTAATCGACTAATTGATAATTAGACCGGTTTTGGGTTCATCTGACCTCGATGTGTTTTAATGGGTGTTTATGTAAGACAAGCTATTTAGGAGCAGCGCAATCATATGGAACAAATTTATAGCTCCTTCAAACATTCAGTTGTACTGAATTTCAAAAGTATTATATATATATAATATAATATATATATATATATAATATATATATATATATAAATATATGATAGTATATACAGATCAGCCATATCATTAACATAATATTGAGTTGGTCCACTTTTGCTGCCAAAACAGCCCTGACCCGTCGAGGCATGGACTCCACTAGACCCCTGAAAGTGTGCTGTGGTATCTGACACCAAGATGTTAGCGGCAGATCCTTTAAGTCCTGTAAGTTGCGAGGTGGGGCCTCCATGGATCGGACTTGTTTGTTCAGCACATCCCACATGTGCTCGATTGTATTGAGATCTGGGGTGGAGCACAAGTCAACATCTCAAACTCGTTGTTGTGCTCTTCAACCCATTCCTGAAGAGGAACCCATTTTTGTTTTGTGGTAGGGCACGTTATCCTGCTGAAAGAGGCCACAGCCACCAGGGAATATCTTTTCCATGAAAGGGTGTAGATGGTCTGCAACACTGCATAGGTAGGTGGTACGTGTCAAAGTAACATCAACATGGATGGCAGGACCCAAGGTTTCACAGCAAAACTGCCCAAAGCGTCACACTGGGGTCAGCATGGGCACCCTGACTGGTCTGCAGCTATGCAGCCCCATACACAACAAACTGTGATGCACTGTGTATTCTGACACCTTTCTATCAGAACCAACTTTAACTTAAAGCAATTTAAGCTAGAGTAGCTTGTCTGTTTGATCGGAAACACAGGTGCCAGCCTTCACCCCCCACGTGCATCAATGAGCCTTGGCCACCAATGAGTCTTTCGCCAGTTCACCACTGTTCCTTCCTTGGACCACTTTTGATAGATACTAACCACTGCAGACCGGGAACATCCCACAAGAGCTGCAGTTTTTGGAGATGCTCTGACCCAGTCATCTAGCTATCACAATTTGGCCCTTATCAAACTCGCTCAAATCTTTACGCGTTCCCATTTTTCCTGCTTCTAACACAGAGATTGAACCGCTGAGTGAACCAACTTAAGTCACTTTTGAATAGGGTTGGGTATCGTTTTTTTTTTTTTTTTTTTTATATCGGTGCCAAACCGATACTTTTAGAAAAAGATGAGGTGGATAAGATTAAAGAATGGCTTTTTATTAAATTTTTATTTAATTATTTAAATTGAACAATTTATTACAAGTTTAAAGTATACTTAAATATATAAATATATAATTAAATACAAAACACAATTTACTTAACAAATTCACAGTAAAACTGAAGCCACCTAACCCAACTACAACAGGCCTAATATAACTCTAAATAACAGCTACAGTAATAACAGCAGTCGTCTGTATTCTTGGTATGCTACAAACCAGCTTCAAGCTTCAGCATTATTTTGCAGAAACATATTCTCTGGCTAAATATTTTAGAACACATCGCTTTGTTTCCATGGATGCGCGTCACGCTTCTTACCTGACACATTGCAGCTGCAACAGCTGTATCGGGTTTATTTCGTTTTTTCGTTTTTATTCAAAGTATTCACAAACTTGCTAAGTATGTCATGAACTATCTGATGTTCTGATTTTCAAATATGTGCGAGTAAATGTGTGTTAGTTGATCTATACTGCACGATGGGTGGCGCCACGTTAGTTTGCGCCTCAGAGAATCGGATCTCGGATTTACATCACATAAATGTATCTTCGTCTCAGGAAATACATGAAAGTAAGTGACTGCTGCTGAACTGGGAGAAGAATAGAGTAAACTATATAGTCACTATATAATGTATATCTGATGTGAATAAAACACGTAGTCAAGTTATCTGAACTGTCTGAAAGGATTGTTTTTGCCGCTTCCATAGACATCAGTGTGTATTTTTTGCAAGTAACTTTTTACAGCATTTACATGTCTGAAACCTAAAATAAACATTATGCGGTTGAAAACACTGAATAGTTGTGTTATGTGATGAGCGCTGAGCATGTCTGTCTCTGGCTCCGCGCCAGCCAAAGCACGAAAGCATGTTTGAATTTAAGTGGCACCGAAATTAAGCACCGAAATCTGCGTTTTGATTCGGTCCAGTACATAACTGTTATAAAAGTACCTATTGGCACCGGGTTTCTGTACAAAACCCTACTTTTGAATGAAACGATTTTAAATTTTCAAAATTACAATTTCACAACATTCTCATATTTCATGAACAACCATCATTACAGTCCAGTACTAATGCACTTGTAGCTACACATTACTGACCACCTTGAGAGAAAAAAAAAAAAACATAAATAAAGAAAATAAAGGGATCCTTACCTTTCTACGAGCAGTTGCAGTTGTGTCGTGCAGCTCTTGATTTTGTTTTGTGCCTCTACGTTCAGCATCTCGCCAGTATTGAGTCCATTAATCTCCATAATGATGTCACCAGGCTGAAGACAGGCCGTCTCTGCTTTACTGCCAACGTTCACCTTGGGACAAATTATAATACATTCAACCAATTAGAACTCTTTAGTCTGAACCACTAATAGATGTGGCTTCAAAGTCTGTGGCCCAATAAGAAGCTATTAAATTGGTGTCAACAGAGGTATTCCATAGTATTTAAAAAAAAACTACAAAACTAAGTTTGCTTAAACTACAACAACAAGCATTTTGTTTTGTTTTTGTAAATTGGTTTGCCAATTATGCTAATTTATACTAAGCCAACAATGTAACTTGTCAACATTGTAAATGTTGAATTTTAAATCCTGTTTTTTAATTGTGTATATTATTTACTCAAAATGTGTGCAAATTGTATTGCTAAAAAAATTACGGCTAAAAATATGATTGTTTTCTGAACACTTTTGGTTAAGTCAATAATGCAGTCAGAGTGCAATGTTTTAAATTGCGCCACAGACTTTCACTTTTACAATATCAACTAACCAATGGGCCTACTTATACTGGTGTTATAGTTGGCAGAAATCCTAAAAACAACTATACAAGGACTGCTGTTATTTGAGCAAAGCTTAGAATCCCATCAAGACTCTGTCAATAAGGCCACAACCTCATTAGTAGGAGAAGAGGAAAGCAACACCTCAGCCTGACTCAAAATATTTAAACAGCATGGCACAGAGAGGCCTTGCAGACTGCCAGTCAGCTGTTGTTGTTGTTGTTGATGTTAGCTGAAAGCAGAGGGGCAGGGGTGCCATGTCTGAGGACCTGCTCGAGTGCTCGAGTGCCAATTAACTGTTGCTACAGAGACGCACAATGGAGCGCAGCTTATGCAATCAGAGTATACCTCGCTTCACACGGAGCCTAAATATACACCGATCAGGCATAACATTATGACTGTTATAATATTGTCCTGTCCTAATATTGTGTTGGTCCCCTTTGAGTAATTTGAGCTACAGTAGCTCGTCGGTTTGATCGGACCACAAGGGCCAGCCTTCTCTCCCCACATGCATCAATGAGCCTTAGCTGCCCAGGACCTGGTCGCCGGTTCACCACTGTTCCACTGGAGACCGGGAACACCCCACAAGAGCTGCAGGTTTGGAGATGCTCTAACCCAGTCATCTGCTATCACAATTTGGCCTTTGTAAAGCTCCCTCAAATTCTTACGCTTGCCCATTTTTCCTGCTTCTAACACTTTAACTTTGGAGGACAAAATGTTCATTTGCTGCCAAATATATCCCACCCACTAACAGGTGCCGTGATAAAGAGATAATCAGTGTTATGCACTTTACCAGTCATAATGTTATGCCCGATCTGTGTATTTATGGCTAGTTTATTTTTTATATATCCCGATGTGTGTGTACAATTGCGTGCACACATTTCAATGCCTTTTTGTGCATATGCAACATTTATACGTCAGGCCCCAGCTCCGAGATCTACTCGTCAACTTACTGAGGTAAACGCTGCACAATGGTAGCGCTCTTTACAACGTCGGACACATAACAGTAATTAACATAACCAGCCTTTTGCTTGTCTACATTATCAAACAGCTAATAATGTTTTGCTAATGTTACACAAATCAGAGTCAGACAGCTGCCTTCTAACAATCAGTATCCTTAGAAACTCTTTGAACACCTCAGATCTTCAGAGGGGAAATGCATATAGTTCATCATAACATCGTTACATACATAATAGACCTGCTATATTGCTATAGCTACCAGATTTTTCATATCAACAGAAAAATATACCTGGCTTCTCCGCTGCTTCAGAGCAGTTATAGTTAATGATAATGATAGTCATTTAATGATAATGATAGTCATTTTCGCTGTAGTTATCTATACTTTTACTCAAGTATGATTTTCAGGTACTCTTTACACCTCTGGAATATACTTATCCTCTGTGTATGATGGCGAAAAAGACCTGAGACACAGATTACTCTCACACCTAACTGCAGAATCTTAATTATGCAATGACTGTCAGTGGTTTCAAGTATTTTTATAAGAATATCTAGGTCAATGGGTTGTTTTCGGGAGATCGTGTCTGAGGTTTGTCTCAAGCAACAGTGTTAAAACAAGTATGTGAAAAACTTGAGGAATCATGAAGAGTCAGGAAGGGTTTAGACAAAAACAATATATGGAGGGGAGCACAAGATTTGTGCCTATGCCAAACTCCTGCCACTACACTCTGACCTGTCTCTCCAGGAGGCCCTTTGGAGCCCTCTTAAAAACACCCCGTGCTGTTCTATTCTGTGTTTCTTACAACCCCTCTTAATACTAAAGGTCTCCTGCACTGCATGGACACCGTTAGGCTCTCATTCTCTTCACATATTGGCTGTTGAGGGCACAACATAGCCCTAGAGGACTGAGACAGTTAAATCTTTAAAGGAATAGGGTTAGAATGGGTTGGGAATAATAATGAGAAACAATAAGGATAATGAGAGGCACACATTTTTAAAGTCTCAGTGTTTTTAAGTGGTTTAAGTTTAAACCCAATGGTATTCTGGATTACAGTGCAGATGTGACCAGGATCTGAATGGAAAGGTTCCATTAGCTGCCTTTAATTAGAAACACTGTGGTGTATTTCTGGAACACAACATGGAATTAGTTTTTGTAAAAGTGAACTTTTTTCTAGTTGAGAGGAACTGTTTTGGTTCGATTTGAAAATTGTCTCAAAGCCCATGAAAAACAAAAATAAATGGGTTCCAGACTAGGTGGCAGAAGTACAGCAGATTCTGAACTTCTCAAATGAAAAACAGTCTTTCAAAAATGCCAGTGTTAAAGGCTTGAATGCAAAAAAAGTAGATTGATAAACCGGTTACTCAGATTCACGTAAAAGTGTGAACCCAGCGATTCATGCAGTGGCTAAACGTAACTCTTGCACACTGTAGCTTAAGATCAAAATATTTCTATTATTCTAAAAAGAGAATGGAGAATACCCATAAGGAAAAAGAAGGACAAAAACAATAGCTTGACCATCCGCAATGCAATACAATAACCAGGAACTTCGTCTTTAATTATCCAGCTCTTGTTTGGTTGAAGTAGTCAAGGAGACAAAACAGTTAAACACCAGTGAATAACTCGAAAAGTAAGACATTATTTTAAGTGTTTCGGTATGAGGGTTCATCTCCTTGGTTTTTGCATTAGTGATCAAGGCAATGAACTATGTTCTGGACTGGTTAACCTTGGTTAACAGGGATGAAAATTACCTTTGAAACGGTTATGGCCTTCTTGAAGTCTCGCCCGCCAGATATTCTGAATCCCCAGGGGGACGGGCCAATCAGATTCACTGTAAATGGCATCATGTGACCAGAGGCTGCTACCCAATGCTCTCAGGAGTGCTGTGGGATGATAAAAAAAGGAGTGTGAGAAGAGAAAGGCAAAAAAAAGAAAACCGACAGATGCAGAGTCTCAGTCAGGTTTAATTTGACATCAAGCTGAAATGCCACAGATGCATATCATAGTTTCCACAACTCTGAGCCCCTGGCTGCTGTTGAAAGGTAAACTGCCTTCACCTGTTCTTCAGAACACCTTTCATCCCATTCCACATGACTGAAGCTCAAATCCGCCGACACTGTAGCAACCAAAAATCATAGAAAGGTGTCACATGACTGACATTCCTGGAGTGTGTTGTTAAAGATGTAGCACCCATAAGGAGAGTGTGAAGGCACTCAAGAGTCAGTTTGAGTTTATTAACCCAAAACTTTTTATATTTGCTGTGTTTACATAGATCCTAATAATCTGATTGTAATGGGACTAGTAGCACAATCATTGAAAAAAAAAAAAGTCACATGTAACCACGTCAATCGGGATGAATTGGCCAGCTCTGATTACTTTAATTCAGATTGTAAGGGGTGGTTTATTCCTTTTGTAATCCGATCGAGAGGGCATGTAATCACTTGATCGGATTAAAAACCGATGAGTACTTTGCATGTGCAATGGTGTAGAAATAGCATAATTACGTGGATGGACACACACCCCCAATCAGAAGCTTGTGACAAGCACATCAACCTGATCACTATATTTAAGCATTCATGTAAACACTACATTCGGATTCAATCGGTATATATTAATTCAGTTTGAAGCAAAAATTGTCCATGTAAACGTAGGTTTTATATGTTTAAGCCTTTATTTTTGATAAGTATAACATATTTAGACTTCTGCATATTATAACCTGAACCAGGATGTGGGAAATAATTACAGTTAGATTCAAAAGAGTTTTAGCAACATAGTGCAGATGCTACAGAACATTGTTAGCTTACTAGCTGTATAAGATTGTGTGCTACACTAATATATTACTTCACAAGCATTACTGGCTTGTACTTTTAAATCCATTATATTATACATTTACAGTTTACTGATGTTCTGTGGTTTTACACTTCTATCATTTTTAAAGACTTCTTATTATTGTAAGGTGAGCTTAAAGGGTGCACTACTATGAAAATCACAGCTTCGGGGTGACATCAGTAATAAAAAGTATAATTTCATAGATATTTTCTATAATAGCTGTTCATATTAAAATATATGTGAACTTCATACATGACCTAGATTATTTATTTAGCAAAAATTGTCCTTCTAAATTTATAAATTGTATATTTATTCATAAAAAAAAGGTTTGCCATTCCAATAAAGCTCAGTGTGCTCCCTCTAAAGGGTTACTTCAGCGATTAGCATTAAGCTTTGTATTAGTAGAAACCCAGGATATATTCAAATTATCTTACTTTCCCCCCTCATATCCCCCTGAGACGAGAGAAATAATGTATTTTATTTCTGGTAAAAATTCCTCAGATGACGCAAATATCGTCATTTCGCGTCATCGGAGGAGTTTTTGTCCAGAGGCTAAAGACTACAGCCAGCAGGAGGCGCTGTTTCCGCATGTTATCAACATCGCACTCACAGCACTCGGCCCGCGGAGCTGCGGAGATTCATATAAACGGAGCGGTGGAGAGCAAAATGAGTGTTTCAAATTTTCAAATGAACTTCCTATGAAAGTTAAGCTTCCAAAGACATGAACTGAAAATGCGCCAGACTGATCACGCACTGTGAATGTAGGCTATGCGGCCGCGAATCCCGAGATTACCTCATCCATCATGTGATGAATGTAATCTGACTCCTGCTGCGTTTGTGTCGTCACGACCGTGACACTCAATCGGCTCACTCACATTATGTTGAACAGACAAGTTCAGTTTTTAATTGTAATGTCTCTAACTGAACTGATTTTATGAAAATGAACGCGGTGGGCAAGTGATCCAGCCAGTAGCCGTAGCAGGGCAGCGAAGCAAGTGTATTCTGGGAATTGTTGTCTTTCATCCCCATGAGACAAAAATACATTTGTGTTTTCTCAGTCTAGAAGGCACCAAATTAAAAAATAATTTAATATTTCTACTACATTAATGACCCAGTTTAAATACAGATTCATCTTCCCAGCGCTGAAGTATCCCTTTAAGCTCATCCACATTGAACGTTAATAAAGTTAATAAATTATAAAATTATTCTTTAAAATTTTTTTAAAATAAACAAGAAAATAAGATTTTTTAAAATAAGAATGTTGCCATATACAAAAAAAGATTTTAAAATAAAAATGTTGCCATATTCAAATAAAGATTTAAAAAAGTAGGCTAAGTGTCACTAATTAAACTATTGTATGATCAGCTAATTGTCGGACACTAACATGTCTTTATCTCTTGAGATGGCAGAATTCAAGCGGAAAAGATGGTTTATAAACAAAGTTTGTGAGGAGCTCAATCAAGCTGTCTATCTAATCAGAGCAAGAGGAGGTATATACACAGCCGAGGGCCAACTCCCCAAGTTACCTCAACAGTTTTCTGCATCCCTCCGCCACCCCGTTCCTCACTCTCGGTCTTCGATACGGGGCAGAACTCTGGGTTTGGGCTAAATTTCGAGCTCGAAGCCCTCAATCGCTTCGGACAGCACGTCAAATGCGCTTATATTTTTTTACTTTATTCAATAATTTGTAAGTGTGAACTTGTAAAAACAACTGCCACAGGTAATATGCCGTTTTTTGTGTGTTTTTTTTTCTCATTAAAGATGCATTAATTATCACTATTGCCTCAATGTTGTATAGTGTCTTTGGGCGGATGGTGGCAACAGCCAGTAAGATTGTTTAGGGATTTGGTCTTAGTGACTCTTGATGACTACTAGCGTTTCATGGATTTAGAAGCTAGTTTTACTGCTAAAATGCCTTGTGAAATACTCTTAGAGCAAAAATGTAGGAGTCCTAAAATTAGGACTGACATGCCCATTATTTTTAAGAGTTTCTCCTAAATCGGCAAGTTAGGAGCTACTTTTAGCCTTAAGAAGTTTTGTGAATATGGCCCCTGATCATTTACCTATAGCAGCTAACGACTGAGAAGTGCTGCAGAGAAAATATATGGGTATTCTCCATTCTCTTTCTGCTGCACAGAAAATATGTCGTTGTAAAATAAGGTGGATAGCTATTGTAAATCTCAGATTAGAAATACGCTGTAAAACTACTGTTTTCAGGAGTGGGCAGATGGTTTTCCCTCTGATCCTTAACGTTTACAGCCTTTATCTCGCCCTGTCTGTCTGCTTACTCACCCTGATTTGCAAAATCATACATTTCAAATCACAAGTGAATAGTTTTAATAAAGCTTTGTCTTTAAATGCAATAAAGACAATGGGCGGGTGGGAGTTGATACCGTTTCCAACGCAGTGACGTTAGCCAATCATAACAGTGGATGTTTACAGACAAGCTTTAAAAGGAGCCATCCCTTAAAAACGAATAATTTCAGACAGAGGGTCAGAATGAGAGTTGAAAATGTTTCTATACAGTGGGGCAAAAGAGTATTTAGTCAGCCACCAATTGTGCAAGTTATCCCAATTAAAAAGATGAGAAAGGCCTGTAATTTTCATCAAAGGTACACACAGAATGAGAAAACATAAATCCAGAAAACCACATGTCTGATTTTTAAAGATTTTATTTGTATTTGGTCACCAACAAAATCCTGCAGTACCAGACGTGTCCCCCTGCGTAAGCCAGTTCATGTCCGGGCCCGTCTGAAGTTTGCTAGAGAGCATTTGGATGATCCAGAAGAGGATTGGGGGAATGTCATATGGTCAGATGAAACCAAAACAAAACTTTTTGGTAAAAACTCACGTTGTCGTGTTTGGAGGAGAAAGAATGATGAGTTGCTTCCAAAGAACACCATACCTATTGTGAAGCATGGGGTGGAAACAGCATGCTTTGGGGCTGTTTTTCTGCAAACAGGCCAGGACGACTGATCCGTGTAAAGGAAAGAATGAATGGGGCCATGTATCGTGAGATTTTGAGTAAAAACCTCCTTCCATCAGCAAGGGCATTGAAAATGAAACGTGGTTGGGTCTTTTAGCATGACAATGATCCCAAACACACCGCCAGGGCAACGAAGGAGTGGCTTCGTAAGAAGCATTTCAAGGTCCTGGAGTGGCCTAGCCAGTCTCCAGATCTCAACCCCATAAAAATCTTTGGAGGGATTTGAAAATCCATGTTGCCCAGCGACAGCCCCAAAACACCACTGCTCTAGAGGAGATCTGCAAGGAGGAATGGGCCAAACTACCAGCAACAGTGTGTTAAAAACTATGAGCCTCCACAAGGTTAAGTGTACCTATGATGACAATTACAGGCCTCTCTCATCTTTTTAATTGGGAGAACTTGCACAATTGGTGGCTGACTAAATACTTTTTTCCCCCACTGTATAAATACACATACACAAAAAAAAGTAAATCTCAAGGAACATTAGACTAAATAAAAAATCCATGTCATGTACCCTTTAATAATAGTGCATCCATAAATGTAGAACTTGTTGTAATAATGGTTACAAACTAAGATACAATACAACTACTTTAAAACATTGAAACACATCACTGTATTGTTTTTACTCACTCTTACGTGTAAAGCAGTTATGATGACTACTAACAGCATAAATAGAGTATATCTGCTGTAATATAAACATAGCATAATCTCTACCAGCTGAAACCTTTCTACAGTCACACGGCATAGAGTATCATACCACCCGGCCCTATTGCACATTTTAGCCCGGGGTTGGGACGTTTTTGAGTGTCGGCCAGCTTAATTTTTTCAGTGTGCACCGTTTATTTCAGCACCGTTCTTTGACGTCGGCTTGGTGTGTTCCGGACTTTTACAGTACCAACTGTGTTTTGGAAGGACCACATGGTTCATACAACCCTGATAATGATGTAATTAAAAGAGGAATTTAAAGAATTTGGACATGTAAACACTGTAGATAGGTCATCGTCTGTGTCACGCTGTCCTGAATTTAACATCAACAGGAGAAAGTGTGTGAAAGCTTGAAATTGGCTCCACTCACAGGACAAACATAAACCCAAGTGCTCAGTCTCCCCTACCCACCATGACCCAGTTGGGGCTACGGATGTCGCTGCATTTTTGGAGAGTTTAGTCCGAGGGAATGCAAATCTACCCCATCATTAGCTCTCCAGGCAATTAGCAGCCTTAACGATGCCTCTGTTCGGGAGGATCTCTGTTAATTACTTCGGCCTCCGGAGACTCTGGCTGCTCTGCGTTGTTATTGAGTTTATGTAATCACAGAGGGGGTAGCAGCCACATTTCCCTCCCTTCAGAACCTCAATTAGTCCAACATGTTGGTGAGGATCCTCGGCTGCTCTCATTAGAATCAGCTGAACAGAACAGAATGTAACTAGATTCACACAGAATCAGTAAACTTTTTTTTTTGCACTGATTGTAGGAGACAAATTCTTCTGAATTGATCTGAGAATGGCAATTAAGCAGTAAGGCATGCGGTTTTAAATTGTAATATTTATAAACTATATTACTGTTTCTACTGTAATTTTAATCAAATACATAGTCTTGGTGAGCATAAAATACTTCCTTCAAAAACATTTAAAAAAAATGACTGACCCCACACTTGAACGATATTGTATTTCCGAGACGACCAATAGAAATGTTCATACAAATGATTAACCAATAT